>CM053581.1:323848809-323868519 GCA_028627135.1 Pseudochirops cupreus | reverse complement strand
GTTGAGGATAGTCCAGTTTATCAAGGTTGGTCATCATATGTATGATGTGTCTGTGATTGTGTACAGGTTTTGCCTGGTTCTGCTCTTCTCACTTAGCATCAGTCCGTATAAGCCTCTCCAGGTAATTATGAAGTCCATCTCCTTAAGGGAATTACTCTTAAAGGAAAGAGATTACATTTCTTTATCTTCTCCCCCCTCTCCCACTGACCTTGTCACTGAGAAGCTTGTTCCAGTAGTAGACAGTGGGACAAGTTGGGATTACGATGACTAGACCAGTTGGGAATAACAAATCCAACCATAGTAGAATGATGCACTGAGGACCCACAAATGGAAAATCACAGTTGCCTGAGAAGAAAGGAAACTTTAAGGAACAGGACTTCTTTCTCCAGAAAAGAATGTCAGATGTGGACTGAAGAAGAGATTTGGTCTTGTGAATTAGCCTTTGTCATGCACATTCTGCATGTGTGACTCATTGCCCCTGGACACTAAGTTTGAGCCCACTCTTCCCATTGTCTTATATGTATTTTTGGAAGAGTGTACCCCAGATATTTTATTGGGGTGAGAAAATATTTGATATAATATAGCATACATTTAATTTATAATATGCTTCTTATCATACAACTTTAGTAAATACCTTTTCTAAAAGTGAATTAAGGCCATCGTCTCATTTTAATAGGAAGCCCACAAGGAGGGACTTGCAAGCAAAGGTGCTAGAAACCTAGCTCCTTAGGGTTACCACTAGGATTCTGAAAGAGAGACAGCAGCAGTCTTCTGGGGACCCTCAAACTGAGCCAATGCACAGTTGTGGGAATAGTCCCAGAAGGAGTGCTACATTTAAATAGTACTTCCTTTGCTTGGTAGGTGGCCATGGCTAAATAATTCATTACCTAGTGGACAGACAATTGGTGATGAGCCTTACCATACATACATAACAAAGCTGGTGCTCACAAAGCAGACACAACCTGTTGCTTGGACTGTGCTCAAAGCAGATTCTGCCAGATCCTTGTATCTTGCAGGTATTAACTTGAAGAATCCAAGATCACCTCCACTATACAATGAGGTGTTGGATTAAGACTTTTATGATAAACAGAATGAAACCAAACCCCATTTTTATAACACCAATATTCTTCTAGTAATATTATATGACTGAGAATCATAGAATACCACAAATTTCAAAGAATAAAAATTGCATGCCAACCAAATTACCTTATATTCATTTTGCCTGTAAGTACTTTATTGTCCCTATAGAATTTAAGGTCCATGAACTAGAAGAAATGAAGGAAGGAAGGAAGGAAGGAAGGAAGGAAGGGAGGGAGGGAGGGAGGGAGGGAAGGAGAGAGAGAGGAAGAGAGAGAGAGAGAGAGAGAAAGAGAAAGAAAGAGAGAGAGAGAGAAGAATGAAGGAATGAAGGATTTATTAACTGCTTATTACATGCCAGGCACCATATTAAGCACTGGGGATACAAATACAAGCTGGACAGTCCCTATGCTCACAAGTTCTAACAGCAAAAGTAAATACATAAAGGGTAACTGGAAAAGAAGGAAAGGTCCTCACATGAGGCTAGTGAAGAGAGCTGGGGAAGAGAAGAATTCTGCAGTCAAATAAATAATCATTCAGCCAGTCTACAAGCATTTATTAAGCGCTTTCCAGGTGCCAGGCACTGTGCTAAGTACAGAGGATACAAAGAAAAGTATAAATATGGTCCCTGGCTACAAAAAGTTCCCTTTCTAATGAGGGAGACATGAAATTGACTCTGTATATTACAAATATATGTGATATAATGAAAGGTAATCTCAGAGGGAAGGCACTTTGGGAGGAGGGGATGGGCATGTAGAGGATCCTGGAAGACCAGGAAAGGTCTTTTACAGAAGGCAGGATTTGAGCTGAGTCTTGAATGGTCTCTGAGAAGCCCCAGACCTAGGAGACAAGCCAGTGCAAAGACACAGAAATGGGAGAGGAAGTATTATGTTTGAGAAATTGCAAGTAAACCAATGTTGTCAAGATCATAGAATGTGTGGAAGGGAGTAAATTGCAAAAAGACTGGAAAGCTAGAAGAGCTCTGAGAGTTAAAGAACCAAATAGAGGATTTTATATTTGACCTGAGAGGTTATAGGGGAAGGCCCTCGAGTTTACTGAAGTTGGAGTGGGTCAGTGCAATGGGGGTGAGATGGTCAACCTTGTACTTTGGGAAGATTACTTTGACAGCTGAGTGGAAGATGGGTTGGACAAAGAGACATTTGAAGCAGAGAGGCCATGAATGAAGAGAAACACACATGCTGGAGCCCCTCCTGAGACAGTGGTGAGGGTAGGAAGTCACCAACTGAGAGAGAGGCTTTGAGGGCAGGGAGTATTTCAGTTTTGTCTGGGCATCTATTCCCAATGTCTGACACAGTAACTGACCCATAGCAGGCACATTGACAGATGAGACCACAGACTCATCAAAGTTCGGGCAGCCATAGCACTTTGAGGATTACAAGGTACTTTCTATACATGGTCCAATTTGTTCCTCTAAATTGCAACAATTGTGAGGAGGCTAGTATGGTGTTACCATCACTATTTAAAAGAAATTGAAATTTAGCGAGGTTGAGTGAATTAGTTGCCCAGTGAGTTGGATAGTATAGATATTTTAATTTCCATTTACAGAGGAAGAAATTGGGGTTCTGAAGTAGGAAGTGACTTGTCCAATATTTCACATGCATGCAAGAGGCTTTGGGGGAGCGTCCTACTCCCACTAAGTGACCAAGCCTCCACCTTAAGCCAGCTCCCCGAGGCCAAGACCGATACTCTTCGCTACATCCCTGCAGCGGCCCAAAATGGCTTCCACTCTCAGCCAACAGCAACATCTGTTGGTGGTGATAACTAGACTGTACTATCACTGCCTTGCTTCGGTATGCCAGCTGCCTTTAGGCTGACTGGTAATTGTATCGAATACTCTCTTTTTTAGCCATTAAGAATCCATTTGTACTCATTTTACCTCTCCCAGAGGAAGTAAATACACTTAAGAAACAGTGCCTCAGGAATTTTTAGTTTTCCACTATGGCGTTCACTCCCCTATTTATCTTGCAATTTCATTAAAGCTCACACCACATACCACAGACATATTTTTAATCTAGCAGCCTGTTTTCAGGGGAGCCAGAACTTGAAGAATACAAAATGTTCCTTGCCTGTTTTTTCTTTTCTTTTCAAAATTAAATAATTTGATTCGCTGCTTCATTCTTGGTGCATAGCACGGTTCACTTAGATTAATAACATTTTCAATTTTGCCTGTTTGGTATCTAGAGTGGCTAGCAAGAGCAATTTAGCCAGATTGAAACTCCAAATACTCAGAGATGGAAAATATTTCAGCTGACCTCCTTGCCAGGAATATGCATTTCTCTAACTGCTTAATTATGATTCAAGATTGCAAGCTGGAATTCGGTGCAACAGATGGAGTTGTACTTTCGTGTTTACAGATTTAGGGACTCGGTTCATTTCTGGTTTTTTGTTTCAAATCAGAGAGAAAAGCAAATAACTTGGAACAAGAGAAGTGATTTTTTAATAGGAAGAGGAAACTCCAAAAATGGTGGAAATAAGCTAGCTATTTAAGCCTATGGGATTCAGCTCCCAATGCAGGGAAATGGTGAGCTGATCCAGAAAAAGTCTAGACAGGTTCCAGAGGTCAGGAATAATAGCTTTCCTTCTGTTCCTATCACAATTCTTCCTTTCAACTATCCCCTTGGGTGGGGACTCACTTCAAGTTTAGAAATCAGATAGTGCTGACCTTCCTGTGTCTCCTCCAATCTGTCCACCACACAACTGTTACAGATAATTTCCCTATATGTGAAACGAGGATAATAAATTCTTATACTGACTACCTCACAGGGTTTTTGTGAAGAAAGCATTTCATAAATTTAATGTAAGCTATTATTTCAAAAAATTAACTTCATTTGAAATACAGCTAAAATATCTATATATTTTCAAAATTTTAAAGTTCATTCTCCTGTCTTTTATTTCAACTATTACCTCACATCCCAGGAAAGATTAGCAGCTTACCAGAAAAAAATAAGAAAACCTTCCAATGTCCCACCCAGGATAACTGGCTCATACGTAGTAAATTTTTTAAGAATTTGAAATTCGCAAGGCGTCTCAGTGGCCATCCAATTCAACTCACATGCAGGAGGAGTTCCTACATTAATATACCTGATAAGTGATCGCCCAACCACTGCTTGAAGACCTCCAAGAAGGGGAACCCACCACCTCCTGAAGAAACCCATTTGGATAGATCTAATTGTTAGGAAATTTTTTCCTGGCCTCAAGCCTAAATGTATTAGCTTGTAACATATACCTGTTGCTCCTGGTTCTGCCTTCCCAGGACAAATAGAACAAATCCAATTGCTCAGCCACTCAATAGTCCTTTAAATAACTGAACAGATATAACATACCCTCCCTCTCCCCCCACTAAGTCTTCTTTTCTTTCCCAGCTAAACATGCTCAGTTCCTCCAACCTATCTTCATGTGACATGGACTTGACGCCAAAGCAACTTGTGAGACCTTCTACCAAGGCACAGAGGGATTGTGATGTGCACAATCTCCACCAGTGAAATGATGGACCCCTGAAGTACTGGGCTATGCATTTATTTCATTCAGAGCACATACAAAGCATCCACATGATGCCTGGCTCAGGAATTTGCACCATATAGTACAAAGATTACAGATTAGAGAATTTAAGTATTTCCTTTGCAATTCACGTGAGGGAGGACCATCTATAATTTAGGTAGCTAGGTGGCCTACTGGCTAGAGTACTGGGTTTAAAATCAGGAAAACCTGAATTCAAATCTGACCTCTGCCCTTTCCTAGCTGTGTGACCCTGGGCAAGTCACTTAACCTCTCATAGCTTCAGTCTCATCATCAATAAAATAGGGATAATAAGGGCACCTTCCTCATAGGGTTATGGTAAGGATCAAATGAGATAATATTTATAAAGAACTTTGAAAATCTGAAATGTTAAAAATGTTAGCTATCACTGTTATTTTTTATTTTGATACCTCCAGAGACCTGCAATTTCATCAGTATGGGTTCTTCATCCATTGATGGCATACCATACACTGGTTCTTCATCCACTGTGGTAAATTATAACTCTGTAGTATAGGTCTTCATAAATTTCTCTCAACAAAAATATATACCTCTCAGCCTGACTTCTTACGATCTGAAAACACACATCTTCAACTCCATATTAGGCATATCCACCTAACTGCCCCACCAGTATCTCAAATTCAACATGGTAATGTAGTAGCATTCTTCTCTGGATTACTTCTCTACACACACTCACATGTTGGGGGATGATGGCCTCGGGTTCAAGATGCAAGCTGTGGGTCTGTGCTCCTAAAACTATAGGTCACAAGCTCCAACAAGTATGGTTACCTTCACTTTAGTCAGTTAGAGGACTCAGCTCAAGGCAAAGTCATTCATTGAGCTGGCATAGTAAGAAGAGCAGAAACGAAACATCTTCCTCCTAAGCCTGGTGTCAACTTTACAGTTACATAGAGATCAATGGCAAGAGTGGCCACATGGAGGTTCCAAGTAAAGACATACACCTATAAGGAGCACAAGTGACCAATGTAACTAATGTATCCAGAACCACAATGCCCAGCAATATTCTCACAATGTTGTTATGCTATTCCTTCTAGTTCTCAGTATTTCTCTTGGACCACCCTTCCCCCCCCACCCAACCCCCACCCCTGCCTGCTCTTGGGCTGTGCACATGGCCCCAAAGCTTGGCTATTGTCTCCAAGTTCAAGTTCAGATAACTTCTTGGCTGAGGGCATTGCTATGTGTTTTCAAGAAAAAACAGAATCCACCCCCCTGGGACTATTTTTTCTGGTGATGAAATGGAAACACCAAATTTAGGCAGTGACACAGTAACCTCTCATGATTTGCACAAAGAACTAGAATTAATACTAAGGAAAACAAAGACTAGAAGGAAAGCTGAGCAAATCTCAGCTCTAAGTGACCTGCCATCTCCTGGGCCCAACCCCAAGCGTCAGGCTCTCCCCCTCTTTGCTGTTTAGCGGGTGGCTCTGCACAGCCTGACTCCTTTGGTCCTGCTCTCTGCTGTGCACAACACCTTCTACAGCCATAAGCTTAGGTTACAAGATGCCCTTACCAAGGGGAAAAGAGGATTCCCATCACCCTTTGCTGCATCCTGCTAGATATGCTCGTAAGAGGTAACTCAATGCTCTTCTCAAAGCTGAATCTTCAAAGATATTTGGAACAAGCCAACATTTTTATGTGTAAGTTACAAAGGGTGTGACTGACCTTCCCAGCTATTGACTAGAAGTTCCTTGCGTGGTATAAGCTGCCTTCATCTAATGACCTATAATTCCATCAGTTTGATTGAGGATTATCTTTATATACTTCGTTATGTTTCCTTCATAGTCCACATTAAACACATATTTATTCTTCTTTTACAATCTTCTACATTAAAAGCTATTATCTTTACATCTAAACTCATGCCTCGTTCTTACCTCATGATATCTATCTGTGGTGATACCATTCACTGAATCTCCCAAGTCTCAAATTTTGTTGTTATTTTTGTCTCTTCTTTCTCTTCCCCTTGGAAGCAGAAGATTTGGATGTGAATCCTGGCTCTACCAATAACCAGCTTGAGTGTGACATTGGATAAGTCATTTCACCTCTAACTTTAAATTTCCTTATTATAAATTGAGCATAACATAATTCCCGCTATAGTGTTGGGTAAACCTTAATACTCAAAACAATTGTGAATTATAATCATTATTACAAAATCCTTTCAATTCTATTTTGGTAAAATCTCCTGCACCCCTCCTCTCGTCTCTATCCCCACCAACAACACCTTAATATAAGTCCTCATTACCACCCAACCTAGATCCCACAATAACTCCCTTATAGGGCTTCCCACTTCAACTCTTTCATGTCATTTCAACTTGTCCTTCACGCCACTTATGGAATAATCTTTTTTAAAAATATTCCTCTGCTCAAAAATCTTTAGTAGGCCCCTGAAGTTTATCAAAGAAAGATCAATCTGCTTTGCCTCACATGTAATGCTTTTTATATCCTGATATCACTCTACCTGTCTAGAATGATGCCATATTAAATACCCTCCACATATGCTATTCTCTAGCCAATATAAACCATTTTTAGGCCCCCCAATATATTCTATATCAGGAGTGGGAAATCTGAGGCCTCAAGGCTACGTGTGGCCTTCTAGGTCCCTGGGTATGGCCTTTCGACTGAGTTAAAGTTTTACAGAACAAATCCTTTTATTAAATGATTTGTTCCCTGAACTTTGGATTCAGTTAAAGGGCCAAACTTGAGGACCTAGAGGACCACATGTGACCTCGAGGCCGCAGATTCCCTACCCCTGCTCTATATGCTTCTGCCTCTCAGTGTTTGCTCACACTGTTACTGGTATGACCCCCACTGAGTCCTAATCGACTGAATTCCTATTGAATCTTCTGCAATGAGAGGATTGGTCAATAAGGACTCAGTCCTTAAGGCATATATAATATGTTCTGTCTGGGAAATGGATACAAGAACAGACATTAATATGGCATATTATGCTTTTCTAAGGAAATTTGACTAATGCTTATCATTCACCACGATGAGGAGGCCAAAAGAGCCTAGAAACCATATGAGCCAGCAACTACTTGATCTCTTTGAAAAATAAAGAAAGGGGCAGCTAGCAGGCATAGTGGATAAAACAGCAGCCCTGGAGTCAGGATGACCTGAGTTCAAATCCAACATCAAACACTTACTGGCTATGTGACAGTGGGCAAGTCACAAACCCATTTGCCTCCAAAAAGAAAGAAAGATAAAAATAAATGGTAACTAAAGACACTATGATAATAAAGGAAGTTAGCATTTATTTAGTTCCTACTATGTGCCAGGTAACATGTTAAGTACTTTACAAATATTGTTTCGTGTGATAGAACACTGGAAGATAGGTGCTGTAATTATCTCAATTTTATAGTTGAGGAAACTGCAGCAAACAGAACTTCAATGACATGCCTAGGGCCATACAGCTAAGAAGTATCTGAGCCCAGATTTGAACTCAGGTCTATTCTGACTCCAGGCTCAGTGCTCTATTTACTATACCACCTAGCTGCCAGATTAGAATACAAAATCTTACAAAGGAAGGTGAGGGAGAGTTAAAAGCAGTGTGGAATTATAAAAGTGAGAGACACTGGAAAGAAAAACAAGTTTGCAGAAAGCTTAGAAAGAACAATATTACCACAAGAGAACTTAAGAATTAAACTGGAAAGACAACACTAAAATAGACAAAAAACTTATAGATTTTCATAATAAAATATTTTTTTCTAATGATGAAATGGAAACAACAAATTGAGGCAGTGATATAGTAACCTCCAGTGATTTGCACAAAAAACTAGAATTAATACTAAGGAAAACAAAGACCAGGAGGAAAGCTGGGCAAGGCTATGCTAGAGGTTTTAGAGGCATTGAAGGACCATTTCTCAAGATATCTGAAATATGGGTGGGTACTAAACATATGGAAAAAGGTTTACCTGCAACAAGATATCTCTAATGAACATGTCAAAATCATACAAAATTCTCTTACTCAAGTAATAACAAAGATAACTTTGCTCATTCTGATGATTAATATAGAAAAAGGCATAAAATAGAGAATTCTTTGGTATGCTTATTAAAGCCAGATAGAAGTCAGGCAGGTTCCAAGTAGAAAAGGGGTTTATCAGGATTTTGAGATCCTCTAGATCAGTGGTTCTCAACCTTCCTAATGCCTCAACCCTTTAATACTTGTATGCGGGCATATCTGCATGTGGGGGGATCCCCTGGAGACGGATAAAGGAGCCGTGTCTGGGTTCCTAGGACTGTCAGAAATATGTGTTTTCCAATGGTCTTAGGCGACCCCTGTGAAAGGGTCATTCAACCCCCAAAGGGCTCACAACCCACAGGTTGAGAACTGCTGCTCTAGATGCTGTCTGTGAAAGGTGTTGTGCTGATCTTATCAAGCCCCAGAACATGGCATAGACTCCCAAGTGAAAACTCTAATCACTCAAAAGAGTATAATCTAATAATCTACATAGGAAAAACAAAGTGGATGAAAAAATGAATAAACCATAAAATACATCTAGCATTTCATTTATCTTGTATAGACACTGAAGACAGACAATAAAGTGGGCAGAGAATAAAATAGGAGAAAGAGAGTGAGCTAGATTGTATTTAGAAAATTGTTCACAGTTTTTTAATAAATTCAAGCTTCTCCCTGAAAGAAAGGCTCATCTTTATAATCCCAGTATTTTGGTGATATTATATGGTTTTGAATCATGGAGTACCATAGTCTCAGAAGAATCAAAATTAGAAGTTGATCAAAAGACAATGAAGAAATTCATGGTTGGCATGAATATCCTATAGCAAGGAAATATATGTGTAGAAGAAGAAATGGGATGGTCACACATTGAAAGGGAGAAGTAGTCCATGTCCTCTATCAGTGTCTCAAGAGACCTAGAAAAATGACCCCAGCAAGTCAGAGTAGGCCTTCAAGGTTCTGAATCTAGCCCTCTTCTCTTATTCCTCTATGTTACTTCATTTGGTGATTGCATCAGCTACCATAGAGTTAATTGCCATCTCTATGCTGATGACTCTTGCATCTATCTATCCTACCCCAGCCTCTCTGCTGACCTCCAGTCTCCCACTTCCAGCTGCCTTTTAGACATTGCAAACTGGATATCCAGCATGCGTCTTAAACTCGATATGTGCAAAACAGAACTCATTATCTTTCCCCCTAAACCCTCCCTGCCTCCCACATTCCCTATTACTATAGAGAGGGCCATCTTCCCAGGCCTTCAGGCTCACAGCCTAGGAGTCATTCTGGGTTCCTCACTATCTCTCACCCTCCAGCACCAAGCCGTTGCCAAGGGCTGCTGATTTCATCTTTGTAACTAACATCTCTCAAATTCACCACCTTCTCTCCTCTGACACTGCCACCCTGATCACCTCCCACTTGGATTACTTCAATAGGCTATTGGTGGTGTGCTGGCCTCAAGTCTCTCCCCTCTCCAGTCCCTCTTCTGTTTAGTCATTAACATCATTTTCCTAAAGCACAGGCACAATCCTGTCACTTCCCTCCTCAATAAACTCCACTGGCTTCCTATGACCTCCAGAAGCTTATACAAAATGTTCTGCTTGGCATTCAAAGCCCTTCATGACCCAGCCCCCTTCTACATTTCCATTCTTCTTACAGCTCACCCTCAGAGAAGTACCCTTTGATCTAGTGACACTGACTTCCTGATTATCCCACAAACAAGACACTGCATCTCTAGGCTTCTAACACTTTCTCTGGCTGTCCCCCATGCCTAAAACACTCTGTCCTCACTCCAACTACTCATCTCCCTGGCTTCCCTTAATTTCCAACTAATATCTCACCTTTTATATGAAAACTTCCCTCTGTTAATTATTTCCTATTTATCCTGTATATAATTTGTTTTGTATATAAATTTTTGTTTGTATGACGGCATTAGAGTATAAGTTCCTTGAAGGCAGAAACTGTCTTTTGCTTCTTTTTTATCCCCCCAATTAGCACAGTGCCTAGCACACAGTAGGCACTCAACAAATATTGATTGATTGACTTATGGAATAACACATAGAAGAGGATGAGTAGTCATAGATGGGTTGTGATGTGCACCATTAGAGAGAGTCTCCACATTAGATCACAGATCCATAAAAGTATCAAAGCAACAAGTAGTAAATTTTAAAATCAAGCCTCTTGATAAGAAACTCCTCAAGATTTAACGAGATTTGTTCTCAAAAATCACAGGAGTCTCAGCAGAACCATTCTCAAGTACTTCACTACTTGGTAGGACCTAACATGGCTTTTGCTTCCTTTGGAAAACATTTGAAAAATTAGGGTCACCTCCACACCACAATGTGGCATTAAAGATTTTAAAAGAGAGATCATTTACTTTATAAACCATCATCAAGCATATATCAAATTCCATAATAGTGTGCAAATGTCTCACCCTTCCTCTGCCAAAATGATAGTACTGACAGTGTCCCTTGTCCCAGACCCTATGAAAGAAGATGGGCTTTCTGTAATTTTTCTAGCAGCTGAGATGTCTGAAACCTCAACATTGTTCTTCCAGGCTTCTCTCTTGGCCAATAATGTGCATTTATAAAATGACTGGCTCAGGCTAGAAATTTAATCTATGACCAGGAAATAAATGTACATTAACTAGAGAACTCCAAACAAAAAACCATGACCTTGTTCTCATTGATGTAATATTATAACATACTGAACTAACCTGACACAGGCACAGAAACTCTCATGTATATTTTCTTGTCTATGCTGATACAAATCAATCAGTGCACACCAACCTAATTTAATACACATTTTGGTAATAATAATAACAATTACTATTGTTATTGTCATATGTCTAGAAGCAGTAGTGGGCAGAGTGTTAGATTAGGAATTAAGAGAATTGGGTTCAAATTGGAACTCTGTGACTTACTATGTGGTTAAATAAGTCAATCTCTCAGAGCAAATGAGTAAAATGCAAATGATGATACATGTATGCCTACTTCACGAGATTGTTGCAATCATCAAAAGAAATCATTGATGTAAAATTCTTTGTAAAGAATTTTATTGTCGCTTAATGCCAATGACAACAATCACTGCAAAATTTAATTCAACATTTATTAAATGCCTACTACGTGCAAGTCATTATTAAACACTGGTGCTATAGAGGTAGATTTGACATGGCCCCTTTTCTTGGAGCTTCCAATTGGAGCTTCCAATCTAATTACGTAGGAGGGAAGGATGTCCATAAATAACTGTGGTACAGAGGTCAGTGAGAAAAGTTCAAAGGAAAGCTCCAAGGAAAACGCTGGGAGGAATTTCAGAATGGACAAATAACCTTTGTCTAGGAGAGGAGAGAGGAACTTGAATGCCAGGAAGGGTATTATAGAGATTACACCCAAGAAGGGTCTTGATGGAAAGTAGAGAGTTCAACAGAGGGAAAACGAAGATTGAGTGGATGATGACTTGAGCAAAAGGATGAAGGCAGGAGAAGAATGGAGAGTGTCTGTAGATGGGATTAACAAAAGTACCGACCTCCTGAGGTTGTTGTGAGGATGACATTAGATAGTATTTGTAAAACTTGGTTTAAGAAAGAGAGGGAATATGGGGAGGGGAGGGGGGAAGTGGCTGGTATTCAAGTTTGGTTGGAATAAACAATATAGGAAGAGCAATACCATGAGATAAAACTGGAAATGTAGATTGTATCTAGATAGCGGATGTCCTTGAATGTCAAAGTAAAGATTTATATTTTATTTTGGAGGCCATAGAGACCCACTAAGGATTTTTGAATGAAAAACTGACTTAATCATATTGATATATGAGGAAGTTTACTTGGGTAGCTGTGAGACTGATACATCAGAAAGAGGAAAGACTAGAGGCAGGAAGACCATTTGGAAGGCTGACATCTGCCTTTATTTTATATACTGTATTAGGTATTTGGGCATGGTCTAGTTATCTAAATATAAATCTTCTCAGCTAATTTCTCTGTGTATATGTAACAGGCATTGACGAAGGGGTCATCCTTTCCTGATTTGTAGATTGGGTTCAAGGTCAATTGAACCTAACTGTATTAAAGCAAGATTTTATCTAGCTCCATGAAACACTATCCATTCTTTAATAAGGGGTGGAAAAAATTGTGTCAAAATACTATATTTGCCTAAACGTAAGCTATACTTTTCCGCTTAAATCTGGCTCATATAAAATACAAGTGTGGGAAACCTAAAATCAACATTATTTTTCAATGTATAAATACACTTTTTTTTTCCTTTCACTGGAATCATTTAGGATTATGGACTTTTCAGGGGCCCCTTATTCCAACAATGCACATGGAATACAAAACAGTATTTTGCTGTAATGGTTATGTCTGTATCTTTGGATAGTTTTGTTCCCTAATTATGAAAAAAGCAACTTTCTTGCAGAGTCCTGTCAAAGACATGACAAGTGTGGATTTAACTTCTACAAAGAGATTTCAAGTGTTAAACCATTAAACAATAGTTTTCCTTGCCTTAGATCACAAGACAGCCATATCTTGGTGTCTTGGGAGACTATTGGGGGTGGGATATAAAGCATGATGGTGGGACAGCTAGATACAGTAGGTTAGGTGAATTTTCACACACTCACCCACCAATCACCATAATAGTAACTGACATTTACATAATGGTATATCATGTTTTAGAAAATCTTTATATATGTTAACTCACTTGATCCTCAAAACAACATTGTAAGGTAAGCAATTCTCGTTTTTCATCTGAGGAAATTAAGACTGAAGGAGGTAATGTGATTTGAAAGGACCTCAGAGGTCATCTTTCCCAAACTAGGCCTGAAACATGGTTCCCCACTCGGTTCAAATCCCGGTTCTGCTGCTTCCTGCCTATGTGACCTTGGACAAGTCACTGAAAGTCTCTAGAATCCAGTATTCTCATTTGTAAGAAGAGAAAATTCGATTTAAAAGGGCCATTTCAACTCCAAGTCTATGATCTTATACCTCGTCAGGTGGCATTTATTACCTTTTCTAGGGAAGTGGCTCTCTAAGGGGCACATAGAACAGGGATGGATTTGGTCTAGCACACAGTAAATACTTAACAAATTGTGGTTGTGTGGTTGTATGGTTTGTCCGTCATTCTCAAAAAGGACCATGACATCAGGAAGATGATGACATGAGTTGCAAGTGAATTGGATTCAAGTGAGGGAGGGCTGTGCAAAGTCACCAGCCTTGTTTTCTCCTCCAGAGCCATCTGGGTTCAGTGGCCAGATATAGATGAGGAGGACTGGATTGACAGAGTAAACTTAAGGTATGTTTATAGCTCCAAGTCACCACTGATATTCATAATTGTTTTTTTTTTTCCTTTGAGGAGTAAGAACCTTACCTTGTTTTCTGATCTGTTTAAGTGATCTACAGGGACAGAACTTGTTCATCTGAATGTGCCTGCCTCTAGGAATTACCAGAACTGGTAAATTCATCCACTGTCTACATGCTTCCTCACTGCCCTTCATAACCAGCATTGCCAAGCCTTCTGGATTTTCCCCATGATCTTAAAACTTGGTTTATTATCAGCTTTAACTTTATAATGTTTTTTTTTTCCCAAATAGTGATAAATAAGGCAAAATTTCCTAATAATTAGAGTTAACCAAAAATAAAATAGGGTAGCTTGGATTTCCTCTTGCTGGAGGTCTTCAAGCAAAAGCTGGCTGACCACTTGTTCACCGTATCCCAAAGAGGATTTTTTGCCTAGCCATGGTTTACAACAGATAAGTTTTGAGGTCTCTTTCTATTGTTGGACTTTGTGGAGCTTTGAAATGATTCAACTCTGTCACAATTCATTTTCACTATGTTTTCAGTTTTACCTGAACTTAAAAGTGTAGTTATACTTGAAAACCTGACTCTTTCTCATTTTAACTAAAAGGGAAAAAAATATACTTTTTTTTAATGTGTAAAGTGGAAAAGTGTCACAATGAATTTTACTTTATGAATATCAAAGAGCATTTTCTCTGTAATATGATTGAGTTGGAGTTAGAGACTTTAAAGGACCATTTTCCCAACCACGGGCATAAATAGGATTAGCTAGGTATCGGGTTTAATTCCACCTGACCCCTGGCAAAGGACTAAATGTTCTCCTTTTTCACTTTGTGGTTTAAAGAGTTATCCTTCCTACCAATATTTTATTTTAAATTAGGATACCTGGAGAAACAGTTTGACCCAAAAAATAACCTGCTAACTGGAATTTCAACGGCAAAGGCATTTTTTATTCACATTGGGACTGAAAGGTTAGTGTCCAACTCCCTTCAAAACATCCCAGCTATGAATAAGGCTACCTTGGTGTGTGGTACAGTAAAAAGAGCATTGGATTTTCAGTTCCACAATAAACATGTCCCAAGCTCCCACTATGTGCTTGTAGGTTTTAGGTTCTGAAAGAGATACAAATTTTAGGTAAGAACTGGTTTACTGTCATTGAGCTTACTTAACCATTAGGGGATGTCCTGGTTTTATCACCAGCTAACAATATGACTTTAGGTAAATTTCTTCACTGCCCTAGGCTTCTGTTTTCTCTTCTGTAAAATGAGGGGTTTAGATTAGATGATCTCTAAGATGCCTTCAGCTCTAATTCTACCTCAAAAGAACAAATGAAGGGTTAGAACTAGCAAAGACATTAAAAATCATCTAGTCCAGTCACCTCATTTTACAAATGAGGAAACTGAGGCTAAGTAAGATGACTAAGATGCTGCAGATTTTGTTGCTGCAGATTCAGTTGTTTAAGACCTGTCTGACTCTCTGTGACCCCATTTGGGGTTTTCTCCACAAACATCCTGGAGTGGTTTGCCATTTCCTTCTCTAGCTCATTTGACAGATGAGGAAACTAAAGCAAACAGAATTAAGTGACTTGCCCAGGGTCACACACATAACTGGGGTCAAATTTGTACTCATGACTTTCTGACTCTAAGTCCAGAGCCCTACCCACCGAGCCTCCTAGCTGCCCTTATCCTGAAATCCCTCCCTCTCTTCACTTTAGAGAGAAGGATATAATTGCTGGTTGCAGTCTCTAAATCTTAGGGGCCTGAATGGTGCTGGAGGGCAAGGTGACAGTTTGTTTATGGTCCTTGATTTGGGCAAGGCAAACTCCCTGAGGTTAACCTTGAGAGATTGTCTGTGGGGGAGGGGGGGAGAGGAGAAGGAGAATGAGAAGGAGAGAAGGGAGGAAGAATGAGGAGAATAAGGAAAAGAGAAGCCAAGGAGCCATCCATAATCATTGAAAAGGGATCAAGGGAGAAGTGAAAAAGATCATAACTAAATTCATATAGGTTTTAAGATCTACAAAGCTTAGGGTCACAACAACCCTGTGGGAGAAGCCAGAGAGTTACGTGGGGTTGGCGAGGGAGGAAAGGAAGAAGGATGGAAAGGAAAAGGTCACCTTTCCCAACTATTTTTAGTATGGGAGATATGGGCCTTACATTTTCTACAACTGAAGAATAGGGGCAACTGGAAAGTGAGGGCTAAGAGGAGAGACTAGGCCACTGAACTGAGGAGGAGGAGGGACAAGAGGAGAAGGGAAGGGAAATGGAGAGAGTTTACTGGACAAAACGAAGGGCAGCTTAGGAGTGGGGAAGGGAGGAGTCAGAGGGTGTTGGCACCTTGGAAAATAGCCCCTAATTACTTCACAAGTTTCCTGAAGTGGACCAGTTTCTGAACAAGTTTTCAAAGAACAAGGCGGAGTTGGAATTAGAAGCCTGAGAGGGAATTTTGAAGGCTCTGGAACATTTCAAAGCATCAACTATTCCTTCTTCAAGTGAGGAGTGTCTCTCACACACACACACATACACGCGCACACACACACACACACACACACACACACACACACACACCACACACACACATTTTTGGAAGCTTCATCTTGGCCACCTCCCACTCCAAAGTCAAGGACAGATGTGACCAGAGTGGAATTGCCTCAGACTGCCAACCACAAGCATCCCAGACAGCTAGTAGGCCTTCTTGAGTCACTCACACTAACTTCAGAAGGAAATTGGAGCAATGCACAGCTTCCCTCAGTCAGTTAAACATCCATGAGGCTCCTGTCACCCCCAATCTCCTTTTTGCTCTCTCTTCAGTCCAAAGATTAAGATTTTAAAGTTGGTGTCCAAATGTCTGTAGGCCCTAAATTATTCCATAAGGAGTAGAGTAAATACGGCCTCTCCCTTTTCCAGGGCCAGACTTATCATCTTCAGGGTCAGAATAATTATCCAAGCTGGAAAGCAATGAGGGTGGTTCCAAACTTCTATCTCATCCCTGTGGGAGGCTAGAGAATAACTGTGACTAACAGATCCTTCAGAGGATTCCAAAGATCAGCCCTCAGGCCTTGCTCTGTGACTGAGGCAAAGCTGATTCAGTCCAAGGATCAGTCAGACTGTTTTTACACTGGGGGCCAGAGCCAGGTAGGGCTCACCCCGCCTCCCAGCTCCCCCAATTAACAACCTGAGACAAATTGAAAACAGCTGTGAATAATTAGACAATTTAAGTGGTGGTAAGGAGAAATAATTTATGCATCCATCATAATAAATCTTGGGCTGTCTCAACAGTTCATACGGTAGATGTGAACTTTTTTTTTTTCAGGGGTAGGTCAGTGCATTACTCATAAAAGAAACAGTGTCCCTTTTGTTTGGTTTCGGTCTGTTTAATAACAAAAGAGTCTCTCGGTCTGAAGTGGAAGTGTGATGACAAAGCAAATAGAGAGTATTTTACTCAGTTTTCAAACTTTGTGGTTTGTGGCTGATGTCAGATGCCTCATGTAGACGTTCCTCCAAAGTATCTTGATTTTTCACTTTAATCCTGATAGAACCATAGAATATTCAGGTTGGAAGGGATTTTAGAACATAAAATATTGGAGCTGCAAGAGATCTGAGGATGTCAGAACACAGAATGTTAGAATTGGAAAGAACCTCACACATTATCTAACAACTCCCCCCCACCCATTTTATGGATGAGGAAAATGAGGCCCAGAGGGGACAAATCACTTTTCCCAAATCCCATAGCTGAGTTAACACCCTCGCTGAGGGGTCATTCTGCTCTTCTGGGTTCTAACCAGAGCTCTCTTATCTCATTCTGCCCTCTGCCACCTTCATGTATTCTCAAAGCTTGTACCCTCCTCATCACTTGCTGCCTCCTGAAAAGTTTATTTTTCTTCTGAGCTTAGATCAGTTGTATCTGCCAATGAAAAGTGAGGCCTTCTTCTTCCTCAGTCTCTCCCAGAGCACTTTGCCAGGAGCCATCCTTTGCCCTTGTCATATTCTTCCTGAAATCCACCTTATTTGCGTATGTGGTGCATTTCTCCTTTAATAACCTCCATTGTAGAGCAGTGATATCTTCATTTTTCTTCTTTTTTTTTTGGAGGGGGGAAGGCAGGGCAATTGGGGTTAAATGACTTGCCCAAAGTCATACAGCTATTGTTAAGAATCTGAGGCCAGATTTGAACTCAGGACCTCCTGACTCCAGGGCTGGTGCTCTATTTACTGCGCCACCTAGCCACCCCAATTGCTTCATTTTTTAGACTTTATAAGTTCCCTCTCTGTCTAGCACAGAGCTTTGAACATATCAATTAGTCAGCTAGTCAACAAGAATTAATTAAACCTTAACTAAATGCCTCGCACTGTTACAAACCCTGGAAATATGAAGAAAAAACAAAAACATTTCTTGCCCTCAGGTAGCACACATTCTAATGGGAAAGAAAACATAAGCATAAATCACAACAAGAAAGAGAAATATAAGAGTCAGTGGAAAGTAATCATAGAGGGAAAGGTATTAGTAGTTGGGGTAACTGAGAAAGAAAAGTTTCCTGCAAGAAGCAGTGCATACAGGAATTCTGGGAGATGGAAGGTAGGCTCCCCATGCATTGTAGGCATGGGGAACAGCCCGTGCAAAAGCACGGTGTCAGGAGGTGGAGGACTGTATGTGATGAAGAGCAGATAGTCCAGTCTGTCTGGACCAAAGAGTATGGGAAAGGGAGTGATGTATTAAAAGAATGGAAAGATGGGAAGGGGCCAGGTTGGGAAGTTTTAAGAGTCAAAAAGATCATTGTATAATTATATTTGATCTTTCCTTATCCAAGTCAGATGAAGGTGAGGTTAATAGGATGCCTATTTCCCTCACCCCTTCCTTTCCCTTCCCCTACCTCTATGACTATTTATTTTGTGCCCTTCTATTATGCAACAGTAATTTCCCTCACCTGCTCCCTCCTTTTCCACCCAGTATAGTCCCCTGTCCCTCTGACTTTTGTTTTTCCTAAGACATTAAAAAAGAACAAACCTCCCTCTAACCTTCTGTTATTTTAACTGCTGTCTGTTACCCTAAAAGACATTAGGGTTCTTGAAATAAGAATTCACTATTTGGGGGCAGAGCCAAGATGGCAGCGTAGCAGCAGCAACATATTGCAGCTCTCACATAGCCACCCCAAAATACCCATAAAATAGAACTCTAAACCAATCCTCGAACTTCAAAACGCGCCCAAAGATATTTCCCACTAAAGTCAGCTCAGCTACAAGGAACCATATCAGCACTGTGAATCAAAACCAGATTGGCCTGAAGCTGCTGCTGAGCCCCAGGGGTTGGCAAGACTAGAGGAGAGGTGAGCAGATTAGAGGCAGCTGCGAGCAGTGTTGAGAACTAGGTCAGTGGGTCTTGTGAAATTAGGAGAGAAAAGCAGTCTGGCCAAAAGGCCTCCAGAGCGGAAAAGCAAAAGGCAGAGGTTTTGCACCCATCTCCACGTTGCAGCTTCCCGCCAGTGGCCTGCAGACAGCAGGGGGACTAAGCGATTGTTGTGAGGCCAGTGCTCTCGCGTTGAGCAGCCTGGATCCAGATCGCCGTCTTGGGCCTCGGTCTTGGAGTCTTCATTATCCAGTGAGCCGAAAGTAAGTAGGAAGGGTCCCAGCACCTTCCTGAGAGCTACAGCAGCCAGGAGGACCCCAGTGATTTGGGACAGAGCTTTCCCTTCTGGAAGCAGAGCCCCACAGAGGTTTAAAAAAAAAATCATGGACTGACCAACCATGAGTAAGAATAAGCATAAGAAGCAAAGTAAGAACTGCAACCAAACCCTAGATTCCTTCTTTGGGGAAAAGAAAGATCATGGGAGAGAGAGGGAGGAGGAGAGCACAGCCAG
>CM053581.1:323771743-323848309 GCA_028627135.1 Pseudochirops cupreus | reverse complement strand
TTTTTTTTTGTAGGTCCCTTTGGCCAACTCCCCATTATAGGAATTCTAGCCTCAAAAAACAAATCTGTGAATAACTTGGAGAATTCAGGTAAACTACTACTAATAATAGCTAGTTTTTAAGGCTTACAGATAAATGGTTACTATTAATAACTATTTTTAAGGTTTGCAAAGTACTTTCTACATTTTATTCTTATAACAAATTTGTGAGGTAGATACTATGGTGATATTAGTCGCCTCCTTCTACAAATGAAGAAAATGAGGCTCCAATAGTTTCAATGGGTTGCTAATAAGAGTCAGAGGATAGATTTAAAACCAAGTTTTCCTGACTCTAAGCTGAGTGCTTTCTTTATCTACTATGCAACATTATCTTCTAAAAGAGAAGGAATGTGTTAGAGAATACCTTCTTGGCCCTAGCAAGAAGCTCCCACCAATCCCTAGGCCTTGATGATTTGGATTCAAAGGATTCCAGAGCCAAAGGAGATGGAATTCCAAGATTGGAGTACCTAATATCCTTAAAAAGAGCAGTGATCTTTAAGTCTGGGATAGAGCGTGACTGGGAAGCCCAGAAAATTACCTTTAAAAATCAGTGGCAAGAATAGGGTCTTGTGAGAGGCGAGATCACTACATTCACTACCAAGGTGGAGGAGTTTTTAGCTAGGGAACCAAACCACAAGTGAAGGAGGAAACCCTGATGAGAAGTCTTGGAGTCCACGGCACTGAAGCAAGGCCTTGGGGAAGTGATTATAAATCAGCATCTGAGGGCTAAGAGAATACTGTTGACATGAATGCTGGGCTTGCATCATGGGTGTAGTCACCTCCCTCCCAACTGGCATGTTGAAAAGAGAGAGAGAGCAGCTCAGAACACATCATCACAGCTTTTGATAATGTGGTACAGATGCTTCAGAATTAATTCCCTTTAGGTGTCTCTGCCCAAATTCTCACGCTACTATTCTCCTTGAATAGAGGGATCCATGTGGAACTTAACCAAAAAAAAAAAAACCACACAGAATATGCCCTTCTAGAGCCTTCCTCAGAAGAGAAGCATTTAGGCAAGGCATACCATAGTCAGTTAGTCAAGAAACAATTTTTTAAGGGCTTACCATGTGCCAGGCATTGGAAAAACACTAAAATCACAAAGAAGAGCAAAAATAGCCCCTGCCCTTAAGAAGCTTCCATTCTAAAAAAGAAGGCAACGTGTAAATAACTGGGGGCATATGACAGAAATACAGAGCAGATGGAAGGCAGAGTGAGAAAGGAGAAAACTGACATCTGGACCAAACTAGGAGAAGCTTCTAAAAGGTGGGATTTTAGCTCTTTGGGAAGGAAGTTAATGAAACTAAAAGAAGGGGGATATCAGAGCATTGCAGGCATTGGGAACAGCCAGGGTAAAGCAAAGAGGTGGTAAAATGGAATATTTTGTTCAAAGAATTGAAGTGGGTCAGCAATGCTGTACCATTGAGTACATGAAGGAAAGAGGAAAGTAGAAGTGGCCAGTTGGTGAAGGGCTTTTAACTGTCAAACAGAGGCATGTTTATGTTTAAGCCTGGAGTAAACAGGGGGGAACTACTAAAGTTCATTAAATATTAAAGCTGAAAGGACCTTAAAGCAGAGAATGCTGGAAAACAGGCTGGTACAATACTAACCCTCTCTTCCTATGCGTATCAGCCTTGTTTTTCCCTATAAGATCCTAAGACCATGCTCAAGTCTTGGTTGACTTGGGGGACTACAGGCTCAGACTGTTGACATCACTTCCTTGTCACCTAAGTAGAAAATAACTCCGAGAAACTCCCATTCTCTCATGCTTGACTGGTGGATCATGATGGGAAACTGAGGAAAGAGAATTTCAACAAGCTAAATGAATTTGAAGTGACTTCAATGCCTGTCCCTGTTGAATATCCTTCTCTTGCTGTAGTTAATTAAATCTCCTTTTGGTGGAGATTAATGTGTTTCATTTTGTTTTAACATTAAACCTGAACTTTCAGAGGGACTGGCCTGCATCAGGTCCAGCCTAGAACAGTAGTAGAATACGAGCGGAAGAACATAGAATGTTAGAAAAGATCGTTTTATTAAACGTCTTCAATTTACCATTGAGGAATATCTAGAGACATGAAGTCACTTGTCATAGTCATGCAGTAGAGTGAGGGCTTAGAATTCATCTTCCTGACGTGTATTCTGGAATAATTTGCCTCAATACAGCATCTCAGATGTTCAAAGGAACCTATGGCTTTTTAAATACTCATTTCCCCCAATTCTTCAAGGACACAGACAGTGGTCTTATCCTCAATAGCAACAGAACCACTCTCATGTTAAAGGTCTTCATCTTTTGGTTCACATAGCTTAGGTTCAGTCCTGGGGGGACCTGACTACTAAAGAAGGGGTCAAGCTCTTTTTGATATTCTCTTAACTCTTAATTCTTTAACTGGAGCCCTGGGGTAAAGAAAAAAATCACTTAAGGTTTACTTTTAGCCCATGTGTGGGGTCTGTCCAAAGGGGATCAGAGAGGCATTCAGGTGGCTATTTATTTCCTTCACATAAAATAGATGCTTGACTCACAAGTATATGTTGACAAGAACTTAAAACATGTAACAGTAAATAGTAACTCACAACAGCATACTATTGTGATCTCCCAGGAGATTTATACTTAAAATACCAAAACACAAAACACTTTATAGGACCTCTGAACAACCAGTTCCCTTTCACCTCAGTTCTGCACTATCCCCCAAGGTTCATCTCTCCTGGCAGGTCAAGCCATGGTTGAGGTTCCTCCTATTGATGATAATCTCCTCTGAGAAGCATTGTAGGAGTTGCAAGTAACTTCTGTTACCAGTCATCATCGATGGTGGAATCTAGAAATTCTCAAACTCTAGAGGTTGTCAAAGGGATCTAAAAGTCCATCTTTTAGGATCTGTTTCATCACCTCTGTTTGGGGAAAGAAAGACAAACAGCCAGGGGTCTGAGGTATTGGATAAGGCCCTCTTTGGTACCATATGGACTTGCTGCACATGTGAGATCTTCCCCCTTTCCTTCCCCACCCCCCACTAAGAAATCAAGAGTCTCTTAGAATGCCCCACAAACCTGATGAGACAGAGAGAGAGAGAGAGAGAGAGAGAGAGAGAGAGAGAGAGAGAGAGAGAATGAGCCAGCCAGCCAGCCAGGGGGTAGAGTTACTCCTAATATCTGCTGAGTGGGCTGCTTTTCCTGGTTCAGGGATCAATCTGCTATGAAGCAGCCCCACTGCCCAACCACTGCTGTCTGTTACCATTACAGGAACAATAAATTGACTTGTTCTGTCATTCTCAAACGCAAGTACTTCAGCACTAAGCTACTGGAAGTGGCTAGGGTGGTCCCACTCTACTTCTCTTATGGCCTAGGATGCCCCCCAGCAGAATCTTTGCTACAGGATCATTCTAATCCGATCCCACTATATCTCATTTCTCAGATCACCCTACTGAGGCCCAACAAATTTACAGAATTTCCTGGGAGGTCGCATAGAAATTAGTGAATGAGACACAATTCAAATGCTGAGTTTCTGGAATTATTAATGTATTCCTCAAGTAGGATGCTCTAAAACCTGGGAGGTTTATAGAAAGTCATAGATTCATTATAAAAGGAAGAAATGTGGTCCAGAAAAAAAGATAATATTATTGCCCCTTGGCATAGTTACTGTGTTTGCTGATTTATTTGCATGAGGGAATTAAATTTTCTTGTGGGGCTGAGAAAAATCACAGTACCTCAGACCCAGACAACCCTTTGCTGCTTGTTGGAAGGCGGCCTCCAAATGATAGAGGTTGGCCATGAAGAATAGACAGGAATTAAAGAGGGTTTTCTGACCTTAAGTCAAATAGAAGCTTGACGCAGAGATAGTGATCTAGAAGAAAGAAATGAATTTGAAAGAAGGTTAAATGCCTTTTGAGTCTGACTAGCTGGCTGACTATTTTGCATTTTAAAATAGCTTGGCCTTCTGGAGAAGAATTTTCTATCACACATTATTCTCCTTATGGAGGTAAAATAGCTGAGATTTTTCATTCATAGCTTACTGACTATGCGAAGGCCAAGCTTAAATTTAAACATTGAAGGTTAAGCTAAATCAGAGACAGCATATTCCAGCACCTCCCCACTTTGCTCCCCTGCCCCCAAACTTCTCTTATGAGGAAGAGATAGCATCTGCCCAGAAGAATTCAACTAAAACCTACGTGAGAGAGAAATGAGAAGAAATAAAGACATGACCCATAGTGAGGGTGTGTAGGGAACATGAACCATGAACCAGTTGCAACTAGCAGGATTATCTTCAGCAGAGAGGACCCAGCACAGAGTAGAGCCAGAAAGAAAAACGCAATGTTATCTCCAGAAGATTTTAGGGTTGTGAAGCATTAGAGACATGAGCCACTAATCACAAACATGCTCTGTCCACATGTTTCCTACATGTGTGTTTCTCTCTATGTATGTGTCTTAGTTGTGTTTGCTCCCTACTTACGTGCTATTCTGTGTGGGAACTCTGGGTACCTATTTTCACTCCCTATGTACCCTGGTCATATATGATCCCTACATTTAAGCCACCCATATGTGACCCCAAGATGTATTCTTTCCACTCATGATGAGTGTATTTTGGGGAGAATGTGCACCAGTTGGGAGTGGGATCATATGTTTTATTGCTACTTTTCTCATTATAATATTTCATTACAATTCATTGCTTTGAACTAATTTAACCAGTTGATTTAATTAAGATGAGGACTTGTGAGCTATCATTTGAATGGATGTGGAATGACAGAGTTCCTTGACCCTGAGATGGCTTTTCTGAAGGCCTTGTGTTAGAAAGGGACAGGGAGAGGTGGGTGGGTAGCTTCTTGAATATAGGTTTCCCAGGTACTACAGTGAAATCTTCACTGAATGGCTACTATGTGCCCTATGAATCACTGTACAGATCATAAAGTTGTGTAAGACAGTATTAGTCATCAAGGAGTTTGCAGTCCAGTAAGGAAAGTAAGGCATTTATGTGAACAATTACAACAGAAAGCAGCAAATGGTTTAAAAGAATGAGAGGGTATTGTAGAATTTTTGAGGGGTGAGATAAAAGATTCTGGTTGGGTTAATAAGCAATGCAATATGGAAGCATAGCCTTGCATGGGGCTTGGTGCACAGTAGGTGTGAAAATAAATTGCTTTTTTTAGATGAATTAGCTACTGTTATCTTTTCAAATTAGCTACCGTTATCTTTTTGGTGAACCAAAATCCTGACACACCTTATTCTTCTGGAGTACAGGGTAGGTATAAGCTGCTGAATCATCCGCAGGGATTGGGAGTGGGCAGGAAATATTACAGAATTAATGCTCCCCAGAATAAAACACTTAATCTGAAACAACCTTGCTTTTTTCATCTGTAATGTCTGTGAATTTAATCAATTGATCTCTAAGGTCATTTCCCTCTCTAAATCTTAAAATTCTGAAATTGTGGTTGTATGTGTGGTTTGTCCCTCACTCTAGAAGAGGACTATGACATCAGGAAGATAGACTTGCAAATGAATTGGATTTGAGTGGGGGAGAATGAGCAGAGTCGCCAGTCTCACTTTCTCCTCCAGAACCATCTGGGTCCCGTGGCCAGATATATAGATCTGGATAACTGGAGATGGTCCTGGATGCAGTGGGAGACCTTGACCTTTTTAAGCTGAGGTCTTTCTGAGGTCTGACTTTGAATGAGACAACACCCATTCAGTGAATACGCCTGTTTAAGACATGAGTCAAGGGATGGCCCCTTAATTAAAAATAAATATTTATCTATCTATCTATCTATCTATCTATCTACACACACACAAATATATACATATGTGTGTATGTGTGTGTGTATATCTGTATCTATCTATATATCTCAAACTGGAAGAGGAAGACCCTCAGGGTCACTGGTCAAAAGAGAAACAAGTACTATTTACATTTGCCCTGAGTCAGGAGGGTCCAAAAAGTAACCATTAAGTGGTGCTTGGGCAGGCACCTATTATTGTCCAATCAATGAGAACCAGAGTGAATTGGGTTTAAGGCCTGGTCTTTAAGAAAGAAAGATTCTGAAATATTATGACAACAATAATCAGTTCCCATCGGACTATACTTCTGGACTTCTGCATCAAGGCCCAGCAACCCCTTCAACCTGGAAGATAACGCTAACCCTGGAACCCACAACTGAGAAGTGTCTCTCACCTCTGAATCCCCTCCCTCTAATGGGATGGCTCTTCCCAAAGCCTCCTCTTGAGGAGGAAGCTCAGACAATGAGGTGGTGCAGAGCTGAGCCAGGAGTCAGGAAGACTTGGATTCAAATCCAGCCTCAGATACTAATTTCCTATGTGACCTTGTAAAAGTCACTTTGTGTCTATCTGCCTCAGTTTCCCCAACTGTAAAATGGGAACAATAATAGCACCTACCTTCCAGGGTTATAGTGAGGATCAAATGAAACAATATTTCTAAAGTGCTTGACACATACGAGGTACTTAATAAATGCTTATTCCTCTCCCTTCTTCATTTCCAACTAGGTTTCACTCCTATGTAATTCTCGATCTAGTCCCTGTGCCAGGTCCCATCCCCCACCCTACTCCTTTTCAGCTTTTATTTTATGTCGTCTTCCATATTAGAATGTAGGCTTCTTGAGGGCAGGGACTGTCTTTTTCCTTCTATTTGTATTTCCAGGACTTAACACAGTGCCTGGCCCATATTAAACACTTAATAAATGCCTGTTGATTGATAGACAACCATCAGTTCTCAAGAAGGATGAAGAGAGAGGGCATGGAAAATGAGCACCACGACATACCAAGTCCTGATCTGGAGACTGACGTTGGGTAGATACTATGCAGTCTATAGGAGCAGAAGCTAGGTGGTGCAGTGGATAGAGTGCTGACTCTGGAAGCAGGAGGATCTGAGTTCAAATCTAACCCCAGATACTTACTAGCTGTGTGACCCTGGGTAAGTCATGTAACCCTGTCTGACCTTGGTTCCTCCTCTGTGTTGTTGTTCATCCTCCATCCTCAAAGAGGATCAATGACATCAGGAGGGTAACGTCTTGACTTTCAAGTGAATTGGATTTAAGTGAGGCAGAGCTGGGCAAAGTCCCCATCCTCATTCTCTCTTCTGGAGTCCTTGGAGTTCAGTGGCAATGCATAAGTCAGTACCATTGCCTATGGCGCCCCCATCTAAAATGAGCTAGAGAAGGAAATGCCAAGAAAACCCCAAGCAGGGTCACGAAGAGTCAGACACAATTTTAAAAAGACCGAACAACACAATCCACATCCAATATCTGCTTACACGTCTTGTTTTGTTCACAGAAAGGCACTTCCATTTCTTCTTTGGAAGACTTGTCCTTCAGTAGTCAAACCTTCTGGGAAGGAAAGTTGATGTGACAAGGGTAAGAAAATCCACCAAATTACACATATCTTGCCATTGTATTAGCTGCTATTAATAAATGACTCTCTGGAACCTTCTTACAAAACTCTCCTAAGCTATTGTCCCTCAATAGAGTGTTGCAATAACTGAGTGAGATAAAAATTCAGTCACCTGTCTACTTGGTATTTCAAAATAATTGAACTCAAGAAGCTGCCAGTTGCATGAGGTAATGCTGACAGGAGATAATCACCTCAAATTCTCATGAGGAACACGATTTTCCTCTTAGCTCTGCATGGATGAGGCCTCTTTTACATTTTGTTTTTTGGCCAACTCTCCTCAAAATATGATTCAAGCTCTTGTACTTAGAAAGTGCTATTGTTTTGATTCACTAAAGTGAGAGGGTATTTTTGCTAGGATT
This sequence comes from Pseudochirops cupreus, assembly GCA_028627135.1. Lineage (NCBI taxonomy): Eukaryota > Metazoa > Chordata > Mammalia > Diprotodontia > Pseudocheiridae > Pseudochirops > Pseudochirops cupreus. The sequence continues at coordinate 323,840,534 of CM053581.1, read as the reverse complement.
GATCTAAAGAAAATTAAGACCCTGGAATATGACCAATATGACATCATTGAGGATCAGATCAGCCAACATTAGCATGTTTTCTGATGAATCTATAGATTAAGCCACCAAATCACAGGAGCAAAGTGTGAATTAGAAAGCATTTGAGCCCTGAGAATACAGAAACACATGTATTTAATAATTCTAAGGCTATCCTATGAAAACCCAATGAGCCTTTAAAGCATATATTTCCTCATCCAATGTTTGGTGAGCTAATAGGGTTTTGGAGATCTCGGATCTTAAAGCAAGGCTCTTTTGAAAACTGATACTAAGATTTATCATTTCTTTTCTTATTTTAAAAAACTGCACCTGTGATTTCTTTGGTACTGAAAACTCCTAGAGAGGAGCCATCCTACCACTGAAATCTTTTAGTCTACAAAGAAAAGATGGACAGTTCTCAACACAACACAGTATTTATTACATAGGCTTTCTTGAACTGAGAAAATTAATGCTATTTATTTTGAATCATTTCATGTTCTGCTATGCACATAATGTTTTATCTTTTCTCCTTATTTTGTATTTAAATTTTAATATTTAATTTTATAATAGGTTTTTTCTTTTGTTGTCTAAGTTTTAGTATTTAAATCTGTAATAAAAAGATTTGTAAAAAAAAAAAAAGAAATCTTTTAGTCTTATGTATTATGTTGCACCTGTAAAGGTTAATTGACTTTCCCTGAAGCACACAGCTAGTGTGTCAGAAGGGAGACTTGAATCCAAGACTCCCTGACCAGCAGGACAGATCTCTATTCCACAAATCTTAGATTCAGCTCAACAGGGTAGTGCATCAAGGCCTTTGGGCATGCAGACCCTGCCATCCAAGTGTTCACTATCCCATTTGGCTTTGTGCCTTGGGAAAATTTGAGAAGCATGCCATTTATGCCTCTATCCAAGTCATTAATAAAATTGATAAAACATCACAAGATAAAGCACACATCTTTGAGACACTACGATAGAGCCTCCTGAGAGGTTGACATTGAATCATTAAGAGCCACCCTCTTTGACATTGAATCATTAAGAGCCACCCTCTCTTTTGTCATTGTTCCATCCATTCTCAAGTACTTCTGTCCAATCCAATCAACATTATTAAGCAATTACTGTATGCTAGGCACTGTGCTAAGCATTGTGCATACAAATAAGAAAAAGGAAAATGATCTCTGCCTTTAAAGAGGTTACAATCTGATGGGGGAAGACAATATACAAAAGGAAGTAGAAAAGCAATGGAGAATGCCAGAGGGTGCTCTGTATGGCGGGTATAATGATGACAACGGTGGAGCAGAAACCAAGAGGGAGGAGGAGAGGGAAGTCATGATGATAAAAAGGTGATGATGATGATGATGATGATGATGATGACGATGGTGACGATGGTGATGATGATGATGACGATGATGGTGATGGCAGTGATGGCGGTAATGGTAGTGATGTAATTCTTTTGTCTATGTATTCCTGTAGCTCTTTTGCCAAGTATCTAGCCAGTATTCTAGAGGTCTTCCCCAAGAGATTATTTTATATTTGATTGGTGCAAGTCTAGCACTGTGGCTGTCAATCAGTTATCCTGAGCTCCTGATACATGGCTAGACTCTTCACCTCTTCTTTCTGATCATGCACTTCTTTGATCACATCCCTTGTGCCCCTTCTTGCACATAGATCATCGTTGGAAGTAAGATGCGGCTTATTTGTACCCACCCTGTATCTCTCCATTACCTTTGGAACATTTGTGTCAAAATAGGCTTTTGTCCCTGGAATCAGCTTGATATCATTTAAAGCACTGCAGTACTATGTAGCTAGGGGTTTTCTAGAGTCAACTCATATAAGCTTGTGACAGACAATTATGAATTAGTGAACACTATAAATCAGGGTTGATTTATTGTTTTAATTGTTTAGATTTAAGAGAGTGATGAAGAAAACACTATAATGCAGATTCAACAACAACAAAAAGTGTCTTTTCAGAAAGCTGGTTGTTAAACATTTGCCAGCACACTCCCAAATACGTCGACTTTCTTTATACCATTTCATTCTGAGCATAATATATAATCATCTGCAAAGCTTTCCCCAAATATACATATTTAAGCACTAACTCAACTACTGAGAGATCAAATAGTCAATACTTAAAGAAATTGATTCAGGCTATTCACTAGAAGGTTAAATACTGAAGCTGAAGCTTAAATACTTTGGCCACATAACGAAAAGACAGGACTCATTGGAAAAGCCCCTTATGTTGGTAATGATTGAAGGCAAAAGGAAAAGGGGATGGCGGAATATGACATGGATGGAATACATAGTGTCACAGAAACAATGGACGTGAATTTGGATGGACTTGGAGAGATAGTGGAGGATATGAGGGCCTGGTGTACTATGGTCCATGAGGTCACAAAGCATCAAACATGCCTGGACGATCAAAGAGCAGTAAAACTCAACTCCTAACTCCTGTAAGTTCTGCTAGACAGATTTCTTTTGAGGCCACAGAGCAGGAGGAGGCCCTACAATGTTCTTGAGACTTGATGCAATCAATCAGCACTATATCCTCTGCCCACAGGAATATCAGAGGATCTGACCACTGGAAAGACCTGAATTGGAGAGAATCGTTGGAAGATAACTTCCCTAATTATGGCAGACACCTTTGTTCAACATATATCTCTTTGTTTTTTGCCTTCCTCTGTGTTGATAATCAGAAGATTGTTGAACAATTATTTCTGAGGATGCATCGAGCAAGGAATCACACGTTGTCATAACATATGCACAATGGATTCCATATTGGAGGGGAGATTATAAAACAGTTTTGCTTAGTCAAATTTTTTTGACCGATCAATGAACAAAAAACACAGAAAGATCTTGCCTTTTGTACTTTTCAGTTAATTATTAAACTAAAAGATTATCCACTGTGAAAAACCAATTATAGAACTCTGTCTCTATTTTCTTCTCGTAATAGATTCATGGATAACAGTGTGAAAATATATGTGGATCTTACTCCTAAAAATTTTACAAAGATGAGGAGGCTGATACATGGATGGGTTGTTAGTAATGTCTTCTGGATTTCTTTCTTGGATAATAACATCATCAATTCTCACCCCCCTTCATCTTTTGTCATCTTTCTTGCAATGAAATATTTTGTAAAGGAACACTTCAATATTTTACAAATTGTTGCTTCCAGCAAATTGTTTTTTCCAATAAAAATTCCATTAATGACCTGGCCCTGTTACTCTTATTGGATAAACGTTTCTTCAAGGCAAGGATTGTTTCATATTTTGTATTTGTATCCCAGGAATTTGCAGCTAGATGGCACAGTGGATAAAGTGCCAGACCTGGAGTCAGGAAGATTTATCTTTCTGAGTTCAAATCCAACCTCTGATACTCTGGGCAAGTCACTTAACCCTGTTTACCTCAGTTCCTTATCTGTAAAATAATTTGGAGAAGAAAACAGCAAACCATTCCAGTATCTTTGCCAAGAAAACCCCCAAACGGGCTCATGAAGAGTCATACATGACTGAAAAATAATTTGTATCCCATTATCTAGACACTGTCTGGCACATAGTAGAATATAATAATAATAATAATAATAATAGCGATAACTGTAATTTGTATAGCACTTTAAGGTTTGCAAAGTGCTTTATAAATATCTTGTTTTGTTCCTACAACAACCCTGGAAGTTATTATGCCCACTTTACACATGGGGAAACTAAGGCTCACAGAAGTTATGTGATTTGCCTAGGGTCTCACAGCTATTAAACATCTGAGGCAAGTCTTGAATTCAGGTCTTCCTGACTCCTAGGCCAGCATTCTAACTACGCTACCTATGTGAAGGACTGAACTGAGGAGATAATAAACAGAAGGAGGGTGATGAAAAGTGCTATTCTATGTGAGGGATAATGAAGTCCTGACCTAGGATGGTGGCAGCGTGAATGAAAAAAATGGGAACGATGCAAGAGATTTTGCCAAAGTAAAGGGAACAAAACTTGAAGACTGATAAGATTAGGAGGGTGAGTGAGGAAAAAGGGGTCAAGATGATTTAAAAGTTTCTGTTGATGGTGGGGATTCACCCACTAATTGTTCTCGAGTTGGCAGTGACTGTGTGTCCCTTCCTTCTGGGATTCTCACCTCCATTCTCATTTTTCATTTTCAGCTTCAGGTCGAATCTGGAGAAGTTATATATCAAATTATGTATCAAATCTGAACCAGAGTTATTTGCTTATGAAAGATTTTGGTTCTTCTCTTGGGAGGTTTTCCTGGTAACTGAGGTTTGGTGTAACCTTTCCTGTTTGTGGAAGATGAAAATATCATGTGATTCTTTGGGTTTTTTGTTTTGTTTTGTCTTGTTTTTGCATTCCCAAGACATTCACATCATTCCAGTTCTGAAATCTTCTAGTGGTCCTTGGATTTTTGCCTAAACAAAGAATAACTGCTCCCCACCCCCACAAAACAAAGAAACAAAAAAACCCAAACAACAGCCTCTAAACTAAAGGAGCAGGTACAGTTAGTCCTTCTGGCCCTTAATTTTAGCATCAGTGCCATCTCCAGTTGTCCTGATGTGTATGTGGCCACTGGACCCAGATGGCTCCAGAGGAGAAAGTGAGGCTAGTGACTTTGCTTGATGTTCCCTCACTTAAATCCAATTCACTTGCATGTCCCTGCATCATCACCGTGATGTCATGGCGCTTTTTGAGAATGAAGGACAAACAACGATTTGAGCATCAAGTTAGCAGTTTTGGTCTGTTCTGTTGCTTTTTCTATAAAGGTTAGAAGGAACACTTTAAATACTCCCCCACTATTTTTAAAAACTGACCAGGCACCCTAATGAAATTTTGTGACCATTGAATAAGAAGCATTTATTAAATTAATGTAGCAGGTATAATCAGAGCAAACTTTTGATTTTCCAGACAGTAGCACATCTCTTGAAGTTGGACATGCGCACTGCCCCTTTGCTAAAGGCCCTTGCTTTATCTCTTAGTCCCCATGACTGGGTCAGAAGGGGAGAACTGTGTCAAAGAGGATTGAAAATCTTGGGGGATTGCCTCGTGAAGGAATCTCTTCCTCACAAGAGACATCGGAGCTTTAGTCTGTAGCTGCTCTTTTTGGAGCATATCTCTTGGTACTCAGGAAGCCTTTTCCTTGGACTTTTAGCAAGATGTAGGAGGGAGGAGATTTCTCTTCCTGACTCCCAGCAGCAATGGCAGCCACAACTCAAGTACATGACCATGAGAACATGTGATTGCCTAGGTGAGTCTGAAACCAAACTGAAGTCCTTGACAGAATCTTCCCTTTGGTTTTTCTTTCCCTTAGCCCAGGTCATCAAACACAGATCCTGAGAACTGGACATTTCTAGCCCTACGGGCAAACTCACAAATTAAAGAGGTCAAGAATTCCTGAGTCAGTACCAGCTGCCCAGTGAAGGTACTTCCTGCCACTACATAGATTTGAGCACTGACAGGATCACTGAAAGCTGAAAGGAATACTTAAGAGCTAGGCCTGGCTAGCCAGAAGATTGGAACTTTTTTGTTTCATTCTTTCTAAATTTTATTTTTTTTAATTTATGGAATAAAACTAGCATTTCCATAACACAGTAGAATACAAAAGATGGTGATTGCACATGAAACTGCAATTCTATGATGTACAACAATTCTATTATGTACATGATATAAAGTTATCATGTACATTTTCTTTTTCTTTCTTTTTTTCCTTCCCTCCTCCCCCCTGTGCTAGAGATGGTTACCATTAGACACATACACACACACACCCCACATACACATACATATACATAAAATCATTCAACGCATACTTCTATTTATCAGTTCTTTCCCTAGATGTTGTGTCTTCCTTCATTTGTCCTTTGTAATTAATTTGTGTATTGATAATGGTCAGAATGACTTAGTCACTCAAAGTTGTTCTTAAAACATTATTGTTGTTACTCTATGCTACATTCTCTTGGTTCTGCTCATTTTGCTCTTCATCATTTCATGCAGGTCTATCTATGTTTTTCTGAGATCATTGAACTCACCATTTCTTATAGAATATTCCATCACAATCATGTATGACAACTTGTTTAGTCATTCCCCAATTTCCAGTTTTTATCCATACAGGTTCTTTTCCTTTTCCCCTAATCATCTTTGGACATAGACCTAGTAGTGGTATTGTTGAGGTTTAAGGGTGCTTGGGATCCCAAAATATTGACACTCCTGTCCTGCCCAAATGAATTTGACCCAAGCCTTCTTTCAGCCAAAGGAAAGCAAAGTTTATTAAAGATTCACCATGCTGGGTAGACTCTTAAGGAGTCTAAGCATTTGTGATGCTTGTATTGACAAGTGGGCCAGATTGAATCTCAGCTAGACTGAATCTGAGCAACTCCATGAAGGCAAGATAGGTCTTATATGCAGAAAGACTATGGGAGGGATCTAGGGTTGGTCAAGTAGTCTGGGGTGACTAGAGGAGGGGTTTAGGAATGGTCTTGAGGAAGAGTCAAAGGAGGATCTTGATGGGACTGGAGTGACTAGAGATCAGACTCCAGGATCCAGGAGAATGGGATTTTGATGGGATCAAGGGTGGCAAGCAGCTGCTGAAAGGAAATGTGGGTGGAAACCAGGGAAACAAGAGGAAAGAATTGACATAAAAGATGGTCTACCTTGCCTGCATAAAAGATTCCATTAGAGATGGGAGGACCCTCAGAGTTTCTGGTCAGAACAGAAATAATTGATATTTAAACTCATTCTGACCCATCAAAACCCAAACAGTGAGTCAGACAATCCATTACTCCAGGAGTAAAATACAAATAATTCCCCACCTGCTCCCATCAGACAGTGCCTCCTCCATGTACTCTGGGAATGATGAAATGATGTGGGGTGAAACAGATGCACAAGCAAGTATACTGCAAGATAAATTCGTGAAGGAAAGAGCTCTCATAAAATGGAACAAAGTTTTGGAAGGGACTAACTCTAATTCCTCTAATTCAGACTCTGTTGAAGAGTTTTGAGATTTAGACACAAAATTTCCAAACTCCTGAATTTCCAACTCATCCCCATAAGCACATACAAAAATTAATTCATTCAAACACATATACATACATACATACATATCCATATATACACACATGCACACACATGTATGGGTGTGTATGTATTAAACCCCAAATGTTGTGGTACTTTCACTATCTACAATAGCCAGTGTTGGAAGTTGCTGGCAAACTCAAAAATTTTCTATGTGCTATATGTTATATGGTTCCACTTTCGAGCTAAAGTGAGGAATGACATCAATGGAGGAAAAATGCATGTCTTAAGTTCAGACAGATCTTGACCTTGACTTTCCCTTAACTTTATTATAAAATGTCTCCCTCTTGTTTCCCTGGTCTCCACCCACATTTCCTTTCAGCAGTGAAAATGCACACATTTCTAGTTAGCTCAAGTTCAGGGATGCAAAGATTTATTCCATGTTTAAAATGTACTTCATTTAAGGCATTGTTTTATAGCTCAAATTTAGAAAGCATTTCAAAGCTTCCAAAGTGCTTTCCTTACAACAAGCCTCAGGCATATTATTATGCTAATTTTACAGATTAGGAATGAGATTCTGAATAGAAGAATTCTTTTCTGTAATACTATTACACTTTGTAGTTACTGTCTCAGTCATAGACTTCTGTAAATTTGGGTGCCAGGAATTCATTCTGTTGAGTCCAGATATTCCTTCAAAGGGACAGCATAGTTTTAAATTTGGGGAATTGATGGCAGGTCTTACTCTTCAACTCTTAAAGATGCCCACAAGAGGAAGGACCCATTTACTGTGTGATCATTTGCAATAGAAATCGCTAGAAGGTCAATTTGGCCTGAGTCCCTATAAAGTAACTTTTACTTTCTTAGAAGGGGGTGCTCCAAGGCCCTACATTAAAAAAAATTAAGTTTAATTTGTGTAAACTTGGAACCTAAGATGGTATTTCTTTAAAAGAAACATTAACTCACTCTGACTTATACAGGCAGGATCAGTTAAAACTTTGATTAGCTAAACTTTAAATCCTTAATCTATGTTTAGGAAAAGGGAGGGATGGGGGGAAAGTTTACTACTGTCCAGTCAAATAGTTAATGACAAACACAGTGGATGCTGTGTGTCACTGGTGCCAGGGGATTTGGGTATAGTAAAACCTAAAGACATCGGATCTGAAAGCAAACTTCCTTTCGTCCCAACTCCAGGACAAGTGCTTCTCCTCTGCCTTAGGCCTGCCCCCTTTTAGCCATTACAATGATTTGCAAGTAAATCATAGCTGTCAGTGTGGTAGCAGCTTGATTAAAGTTCAGGGGTTTAATAGATCATTTTAAGAACCCCAAATTACTCCCACTCCCTTGCTGATCCACCTGGACCCTTGCCCTAGGTGTATGGCAGTTTTCAACCAGCACCAGAGAAGGAAAGTCTGGGCCAGAGGTTCCTGCTTATTCCCCAGGGCTCCCTCACTGCAGACCTAGACCAACATTCTCAGCTGTGTTTAATCTGCTCTGAGACAAGCTGACTATGAGAAAAGTCATAGGCAAACGCACATAAGCAAAGACATGGAAAAACTTGGACAGTTGGTCGGCTTTGTTCACTTGGTGAACTGGAGGCCTGCCAGGACTAGAGGAGATCCCCTGGCAATACAAGTCTGTTCCAATTAATCGTGTTTAACCATTCTAATCACACTTTAGCACATTAATCCTATTTTCAATCCAAAACACATCTGAAAGAGCAGCATGTGGGCTTTTTTATAGCAACCGCAAGTCAGATGGAACTGAGAGACATAGGGCCCTCGTTTACTCTGCACTTTAACTGAACTTAAACTTAATAAAATATGTGACTGAGTTGTGGTTGGATTTACTGCATAATGTTGATGCTTCCACATATAAATAGATCCCATAAGTAACTTAAAAACCTGTCAGAAAGAGCAGTGAAAATTTGATTATAAGGTAATCAGTACGTGGGCTTTTTAACAATGACATCGCTGGCTTGGTTGGAGATTCCACGGGGTCTTTGGGAGCCTCCTCAGGCTCAGAGGTGTGAGGGATGCTCCAGGAACCCTCCCTCCCACTCAGCGCCTGCACCTCAGCCCCACCCCACCAGCCAGGCCTGACAGTTCTGTGCAGAGCACATTTGAAAAAAAAAAAAAAGCTGAAATCTTGAAAACATGACAAACCTCAGTCACTTCATCTCCGGGGTTCGTGGAGAATTTCTCAGGTTGTTCAACACAATAGACTTGCACTAACTCTCTCAATCACAGTTGCTGAGGCCTGAAGCGGACCCTGGAGAGGCCAGACAGTCCTGAAACTAAAAAGGGCTTTAGAGACTAGAATGCAACCGGGTGAGATAGAAAGGGGCACTGGATTGAGCAGCAGAGGACGTAGGTTCAAATCTTGGTTCTGTCAGTTTGTGTAAGCAAATCGCTTCTCGGCTTGTAAAAGGACTAGATGATTTCTAAATCCCGTGACCCCAGACAGCATTAGAAAATAGAATGTTAGAGCTGGAAGCCAACTCCCTCACTGTCGTTGTTGTTAATTGTGTTTGACTCTTTATGACTCCATTTGGGGTTTTCTTGGCATAGAGTGCCATTTCCTTCTCCAGCTCATTTTACAGATGAGGAAACAGGGTTAAGTGACTTGCCCAGGGTCACACAGCTAGTAAGCGTCTGAGGCTAGATTTGAACTTAGGCCCTCTTGATTCCAGGGCTGACTCTCTATCTACTTCCCCAAGAGGTGGGAAATTATTAATTGCGCCAGGTCACCCAGCTAGCTAGTGCAGAACTGAACTATCTCCTTCCCCTTTTCCTCTTCCCCCCATTACTTTACTGGTGATTTCTCTTAACTTCCCTGTCCTTTAAAAATATTTATTTCAAGGAATGGCTCACTGGGTAGGGGAGAAGGTAATAGGAAGGGATGTATGCAGAAATAAATATGATATAAAAACAAAATATAACCAAAAAAAGAGATATTTTGCATAGTAGATGGAGAACTGGCCTCAAAGCCAGGGTTCAAGGCCTGTCTCTGACATACACTACGTGACTTTGGACAAGTCATTAACTTCTTAGAGGCAACTCTAAGATTTTAAGTTGCAGAGAAGGTTCCAAATTGCATTGGTAAAAGGAGTTTCCTCACTTGTGACCTCCCTATGTTAATCAATAAAGTAACAAAGGCAATCTGGAAGTCTCCATCTATTAAAAAAAATAATACTAAGAAAAAGAAATGTCTGTAGAGAAGATATTATTGAATATGACCATAGAAACCTGGGAAGTTTTGTATCATCTCTAACACTCTCAGTTAGACAATCACAATCTCTGAATCTTCTGTGTCTGGTTGAAAGTATCTACAACATACTTGCACTATGTACAAAAAAATATAACCTATTAAAGTAAGATGCCACTACAAAATGTCTATTTTTAAAAAATCCACCATGGTTTAAAAGTAGACAAGGGCAATGTTTTAGTCAATCCTTAAATATTCAAGTTCAATCCTCTTATTGCCTGAAACTTTCTATCTCCATTGTACAGGTTGCAAAACAACATAATGGAACGACGCTGACACCGAGACAAACAAAATGCGTGTCTTTAATTTCGTTTTGGAATGGGAATTAGCAATTCATGATAAATGAAATACGTGACAGCTCATACTTTGGTAGAAAAGTAAAAAAAAAAAAAACAAAAAACAAAACAAAACCCAACAGTAATGTAGCTAAAAACTTGGAAAGGTACCAGGATTAGAATCTTATGTTTGGTTTTCTAAGTAAACAGTTTTAGCTTTTTATGTAGCAAATAATAATCTGGAAAGATGCATTAGGGAATCTAAATGCAAAATTGAAATGAGTTTATTCAGGTAAGTAAGGTTTTATTAAACAATTTAATTCATTCCAGTTCTTTTGGAAGAAATTGTAGGTTATGGTTAATGTAGTGAGTAAGACAGAAATGACTTTCATGAAGCCACCTGCATTTAATATACAACTGTCAAAAAACTCTACTCGCTAGCACTTTCCCAGAGAGAGACAAGCAGAAATGTATTTTATTTTGGTAAATGCAACAGCAGAAATGCTAAGGGCAAGTAAAGAATTCAACTGCTGAAGGAATTTGCAGGAGGAAAGATGGAGAAGTTTTCCAAGCTGCAAGGACTGCTCGCCACGTGACCCCATTTTGAATCTGGTGTGCCAGAACCAGAAAGTTATTTTCCAATGTCACCTGAAAATGGGGAAGAGGGGTTGGGGGGGGGGGGGAGAAGGAAAGAAAGAAAACCCTCATGGAATTAAACCATGTGTCCCTGAAGATAGTCTTTTAAAAATAAATCAACTTAGGAAATCAGTCTGTAACAGCCATTCATTCCCAAACCAGGAAACTCTCAGAACAAGTATAATAATTTTACGACTCCTGCAAATACATCCTCTATTCCTATAGTGTACTTTATTTGGAAAGTTGGACATGTTAGCATTGAGTTTTTGTTTTCTGTTCTCTTTTGTGCTCATAATTTCAGCACAAGTGAAATGAGTGACTTTGGCATTGGAAGTTTTTAATTTTTTATGTTAACGGGTTTACCAGAAATCTAGTAAAGTAAAATACAACTATCCATACTCACAACTTTTTCTTATTTTTGAAAACTCTTTAGCTCAGGCAAAAAATTCCATAAATTTCCCCTTTACTGTGCAAAGAGTTGTTTATCTTTATGTTTACTGAGAGTTCATGGTGTGGGTATGTTTAGTATCTTTGTTGCTTAATTAAAGTACTCTCTATATAGTTAACTAGCCTAAGTAAATCCATATCCACTTTCTTTTATTATTGTTTTCTCCTCCTCCTCTTCTTCCTCTCCTTCCTTCTCCTCTTCTTTTTCCTCTTCCTTCTCTTTCTCATCTTTCTCCTCCTCCTCATGTGGAATTATTTCCCATATATTTATATATCTATATATGTGTGTGTGTGTGTGTGTGTGTATGCTATACAGATATATTATTAGTGTCTTTAATTTTTACATTACATTCATTTCTGAATATGCCACTCCACCCCATTCCTACCCTCAAGACACACACTCTGGAACTGAATCTCTCCTCGTAACAAAGAAAAATGGTTAAGCAGAAACAGCTAATTGAGTCGATGTGTCTAGTGGCATATGCAACAGTCAGTCCCCAAAGTCTCTCACTTCTCTGCCAAAAGGAAGAAAATATCATTTTTTCATCATTAGCTCTCTGAGACGATGATAGGTTATTCTGATTACTCAGAATTCAACTTGCTGTTTCCACTATTCAGCTGAAAAAGATTCAACTTATATTTTTGATGCCAAGGGGAAAAAATATTCCTTAACAGACATTATAGAATTTCCATCAGAAACACTAGCAGTAACAGCACAGTTTAGTAGAAAGAACATAGAATTAGATTCCACATTGAACACATCAGAAATGGACCTAAAAAAAAAGGAAAATGACAAATGTTGGGTAGGCTGTAGGAAAGAGGCAAATTAACATACAGTTGGTGGAGTTGTGAACTGGTTCGACCATTCTGAAAAGCAATTTGGAGCTCTGCCCAAAAGTTACTAAACTATGTATATCCTCTAACAAAGCAATAGCACTTCTAGGCTTCTTCCCCAAAGAGATCAAAGAAAGAGGAAAAGGCCTCATACGTGCAAAAATATTTATAATAGTTCTTTTTGTGATGGCAAGAACTGAAAACTAAGGGAATGACCATTAATGAATGAATATCTTAACAATTTACGGTGTATGAATGTGATGGAGTACTACTGAGGTCAAAGAAATGATGATGGAGACAGTTTTAGAGAAACCTGGAAAACCTTATATGAATTATAAAGAGTGAAATGAACTGAATCATGAAAACAATTATGCTATAACAACAACATTGTAAAAGCAAATGACTTTGAAAAACTGAAGAATTTTGATCAACGTATTGGCCAATGATGATTCCAAAGGATCCTTGTTGTCTACCTACCAACAGAGGGGTGATGGAATTAAGCTGACAAATAAAATATATCTTTTTACAGATCTGATGTAAGAATTTGTTTTGCTTTACTATACATTTTTATTACAAGAATTTTATTATTCCAGTGGTGGGGGAAGTAGCAGAGGCAGAAAATAGATTTTTTAATTGAATTTTTTTTAATCTTAAAAAAACACAAAAAGAAAAAAAAGAAAGAACATAGGACTGTGAATTGGGAGACTATAACCGCATTTCTAAATCTGCTTCAGGCCATTAGTCACTGAATAGCTTGCATTTTAATAATTCTTTAAGATTTACAATGCACTTTTCTCACAAGAATCTTGGGATGTAGATAGTGTATTATGTGAATCCCCATTTTACAGATACAGAGACCAAAATTTCCCAAAGTAAAAAGACTTTCCATGACTAGTGACATATATAAGTGTTAGAGGCAGGCCTAGAACCTCATTTTCTCAACTCTAACTGCAGAGTTTTTTCTACTATACCATCTTATCTCAAACTTAATGATTTCTCTCTGATTTATAGATGGGAGGCTTGAGAATTATGGAGCAAAGTTAAGATATGTGTCACCTTTAAGGGAAAAGAGTGAATGAAGAAAGTCCCTTCTGGAAGGAATTCATGCAGCAGATGGGCATTGGGTTAGATGACTTCTCATATCCCATCCAATTCTGAGCTTCTATGATTCTTGGAAATGTTCAACCTTATCATGGTGGGAGAGAAGAGCAAGAGTATGTATGTTATAATTGGATCTGCACAGTGGAAGAATTGGAGACAGTGCTCATCTGTAAAATGGGGATACACTGGAGAAGGAAATGGAAAATTCCAGTATCTTTGACAAGAAAACATAGTCTTGGACACAACTGAACAGCAACAACAACAACAACAATTAATATATTACAGCAACTACATAAATATTAGATTCTTTCACCAGTGCACTCAATTGTCGTGATAAAGAATGGGTACACATTTATAGGAACTTGGAAAGGAATCACAGGAAGGGGAAAAAAAGAGCCCATTGCTTAGGGTAACTTACAACTGTAGACTGTGGGTTTCAGTGTTGCTGGTCTATTAATTAAAATCTGCACCTCATGAAACTATTTCTCTGCTCGTTGCTTGGCTGTTGATTTTCACCACTCTGGTAAGGTAAAGTGGAAAATCCTCTTCTATTCTCTACTAAAAATAACCTTTATAAAGCTCTGTCAATTAACCATCACTCTTAAAAAGGTGTTTAGAAGTGTTGCTTGTTAATGTGAATAGCAGCTCTCTTTAAGCCAAAGAACTGCAGAACTCATTAAACTGGCTATTTCTGGGATTGTAGAGACTAGACCAGCCAGCTATCCACCTCCTCGGATGTCCATTTAGAATGAAGTTCACAGGAACCCAATTTAGGTCCACGCTTTAAGCCTTCTCACAAAGATACTGCAGCTGCTAAATCCTCTGCTTTTCCTTGCTAAATCAGAAGCGGCAGCAGAGAGCAACAAGCCCTTAGGAGAAGCGTTCTCCAGCTCTAGGTGGTTCTGAAGGTCAATAACTATCTCCAGATAGCTTGGCCAATGAAATTAGTTCTTTGATCAATCAGGAATCTTTTGGATATGTCATAGAGGTGTTCATGCTTTGGGCAGGGGGTTGGACTAGATGACCTAATTATATATGGCTATGAATTGATTCCCTAAGAAGGAAAAGAAAGAAAAGTAGAGAAGAAAAAAAAGTGGGGGGGGGGGATAAAGAAGTTCTACTAGTAGTTTTATTCATCCTGACTCTTCAGAAATATCCGGACAAGACAAGGCAAGGATGTAGAAAGAAAATATTGTCTACAAAGTCATTAAGAAGTTTAGACAACAGTTTCACGCCAGGAAAAAGTTCCTCTTCTTTGGTGAAATTTTTCCTTATAATTAGAGTCTACAGTGATCTCCCCTGTTTGTTTTTTTTTAACTTTCTTAGAAAGGTAACATTTAAAGTCAAAGGGAACTTTATCTAATTTGAGTCCCTCAGATTTTTTTTTTATTTTGAAGGATTAAATTTTACTTTTCATTATAAATTAAGCCATTTTCAAAAAATGCATTTCAATATGTGAAAATAAACAAAAGTTGAATGAATAATAATAATGAAAATTTATATATGCTTAGCATGTACCAGGTATAGTGCTAAGTGCTTTTTAATTATTATCACATTGGTTCCTCACAAACCTGGGAAGTGGCTGCCATTGTTATCCCCACTTTATAGTTGAGGAAACTGAGGCAGATGGTGGTTAAGCAACTGCGCAGGGGACCCAGGTGACAAAGCTAATAAGTGTCTGGGGTCAGATTTGAATTCAGATATTCCTAACTCCATACCTGGAGCTCTTTCCACTGTGCCAGCTCTTATATACGGTTTGTTAAATACACACACACGCGCACACATACACATATACACACTATACACACATACACACGTTCGCATGTATGTATATACACACATATATTTATAAATCTATTTAGCAAGTTATTGTATATCCTTGTGAACTTCTTGTTTTTCTTTTTGTTTTGTTTATATATATTTTAAAAATGTTTTATCAATAGTATTGTTCTTTCTTTCTGGGGAGGATGTCTTTTGTTATCCACTAACTCCACATTCCCCAAATAGAAACCCTCCTGCGTAGCAAATAGGTATAATAAAGACAATATATGTTTACCAACAAATTGGCCACATCTGGAAATGTCGATCTCATTCTACACCTCTAGTCCATCATCTTTCTGCCAAGAGGCTGGATAGCGAGCCAAGTCAACAAACATTCATTAAGTGCCTATTACATGTCAGGCACTGTGTTAAGCACCGGGAATGAAAAGAAAGACATCCCCTCCCCAAACTAAAGCAAACAAACAATATACCCAGTTCCTGTTTTCAGTGTGTTCAGACTAATGGGAAAACAACATGCAGATATCTATATAAAAACAAGATATATACAATTTACATTGGAGATAATCTCAGAGGGAAGGCATTAAAATTTGGAGGACTTGAAAAGATTTCTTGAAGAATATGGGGCTATAACTGAGACTGGAAGGAAGTCAGGGAATCCAGGAGACAGAGAAGGGGAGGGAGAAAACTCCAGGCATAGTGGATAGCCAAAGAAAAGGCCCAGAGTCAGATGGATGATGGTCTTGTTTGAAGAACAGCAAGGAGACCAGTGTCACTGGGTCAGAGAATACATGGTGGGAGTGTTGGGAGAGGCAGTAAGGTATAAGAAGACAGGAACTAGAAGCAGGCTTATCATCAGTCTACTGAAATTATGATTAGTCATTTCCTTGATCAGAGTTATGAAGTCTTTCAAAGTTGCTTTCCTTTACATTATGTGGCAATAGTGTCCATTGCTCTGGTTTTGCTCATTTCACTCTGCATAAGTCCATGTCTTCTCAGGTATCTCTAAGTCCATAATAATTGTCATTTCTTATGTATAGCAATATTCCATTATATTTATATGCCACAATTTGCTCAGCCATTCCCCAACTCATGGGCATTCACATTTTTTCCTCAATTTAATATACTAAATTTGGTATACTATGCCAAAAAGTGCTGCTATAATTTTGTATGTATCAGTCCTTTCCCCTCTGTTTTTGATCTTTTCAGGGTATAGGTCTAATATTGGTATTGCTGTGTTAAGGTGTGTATCTAGTTTAGTAACAATTTGAATATAGTTCCAAAGTGTTTTCCAGAAAGGACGGACCAATTCTTCACTTCATCAAAATCTCATTGGTCTGCCTGTCCCTCCACAGCCTCTCCAATAATTTTTTATTTTATCATCTTTAACAATCCTATGCATGTGAAGTAGAATATCAGAAATTTCAATTGTCTTTATATTATTATTATTAATGACATGGAACATTTTTAATATGGTTATTGATGGTTCACATGCCTTCATTTGAAAACCATCTGTTTCTATACTTTGACAATTTATCTATTGGGAATAGCTCTGGTTCCTATACACTTTTATCAATTCCTTATAAATTTTGAATATCATATTTTTATCAGAGATATTTGCTACTGTATTTTCTGTAGCCAGAGGTAAGAAGGCAAAAGACTACTCCTTCCTCTTATGCTTGTGGAATGTAAGCATTACCAGCCTGGGTTAGCCATACCTTTTCTCCTGCTACCATGCTGTTCCTACTCCCTAGTCACCACACATTCATAGGGAGGAGTGAAGGAGCAAATGACCCAATAGCCCAGTCATGTTCCAGTTAGCAAAAAATAAATAAATAAAAAATGACACTCTGACTTGCTTTTAGCTTGGAGCAAAGAGCAAAATTCCTGTATCCAGGTTAGTTCTCTATTTGGGAAGTTTATTTTTAAAATTGTTAATAATCAAACCCATAAATTCCTTTCATGATTTTTCTCAGCCTGCAAGAAAAGGCCAGCACCAGGGATTGTGAACCAGGGCTTAAAATCCAGTCCTTTCTATAAATCTATATATCAATTATAAAACACTGTTCTTGTCACTATCTCACTCCCCACTCCCTTCCTCTGAAAATAAGGAACATACATAGCTCAAAAGAAATAAGGATTGATAATTAATACCAAATGCTCCCACTCTAATATTAATTTAAAAGGCAATTAAATAATTTTAAAGAATAAAATTGAGGGCAGAAGAGGAAAAAGTAGCATCCCCATTGGCACTGTGAATTCTCAAGCAGAGGAAAGTTTACCAATGATTGGATACTCTCCATTCTCTGGTCACAGCTATCCTTTCAGCCCTGGTGGATGATGGTGCCAGCCAGCCAGGAATGCCTGGATTTTCTCATCATCCATCTTTTCCTTAAATCTGTACTTTCTTCTTAGAGCTTCCCTTTCATCCATCATGAATACAAACACCAAAGCTGCCTCTTCTACAGTCAGCCACCTCCACCACTGCTAGCTCTAGTGTTGCCAAAGTCATCAATTAAAAAATGCCCAACTGAATCACTTTCAGTTTTCAGTTCAAACTCCTGAACTGAGCTTCTTGAGTTTTCATTCCAACACCCTTTACAATAGACTCTTTTCAACTGCTCACAATTCTCAGATACATTCCGCTCAGAGCTCTCCCTTCTCACCAATGTCTTGGTACTCATCCTTGCAAAGACAATTCAAGAAATTCCATTTTAAAGCCAAGAAACTCCATCTCTCATCATTCCATTTCTCTACATCAGAGAAATAACACTAGTTACACTATAAATATTTTCTCCCAATTAACTGTTTCTCTTATATTTCTAACTATATTGTTTTGCTTGTGCAAAAGTGCTTTAATTTTTCATAATCAAAACTTTCTATTTTTCTTCTATGATCACTTCTATTTCTCAGTTAAGGATTCTATCAATATCCCTGGCTGTTTGAGCTATCTTCTCTTCTTATTTAGTTGGTTTGTGATGTGACCTTTAACATTTAGGTTACATATCTATTTGGGACTTGTAGTGTATGTTGGTTTAGATCTAACTTTTCTAAATGATTTTCCTGTGTTCTGAGGAGTTTTTGTAGAATTGAAAGCTGCTCCCTCCACAGTTTGTTTCCTTGGGTTTAAAAAACATTATGACACTATCTATGCTTAATTGCTTTTAGGACTTGTTTCCTAGTCTGTTCCACTGATCAATTTTTAAAAACTTTTAACCAGTGCCAGATAGTTTTGGTAATTATTACTTAATCGCATATTTTTGGATCTGGTACTGCTAGACTTACTTCATTCTCACTGTTCCTCATTATTTTCTTTGCAATCTTGATTTTTACGACTAGATGAATTGCTATTATTTTGTCAAATTATGTGAAGTAATCCCTTGGCAGTTTGATTGATATGTTTACTGAATCTGTAAATTCACTTAGGTAGTATTGTGATTTTTAAAAATTCCATTGGCATGGCCTAACCATGAACAATTAGTATTTCTTTAGTTACTTTTCTCCTTTTATTTCTGGAGTATTTTATAGTTGTATCCACATGTCCTGAAGTCACCTTATTATTAAGATGGGGAGGCCAAAAGAAGGGAATTGACTTTTAAAACATCACACAAATGTTTCAAACATAAGTCCCTTGACGCTAAATGTAATGTGCTTCCTACTACATCATATTGCCTTATTAATTTTAATTGAACTTGTTTTCTATAACTCGTAATTCAAGACTTAATTACAGTCATATCAAAACTACAATAGTTTTTGGTAGGTTGATAACAGGCATTGATATTTGAGGTCGAACAAAGATACTTCTTTCTCACTATGAAACAGAAGCTACCATCCCTTCCTCTTAAACTTTGTGGTCCTCTATCAACCTGAGTCTCAATAGAGGTTAAGGCAGTGGTGAAGTGCTTATGGTTGTCTAGCTGTTTCATGAGTATTATTGTCTTCTGAGGAGATTTGCAAGTTTCTTAGCGGCAAGGAGTACCTCAAATAATGCTAGGCACATATTATGTTCTTAATAAAACTTGTTTGTTAAGTGTCAGTAGTGGGATAAAGTAATGGACCCAAACTTAGAGACCTGAACACAGATCCTGCTCCTTAGTAGTTGTGTAATCATGGGCAAGTCGCTGTACCTTGAAACACCTGTTTTTTCATCTATAAATAGAGATACTTGCATCATCTACTTTACAGGGTTGTTGTGAAGAAAGTTTATTATATGGTATTGCTTCTCAGGCATAAATCTTGCTTTGACGTTGCCCCTTCTCTTGCATCTTCTTGCAAGGCCAGCATGACAATGACCATATTATAGATGCCCACAGGTTTTGAACCCAGGGTTGTCAATATCTCCCATGTACCATAACTCATTCTCTTTTCTGAGTTGCCTTTTGTCATCATCAATGAGTCAAGCAAGCATTAACTGAGTACCGAATATGTGCTGGTCATTGTCCTAGGTCCTGGAAATACAAATATGAATGGTAAAACCATCCCTTTTCCCAGGGAACTGCATCCCTACTGTGGAGATAAGAACATATGTGATTCTATAAAGAATAAATGCAAATAAGTGTAAAGTACTGAAATAACTAGCATTGACATAGCATTTTAGGATTTGCAAAGCGCTCTACAGTTATTTTTTCATTTGATCCTCACAACAATCCTGGGAGATAGATGCTTTTATTATCCTTATTTTACAGTTGAGGAAACAGAAGCAGATGAAAGTTAAGGTACTTGCCCAAGGCCACACAGCCAGTGAGTGTCTGAGCTAGATTTGAATTCAAATCTTCCTGATCCCAGGTCTAGCACCTATCCACTATAGTTTGGGAAGGAAGGCATCAGCAGTGGGAGGACAGAGATTTGGAGGGAATAGAAAGACTATTCTCTTCTGTCTTCTTGAAATTTGTCAGTATCTTTAACCAATCCTAGGTATCCCCAAAGGGAAACTGTCTCTCAAGGCCTTATCAGCATCTGCTCACCTTATCCTACCCTAAACCAACATCAGCTTTCCAAACTTCTTGGTTTTGCTAGGATTCATTGCTGCCTGTTTTTGTCTCAGAATTTCAAACACACATGGAACATATTTCACATTCTGTATAATCAGTTGAAAATCTGGTATGCCTTTTTGCCTTTCTCTTTCTTACAGATGAAGTCACATATTCAAAATCAAGTGAATCTTTTCTTTATTAGGAAACAATCATAGAGCCAGAAGGAGCCTTAGGACACAGAGTTCTATAATATAGAACATAGAATATGAGAGGTAGAAGGAACTTCAGAATCATAGGTTTAGACATGGAAGGGATCTTAGAGGCCACTCAGTCCATCCTTATCATTTTACAGATGAGGGACTGAGGTGCATGGGTGAAAGTGACTTGCCCCGGGTCACACAGGTAGTAAGCAACAGAAGAAAGATTTGAACCTAGATCCTCTGACTCCAAATCTAGCACATTTTTCATTGTATTTCTTTAGTTCTTTCTGTAACTAAGAATGTTAAAGTGGGAAGGGACCTTAGAACACAGGATGCTAGTACATAGCATGTCAGAGCTAGAGTGGAATTGACCTTATAAATATGGTTCCCAACTTGTGGACTACAAACTTCTGGAAAATCATGGGGTTGTTGAGAAACAAACACCTTCTTACAGCTAAATAAATGCCATACTCATATTTTATATGTCTATATACATAACATCTGTAATGATATGTGTCATATTTATGAATGTTACATATATTTATATTTATGCATATAGAATCTACACCCATATCTACATATCAGATATATGTATAATTATTTTTCAAATGCATCCTATGATTAACAAAATATAAATACATGAAAAGTTAATAAATCCATACTAGTCTTTTGCTACTGTGAATTTGCTCAATCAATTAATACTCATAGTACACATGCTATTTTGTGGGGGTCTACAAAACTTTTGGAGTTTAAAAGGGCTCTGCATACTGGAAGAGGTTGGAGAATCACTGATCTAGAGGGAAATGAGGATAAGAGACAGGGAAAATTATGAAAATAACTTATCAAGGAAGAAAGTGAAGTAGGAACAAAGCCAGGGGCTGCTAGGTGATACAGTAGTTTGAGCTCCAGACCTGAGTCAGGAAGACCTGAGTTCAAATTCAGCATTAAGCACTTACTAGCTATGTAATCCTGGGCAAGTAGCTTGAACCTATTTGCTTCAGTCTTCTTACCTATAAAATGAGCAATTTTCAAAGGAAGAAATTAAAGCTGTCTATAGTCATATGAAAAACATTCTAAATCACTGTTGATTAGAGAAACGCAAATCAAAACAACTCTCAGGTACTATGTCACATCTATCAGATTGGCTAAAGTGACAAAACAGATGTGGGAAAGTAGGAACACATTCATTGTTGGTGGAGCTGTGAGCTGATTCAGCTGTTCTGGAGAGCAATTTGAAACTATGCCCAAAGTACTATAAAAATGTACATACCCTTGGGCCCAGCAATACGACTTCTAGGTCTGTATTCCAAAGAGATCATAAAAATTGGAAAAGAACCCATATGTACAAAAATATTTATAACTGTTCTTTTTGTTGTGTCCAAGAACTGGAAATTGAGGAGCTGCCCATCAATTGGGGAATGGCTGAACAACCTGTGGTATATGAATGTTATGGAATACTATTGTGCTATAAGAAATGAGGAGCAAAAACAGGCTTCAGAAAAACTTGGAAAGACTTATATGAACTGACACTGAGAGAAGTGAGCAGAACCAGGAGAATATTGTACACAATAACAGCCACAGCGTTCAATGATTGACTTTGATAGACTTAGCTCTTCTCAGCAATGCAAGGACCTAAAACAACTCCAAAAGACTCATGATGAAAAATGTCATCCATATCCAGAGAAAGGAATATGGAGTCTGAATTCATATGGAATCATACTATTTCCTCTCTTTTTTTGTTTTGTTTTGTTTGGTTTGGTTTGGTTTTTTCTTTCTCATGATTCCTCACATTCATGCTAATTTTTCTATACCATGTGACTAATGTGACAATATGTTTAATAAGAATATCTACGTAGAGCCTATAATGGATTGTATGCCATCTTGAGGAGGAAGGAGAAGAGGGAGGTGGGGAAAATTTAAAACTTACGGAAGTGAATGTTGAAGACTAAAAATAAAATAATTAATTTATAAAAGAAAAAAAGAAAGGTTAAAAAAAAGAAAACCCCAAATGAGTTCACGAAGAGTTGGACACAACTGAAATGACTGAGGAGAAGGTTTAAGAATGCAAGAAAGAAAAAAAAAAATTCCAGGAGACACTCAAGAAAAAGTCATTTGAAAAATGAAGTAAGTGATAATGAAGGAAAAGTTGCAGTAGTGTGGAAGAACAAAGTCAGCATGGTTTAACCAAAAGAATACAGGATTCAGAGTTAGAGGACCTGGGTTTAAGTTCTGCCTCTCATATCACTGAGCAAGAGGCTTAATTAAGCTCCTTAGGTGTCAGTTTCCCCATCTGTCCTGTAAGGTAGCTGGCATCTTTGAGATGCCTTCCAACTCAATACCCTATGAACTTAAGGATATCCAACAATAAGAGACTAAACTTTTCTCACATTACTTCAGAGAAAAGGGAATAAGATGAGAAATTGGTCAGAGCTGGGGGTTGAGGTTAGGATTTGAGAATTCCCCTAAGATGCTATTGACAGAAGAGGAAATTGGACTTAGAATATAAGCTCTTTTAGAGCAGGGGCTATTTTATTTTTGTCTTTGTATCTGCAGTACTTGGCAAATGGTAGGTGTTTAATAAATGCTTATTTGTTGATTATCAC
Source organism: Pseudochirops cupreus (assembly GCA_028627135.1). Lineage (NCBI taxonomy): Eukaryota > Metazoa > Chordata > Mammalia > Diprotodontia > Pseudocheiridae > Pseudochirops > Pseudochirops cupreus. The sequence continues at coordinate 323,817,415 of CM053581.1, read as the reverse complement.
AGAATCTACTAGATGGGACTCCAGAAGTCATCTAGTACCCAACAATTGATCAAACAGCCTTTTTTAGATCTCTAGTGAGAGGAAACATACTTTTATCATAAAATATATCATATTCTTATGTGTATTTGCCTTATGCATCCTATTAGACATATAAACCCCTTAAGACCAGGATCAATGTTTTACTTTATCCTTGGTTAATGAGATATTTTGACCCCTGTGAGTTTGGGAGATGCTGAAGACATCATAGGGAAAGTGCTTTGGACCCTCACTGGAACTTTGGGGCTTATGGTTCAATTTTCTCTTAGCTTAGAAGGAGAGGAAAACATCAGATAATTTGGATAGGAAGGGGCTGGTGTTATTCTAGCTAAGACAGCCTTTGAATGGAGCTGAGGAACTGCAGAATGGGGCTGTAGCACAGATGTATCATGGTGACTAAGGCAGTTTGTGTCCCAAGACAAGAGACAAAATGTGATGGATTAGCCACGGGACATAATTAAGTTTTTAGAAAAGGTTTGCTGAATTGGATGCCAGCATGAAGGGAGGTCTCCTGTGGAGTGCCTGAAGGACTGTTTAATATTATTATCATGACTTCAATGAAGTTTCTAATGCCAGACTTATCCATTTGAAGGAGACACAAAACAGAGAGGCATGAATTACTAATACAACAAATGAGATAATGGTGATCCAAAAAGTCTCTTAGGGCAATAAAATTAGGCCATCAAATAAAATGAAATTTAATATTATCAAATGTAAAGTTTTATACTTGCATTCAAAAAATCAACTTTACAAGTATGAAATTAGGGTGCATGACTAATTATTTCATTTGAACAAGATCTGAATGTTTCAGGAGACTGGAAAACTCAGTGTTGAGGCACCTTTGACATGGCACCCCAAAATACTAATGGGAACTTATGCTGCATTAATAGAAACATTTTGACTAAAATATTGTCTACAAAGAGGTGATAATCCTGTTAAATTCTGCCCTGGTTATTTCACATCTGTGTGCAGAATTGGACATCACATTTTTGAAACATTGATAGAATAGACATATTTAATTAAAAATTAGCCATATGAATATGACCAGGACTATGAAGAAACTTAAGATCATGTATGTGTGTGTACACACACACATAAACATAAAATAAATTTCCACATTAGCTATATATGTAAGTGTACATACATACACATACACACATGCATACATACATACACACATATACACATACACATATACACACATACACACATGCAAATACACACGTACACATACACACATGCATACATACATACACATATATACATACATACACATACACACATACACACACATACACACACATGCATACACACATACACATATACATATGTGAATATAGCTAGCTAGCTATCTGTTCTGCTGGACTATGAATTTTTGTAATGGGTTTTGTTTTTCTTTCTTTCTCATTTAGTGGGGGAAGAAGAGTTGGGAGGGAGAGAATTCAGAACTGAAAAGAAAAGAAAATTGAACTGTATTTTTAAAATTTTAAAATAAAAAATACATTCAACCCTCTTATGGATTCCACCTTCCTTTGAGACCTATAAGTGCTATGTAACTCATAGCATCATAAAAGGGAAAACTCTGGGTTGAAATTCATCTAACAAGGGCCAATAAAGCCTGGAATATTACAGATCTAATTGAAAGAGTTTTAAAATGAAAAGCATGGGAGAGTGAACACTCTTGACACATATTGACCTTGCTAGTTAAACAGATAATAGCTACACATAGAAAGAAGCCATAGAGATGACAGGGAGTTCATATAAAATCTAAGAAAGGAATTAGAAATAATAGCCATAGCCCCAGATCACTATAAACAACTCTATAAACTATGATGGTCAAGCAAGAACTAACCCCTTGATGGAGATCATCGAATAATTACTTAACTTGGTTTAATGATAATTTCATCCCTCAAAAGGAGGAGAAAAAAGAATTCAAAATCATATTGTGGATGTGATTCCTTCAACAAATGCTTTATTGATGTCTTTTGTTTCTACATCATACACCTATTCGATTGTCTTGTTTTCTCTAAATAAGTCTTTGCATAGCGGAGGTCTAGCATACATGTAGAATGTTTGAGTAGTGCCTTTCCAGTGGGGATGCTGTGATAAGATATTGCTGTCACATATTTTATTGCATATTATTTGTGATTTTAATATAAATTGTGCCATGGGGCGATTATCTATGATATTTGAATAAGCATCCTTGTCATTTTGAATGTTGATATTCATCTCGATGTTTATGATATACATTTGCAGATATCAGCATGCCCCAAGTGATCGTGCAAGGAACTGCAAGCTTGCAGCCGTGAAGAGGAATGTGGAATGGAATCCTATCTCCCCCTCATCCCAGATATAACCTAAAGAGATGTGGTAGGCACAAAAAAGATCTAAGGGGCATGGGTTGTCCTGGAAGCTGCAGGTACTTCCATATTCTAATAACTTGACAAGTATGTCTCAAAGACACCAAGGAAGCCACACACACAGAGAAAGAAGTTAGAGCACTGATTTGGACTACTTGGATGACTGAGCAGTGTGCAGAGGGGTGGCAAGCTACCATCATTCTCCTGTGACACATAAACAGAGGACAGTGGAACCAAGGAAACATGTGGTGCATTCAAGACAGTTATTGGATGTGGTAAGAGTGGGAAATTCAGGACTGGTCAGATGCATCTGGATACAGAAAAGGTAGAAAGAGCATGATGTGAAAAATTAGGAATCTGGTAGCCAGTCCAATACCCTCTTCAATTTTTTCTTAATTCCAAGGACCAGAACTCAGTGAAACCATTATCTTATCTCCATTTGCTGTCTGTCCATCTTCTTCCATTTTTCCCTATGACTAGAGGATTGAGGACTAAAGAAAGCAAGCAAGCAAAAAATGCTGAATAACTTTGGCTTCAGTATTTTGTATCAAGAAGTTAGAAGTTTGATCTTTCAATGGCTATTTTGGAAACTGCTATTAGACTGAATGGGCATTTACTATGATGTTTATCCTAGTCCTTGATTTGGGGGTTTGAGATTGAAAGAGAGGAAAGGGGGAAAATTGCCTCACATCATCCTGAGGTAAGGGTGGAATCAATGAGACAACTTGCCTTAAAATTTCATAATATTCAGCACCTACCTCAGACTTTTTGAGAAAGAGACAGAGACATAGAAGGGGAGGAGAGAGAGAGAGACACAGAGAGAGAGACAGAGAGAGAGACAGAGAGACAGAGAGAGAGAGACACAGAGAGAGAGACAGAGAGAGAGACACAGAGAGAGAGATTTAGCAAGGAAATAAGCCCATGCCAGGTGTTGGAGGGATGGAATGAGTGCACATGCATTTACTCTGGTCTGTCTTGGCTGTCCAACTACCCATGTCTGGTAATAGAAGATTCTTGGCACAACTCGGTCACCCCACCCCAAACTGATTACATAATATATAAAGGAATTTATTTATGAGATTATTTCTTATTTCTTGTTTTTCATTTTATTTTTATTGATGACTATTAAGTTTATAATATTTCTAAAATAAAATTTTATTGATATTTTCTGTTTCTTACATCTCCACATTGTCCCATGTATCCCTCGCTCTCCCCTTTTCAGAGAACCATCCCATATGACAACATTTTTTTTCAGAGGAAAACATAATCATCAAAATGGTTTGATATACTGAAAAAGTCCAAAAAAACAGGCATAATGTGTAGCACTTATGGACCTCTTACATCCACAAATAGGTAGGTTGGGGCTGTCTTCTCATGTCTCTTCATTTGAGACTCTCCTGATCTTAATAATTTTGTCACATTTACTTTTGATTTTTGGTGTGTTGTTGTTCTTTCTATTTACATTGTCGTAGTTAGTGTGTATCTTATATTTCTGGCTCTGCTTGCTTCATTCTGCATCATTTCATTTAGATCTTTCCATATTTCTCTATATTCATCATGCACCTAATTTCTTACAACATAGTAATATTTTTTTATATTCATGTTCCACAGTTTGCTTAGCCATTTCCAAGTGATGGAAATCTATTTTGCTTTCCATTCTTAGCAATCACAAAAATGCTGCTATAAATATTTTGGAGTATATGTGGACTTTTTTTTTCTTATTAATGGCTTCCTTGAGCAATACACTCAGTAACTGAGTCTCTGGTTCAAAGGATATAGACATTTTAGTCACTTTATTAATATAATTCCAAATTGCTTTCCAAAACGATTACACAATTTCACAGCTCAACCAACAATGTATTAATGCATCTATAGTTCTACAACCCCTCTAACATTGACTGTTGCCATTTTGGGGGAGGTCACTTTTGTCAGTTTCCAGGATGTGAGATAAAACCTCAGGGCTATTCTGATTTGTGTTCCTTTTATTGTTAGTGATTGGGAGCATTTTTAAAATGTGGTTGGGAACACTTTGCAATTTTTCTTTTGATAATTGCTCATTTCTTTTAATCATTTATTTATTGGGGAATGGTTATCAGTTGTATGTATATACACACACAAAATAAAGACCAAATATGAAACTGAAAAGCTTCTGCACAGACAATATTAATTCATCTAGGATAAGAAGGGAAGTGGTTGCATAAAAAAATATAGTTTATATATTTTGGATACTGAATTTATCAGAGAAATTTAATATAATTTTTTATTTCATTGCAGGTGTCAGAGAGGAAATCTCCATTCCTCCACCACATAGGCCTGATTATGCAGCCCATTACTTTTATATATGCTCTCTTGTTGACTTTTCCCCCTACATTTACCTGGAAATCTCCTTCCTATTTCCATGCTTTCCCCCTTTTACAGTGCCAGTTGCCCCCAGGGATTCTAACTTCCACCATCCCAAGATAAGTAGACTTTTCAAGTACCAAACCCCCCAGGATTCATCCAGCAAAAGGTCCTCATCTCCCTTTACCATCTTTCTCCAAGCGTAGGAACATGCATCAGTGAAACACCTTCCCACCTCTACTATAAGGTATCCTTCAATTCTCCCCCTTTTCTATCTTTCTCCCTCCTTATTCACTCCCTTATAGACTCTTATATTTCTGAGACCATGGAGGTCATCTTCCCCTAATTGATTTGACCTTGGTTCATCACTCACTCCTCTTTATCTCCCTGCTCCCCTTCCCTCCTTTCATGTACCCTTCCATGTTATAATACAGTCACAGAAAAGAAACATTCACCTGTAGACAGGGTGTCACCAGATATGGTTCATAACACCTTTTGTCTTTCTCTTCACTATCATGTCTACCAGATTTCTGCTTTTACCTCTGTCTCCTTGAGAGCTTCTTCCTGGTCTCTAGGTTGTCACTCTGTTGCTGTTACTGTCCTTGTCTCTCCTTCTACATTTCTGTTATTTGGGGGCTCAAGAGGCAAAACCAGTTCTGGTTTTCTTTCTAAAAATGTTTCAAACTCTTCCATAGTTAAGCTGAGAGGTACAAGACAGGTCACCTTGGGTGGCATCCTGAGCCTCACTGCTGTTTGGAAGACCTCATTCTACTCTTTCCTTATTTAGTAGTGGATGTGTAATAGTCTTACATTATTTGTGTTCTCCTTCCTTAATATTTGAAGATCTTTCTATTGACGGTTTGCAGAACTTGTTTTTTCATCGAATTGTTAAATTTAACCACCATGTGACTTGGGATAAATAGCTTCTCTTCAGTAGTTTCATATTAATATGGCAACTTAAAAATCTCAACTATGATTTATAGTATAAATTTTAAGGCATTTTAAACCCTAAATTAAATTAGCCCTTATTTATTAAATAGACCTTAATTACATTATTAAATTAGGCACTCCTTCTTAAATAGGCCCTAGTTATTTAAGGTTTAAAGATTAATAGTGTGTCTACATTCAGAACAGCAGAAAAATTCCAAGAACTGCAGTCTCATAGAATCTTTGAATTGAAAGGGATTTCAGAGTTCACTTAGGCCTTCCCCAAAATAAATTCCTTCTATAGTCCACTGGTCATCACATATCCACTTAAAGCCTGACATTTATAAGGAACTCATAGACCTCTGAGACAATTCATCACATTTTAAAAAATAATTAATACTTTTTATTTTGACAGAACTCTTGCAACTTTTATCCCCTTTTAAAATGTTTTATTGATATCTTTTGTCTTTAAATCACAATTCTTTTGGACGTCTGGTGAAGATGGTGGCATCTCAGATAAACTCCCGCTAATATCTAAAAAGGTCCAGACAGACCAATGTTAGAAACCAAAGACAAACAGAATTAAGCTTCCCCATCCAGTTCAAAACTGCTCCCCCCAAAATAATTGGAAGTTGGCCAAGATTGGCATAGGTTCATACAAAGGAATTCTGCATGAACTCTAGTAAAGAAGGAAGAAGGTGAAGTCTGGGAAATGAGCCATTGTAGGGAAACAAGGTAAAACTCTTTCCAACAAATCTAAAGTCAGTTGGTCAGTTGGTTCTTTGTGCAGAATGTTAGCAAGTTAGTATGAGTCCCAGTATTTGGAAGCCTCGAGTCAGATCCTCCTCAGACCTAACAGAATAGAAGCAGGGAACAGACCTAGCCTTCATAGAACTCTGCATCAGCAAGATAGGAGCTGAGCTTGAGCCTCTAAGAAAAATAGGAGCATAGCTGTTGTCCTTCATTCTCAAAAAGGACCAAAATGACATCACTATGTTGGGATCAAGGGACAGTATATCCAACTGTGGCTGATAAGACCAATACTAGCTCAGAAGGCTCTACCACAGGTCAGCCACAAATAATGCATATGAACGTTTGGAGTGGAGAAATCTCTAAATTATCACTTCTCACATTTCTTTTGAGCTACTGCAATTCTGCTTCATTCATAGAGTACAGTATCTTCTTCGATGTAGGCTCACCATTCTGGACAGTCCTTTGACAATGTCTTCCATGTCTCATAATCAATTCCAAAGTTCTTCAGAGAGACTTTGAGAGTATTCTTGTATCCCTTCTTCTGACCTTCATGTGAGCACTTGCCTTGTGTGAGTTCTCCCTAAAATAGTCTTTTAGGCAAATGTACTTTTGGCATTCAAACAATGTGGTCAGCCCACCGGAGTTACACTCTCTGTAGTAGAGTTTAAATGCTTGGCAGTTCAGGTTTAGAAAGGAACTCAGTGCCTGGTACCTTATCCTGTCAGGTGATCTTCAGAATCTGTAAAGCCAAGCATGAGCAGTTTTCCAGAGGACTACTTCTGTGAACAGCTTTTCAAGGTTGTGATTGCACAGTATAGTGAGCACTCTATTTATTCAATAACAAATCAGAGCAAAACATTCACAGAAAATCAAGGTACAGCATTCACAATATTACAACTTATCACAGAAATCAAAATACAGCATTCACAGCAACTTATCACTAAAATGGCCACATAGCTTTCACCACAGTGGTCATAAAGTTTTGAATAAAGAACAATCATTTAGTTATTTAATGATTCAATTATCTCAATGATTTAACCATCCTTAAGGAGGTTTACCTCCTTAAAGGACACCAAGTAAAATAGTCAAAACTCTCCACTCATGGGGCACACCAAATTACAAATCAATTGTTTATTCAGTCATCCTTCACTATTCAATTATCAGAAAATACACAAACCCTCCACCCCTACGTCACTAGTAAATTACAATTTCTCAGTCAGTACACAGTATCCAAGTAAAGTCTTCTTTAAGCTCTACTTGGGGTGGTCTCTCAGATTCCCTGGATGCCCTTCCATAGTCCCAGGTCCTATCTGGATTCACCAAACTGTCACCTGGGTTCAAAGACAGCTCCCAGGTCCTTGTTCAGCTCTCCATGCACTTCCTGTCCCACACTGAAGCTCACAGTGTCCAGTCCACCTTAAATCCTTCATAGTCTCTGTTCCAAGGAAGTAAAGGCTTAACAAAGCCACAAACAGGTTCATACAAAGTACCACCATCACAGTCATGCTTCCTCAGTCTTTTGGAAGCTCTGGCTGGCCCTTAGACTCAGCAGAAGTTTCAGCTGATTCCCAGAATCAAAATCACTTCAACCAGGATCTCAAAATCAAAATCATTCTCTCCAGCCTGGGGGGCCTTTCCTCTTTAGCTTCCCTGGTGGCAGCAGCTTCTGCCTCCACAAAGCTTGCTCCAAGTTGATCTATCTGAACCAGCAGGGGCTTCTCCTTATATACACATGGCATTAGCTCTTTCCTGTTTCAGCCAACTCCTTCCTGTTACATTAGTAACAAGAGTTCATACCTTCTGTTTCTTTAACAGAGGCTTAATCTGAATTAGATGCTAAGTACCTCTTAGCTTAGCAATACAAAAGGAACTTCAAATCTCATTACAGTTACAGGATCTTCCCAAGGCAATTCAAATAGAAGTGATTCAGTTTCTTGGCATGGCACTGGTAGACTGCCCAGGTTTCACAGGCATACAATAATGAGATCAGTACAATGACTCTGTAGACCTTTCAGTTGGCTAGGCTGTCTAATACCCTGAGCTAGCTTTGGCAATGGGGGTGTCAACCTTATCATCTATGTAATTATCCCTAGAAAATATACTGCCAAGGTAAATGAACTTATCCACAGCATTCAAAATTTCTCCATTTGCTGTAACCAATGGCTTCACAGATGCTTAGTGTATGTGGAGGAGGACTGTGCAGGAGGTCTGATGCTAGTACAATCTCCAATATCCTACTGCGATTTGTTAGGGCCACAACAGGGTATAGAAAAACTCCCAATGCAGAAGTACAAGGAGGAGGAGACCAAGATCTACTGAAGCTAGAATCTGAAGTAGACTAGCAAGAGACTGCAATGGAAGACAGGGTCTGAGAAAGAGGAGTATCATGTATAGTCATCTAGATTGGCAACAGCTGCAGCATCCTTACTATGGAGAATATGGATACTATGGACCAAAGAAAACTTTCTCACTCATGAAAATGTTCCAGAGGGAAATGACTCAAGCACAAAAGCCCAATCCAAGAACTGAGGCTATAAACTTAAACATAAGAAAACATCAAATGTAATGAAACAATACATAAATTATGAGAAAACTAAACCCAGAAGACAATATTGATAGAACAACTTGAAAAGGACTCAGAAGGAAAAATTCCTTGGCCACCAAAACTATAGGACTAGCTAGAAGAAATTAAACAAAAGACTAAAAAAAAAATGAAATGAGAATAAATAACATAACAGAAGGTGGAAAACCTTACCAAAGTGGTAGACTTCCTTTAAAAAAAATAGAATGCAACAAATAGAACTCAATGACTCTAGGAGAAAAAGAAAAAAAAATATTGTACCAGTATGGAAATATTAAAAAAAAAAGTATCCACTATCAAAATAAATTCTCCTGGAAAAAAAAGTTAAGGAGAGATAATTCAGGAAAAAAATGAATTCCTTTGAAATTATGACCAAAAAAAAAAAAGCTGGAAAGCATATGTTGATCATTTAAAAAAATATATCCAAGATTGTTAGAACCAGAAAGTAACATGAAAATAGAATACTCCAGGGAAAAAACCCAAAATTAGAACTATTTGGCAGACAAAATTTAGAGTTTCTAAGATAAAGAAAAAATGCTATAAGGCGTCAGAAAAAAAATAATTCAAATACCAAAGAACCAATATCAAAATTTTAGAAAAATTTATGATAATGTATTCCAAAAGGCTAAAGATAAAGGCATACTATCAAGAGTAATTTACCTGCAAAAAAGAGCTGCTATAAATATTTTTGTACATGTGGGTCCTTTTCTCATTTTCATGATCTTTTTGGGATATAGCCCTAGAAGTGGTATTGCTGGGTCAAAGGGTATGGACATTTTTATAGCCCTTTGGGCATAGTTCCAAGTTGCTCTCCAGAATGGTTGGATCAGCTCACAACTCCACCAACAATGCATCAGTAAAAATGAATTTATTTAAAACATAAAGATGCATATGGAATTAAAATGAGATGTTGGAGCAGAATGAAGCAAGAGACAATAGAGGAAGATGTCTTAATTATGTGAGTTTAAAAGGAGGGGAACTGTACATTTTCAGACACAGTGTATTGATCTGTTTCATGTGGCTATACATATTAATAAATTCCATTTCATTTTCTAATGGTGGAGTTAAAGGGAGTGGGGCTACTGACTTTGATACCAAAAAGAAAAGGAAAACAAAGAATGTCAATAAATCATTATAAACATACAAAAGGAAAGTAGGATCAGGACACACAAAAGCAAACCAGTGTTGGACCTGCCATTTGAAATGTGAAACCTTTCAGGTACATAATAGCATATTGCTGAGAAATGAAGTTCTGTTAGCTGGAATGGAATTCTTTGCCTTTTTAGGATCCACAAATTGACTGATTTTTAAAGGGAAAGCATTCTTTCCTTCCCACTCAAGACAAGGTGTCTTGGATGAGCAATAGCTCAAGAGATGGGACATAGGGGTGAGCAAGGAGACTGGCTGAGGCAATTAGAATTCAAGTTCAAGCAAGTGCTGTGAATAAGAGGGAAAGATGGGAGATTGCCTGCTTGACTAATGTTTGAGTTACAGGTGGATTTCCACGCTGTCTTCTTCTGGTAGTCTGATGAAGCAGCCTGAATTTATAATTGGATCAAATTGATGATTTCAAATTTTTTTCTTAGAGACTTGATAAAAGTCCTGACAAGCATGTCTTTTCTTCCCTTTCATTTCTCTATCCTTGGGGAGCATTTGTTAAGTTCAAATTTTTCTATTCTTTGAAGTTTGTTTAAAATTTCTGTTTAATTAGTTTGACTGCCAGTTTAAGGTTTTGATGGACAGTAGCTACTTCTGATTTATGTGTTTTATGATTACTAAGAAGGGAGTTTCAAAAGGGACAGAGATAGTGAGGCATTTTGTGCGGAGTGAGAAAGGAAGAGACAGGAAACAGGTGCTCTTTTTGAATTGATGGAGGCGGGAGGAGTTCAGCTGGGGACTGCTGAATTATACGAGAGACAATTTTGATTGTTTTTTAATAAACATATCATTGGAGGTGGGATAGGATAGAGGGAAATATAGTCTTTCAGAACGTAACTACTAAGGAAATGTTTTGCATAACTACACATGCATAACCCATATTGAATTGCTTGTCTTCCCAGCGGGGGTGGTATCAATAGGTAAATGCTTACCTAACAACTGAAATACCTATTACTTCCCTGAGGAGGGAAGAAGAGAAAAAAATCTGGAAATAAAAGTTTGTTTAAAAAAATGTTTTTTTACATGCAACTGGGAAATAAGATATATAGGCACTGGGGTATAGAAATCCATCTTGCCCTACTAGAAAGTTAGGGGTGTATAGGGGAGGATATAAGAGAGAGCAGATTGGGGGAAGACCAGGTGGGTATTCAGTAGGCTTGCTATCTTTGGGTGGGGGGTAGGGGAAAGATTGGGAGAAATTTGTAACTCAAAAATTTGTGGAAATGAATGTTGAAAACTAAAAATAAATAAATAAATTGGAAAAAAATAAACTTATCATTGTGTAGCCAGTTGGTTGTTGTTCTTAAAGAGGACCAAAATGACATCACTATGCTAAAGGCAAGCTTCAATGTGTCTGACTGTGGCTGAGCAGGTCAACATGAGCTCAGAATGCTCTACCACAGGTCGGGCACAAATAGTCCGTGTGAACATTTGGGGTGGTGTCTCCAAATTTGCACATCCTGCCTTTCCCTTGAGCTGTTTCAATTCTGCTTTGCTCATAGAACATAGCACCTTCTCTGATGTGGGAATGCCATGCTGAGAGGTCCTGTGCCAGTGTCTCCCAAGTCACACAATCAATTCCAAAGTTCTTGAGAGAGACCTTGAGAATGTCCTTGTATCACTCCTTCTGAACACTATGTGAAGGCCTCATTTTCTTTATGAAATGACATGTTATAAATTCTTTTAGCAGAACACCCTGAATTGATAGGAGGCTGAATCCAGGATGTTTTAAGGTTCCTTCACCATTTACATAAGAAGAACAATGAAATTCATTTATCTAATGTTCAGGGAAGAAGTTGTTGGCCTTTAGATGTGTTAATAAGCAGGTGCCCACATCCTTACTGAGCGAAATGCAATCAGTATTTCTAATCTGTTTGCTTCCCTGCCTTCCCCAGCAAATACAAGACTTCTGGCATATTTCATATTTTCTTGTGTAAACAGAGCAGAGAACAAAAGAAAACTCACAAGAAAGCAAAGAAAAGATGGACAATTCTTTTTTTTTTTTTTTGAGGGGGGAAGGTAGGGCACTTAGGCTGGATTTGAATTCATGTCCTCCTGACTCCAGGACCAGTGCTCTGTTCACTGTGCCACCTACCTGCCCCAAAATGGACAATTCTTAACACAATGTGTATTAATCACATAGGCTTTCTTGAAATAAAAAATTATTGTCACATATTTTGAATCCTCTTTAATGTTCTGCTATGCACATGATATGTTTTTTTTTCTTATTTTGTATTTGCGTTCCAATATTTAAGTTTATGATATTTTTGTTTCTTTTCTCCATTCTGTATTTGTGTTCTGGCCCTTGAGTCTAAAATAAAAGAAAAGAAAAAGAAGGAGCCAGAGACTAGCAAATCTTTGTTACATAGATTGTTTGTAGTAAAGGAATTTGACCAGTCCAAAAAAAATCACTGATAGCAGTTTATCAAGCTCATTTTCTATTTTTTTTTATAGTAGTTCATCTTCAACTGGTGACTTGATTTCCTTTGAAGACAGCTAAGTACTTCCTTATTATTATCTTGGCTATTAACTTCATGTTAATGTTGATTTTTAAATTCTCCAAATTTTGGAATGAATTTGTGATTTTAAAAATTGGAGTATTCTTACAGTTAGGATACAGTTTTTAAACATGGCAATTTTACTGATTGAAAGAGGGACAAGGCAAAGACAAAAGTGAGACTTGCATATGGAAAACAATAAGAAAGCAGTTCTCAGAGACAATGAATTATACAGAGTCAATATTAGTTTCAATGCTGCTTGTTTATATATGGCTAATGAGAGAACTTCAGAGTAAAAAAATTAGGGAACCCAGAAACTCAGAATGATTTTCTGCTTATTGGACAAAGGTACATTGCCTGGTATGTCTTGGCATGAATTGGTGAGGATTTTTTGAACTAGGAAAGGTTGTTCTAACAATTTTTTTTTTCTTAGAGCTTTAGGGAAAAGAAGCAATACTTTGCACTATGACTTCTGGGACTAGCAGTATTGCCTGGAAAAGTTGGTTGCTTAAAGAGAGTCATTATCTCTGCCCGGCTATGAGTGGTCTGGGAGGTAGAAACCTTTCTCCACTCAGTTGAATGTGCTGAACTGGAGAAGCTTCTACAAATCTTAGACAAATAAGTATTTGCCTTTTCTGAAAGAACACAGAACTACCAAGGAAGGAAATATGTCTGGTCTGGCATAGGAGCAGTTTAACCCATGAAAGGACTTGTAGTAGTGAGCAACTTGGCTCAGCAGCAGAGTGCTTAGTTTGTAAGGTCCTTGAGGGCAGTGACTGTTCTCAGTGCTTAGCTTAGTGCCTGGCACACAGTAGGCACTTAAGTATTGATTGACAGAGTAGTATGAATGAATAGTGAAGCTGCCAGCCAATCAGAAGATATGCCTAACCTAACAGTAGAGCATCAACAGAGGAAACTGTCAATGGAATAATCCAGGGCAGCTGAAGATCACTGAAGTTAAGCTTAACAGCAGAGACACCCATCTAACAAAAATATCATGCCCATCAGTGAAAACTGCAAGGACAGCCCCCCAAGAAAGAGAATGAACATTAGATCTGCACTCTAGAGTTGTGAGTTGCCCTGGCCATAAGGTTCACTATATGTATGTGTCAGTACCTTATACTTTTAAGTTTGTGCCCATTCTCCCCCTGGACACCATGTATATTAGTGAGTGAGTATTTCTCAGGTTTATGAACAAAATGTTGCATAATTATTGTTCTTGCTTTACCTTTTGAATAGATGCTTTTATTAAGAATTAATCAAATCAGTTGACTGATTTGGCAATAAGAAGCACCCCAGTGGGAGCTCAGAAGCAATAGGAGTACAACCCTTTTCTCCATGTTGTTTCTCTTAGAATCCTGAGAGAGGTCTTGTAGTGAGCACTCGTCTGAAACCCCAGCCTGTTAGCGTGAATGTAAGTGGATAGGAGAAGAAAGCCTACAGAGATCCTTGAGATGAAGGGGAATCACCCATATGACACCTCCAACAATACTGTTAGCAACCCACTGATACCTAATCATCCTTAAATTGAAGATCATTCTCCTTCATAGATAAAACAGAGCAAAATAGGATTTGTATAGCTCTCTCTTCTCTCTGCTGTTGGATACCCCCTTCCCATTTGCACCAAGTAAAAGTCTATGCATGGAAATGTAGTTCTCTACTGATTTAATCCTGCTTAGAAGGACCCAGTTAATCAATTAATTAAGTTTCAGTTGTGCAAGACACATACCCTTTGTTGTATCAAAGGATACCAAAAGTTTGCCCTCTTGTGCTCTTAGAATATTGTGTTCAAACCATATCAGTCAATATTTCATAGAATCATAAAATATGAGCTGAATATGACATTGTAAATAACATAAACCAATATCTTCATTTAACAGAGGAAATAACTAACCCAGAGAGAATAACTGACTTAATGAAGGTGACCCACACCCTGGCAAAGCTGGGATTCTCCTGAATCCCCAGACATTCTATGAAACCACAGTCCCTCTGGCTCTTTATCCATATGTGTATATGGATGTGGTATGTGCAGCTATCTTTTTGTTACCTAACCTGTCTATAATTCCATTCTTTTCCTCTGATGAGAACTAGGAATGTTTGACATGTATAAAGAAAGAAAGAAGGCAGAGGGGTATCCAGGATGACTCCTTGTGTATAGAGGCCTTGAGCACTTTTTTTTTTAATGCCACACTGCAGGCCTGAGGCTGTGGCCAACATACTGTGGATAAAACTATGTATACATACTCTTTCCAAATGCAGTTACACTTCCCCCATACACATACACACTTCTCCCAAGGGATCTTAAAGGCAGCCCATGCCCCTACCTAAATTGAACTGCATTTTAAACAAAGTATCAAACTTCTTCCCTGATGGCTAACTTGGGGAAAGAAGGGTTAGTCAGAAATCTCTTTTCCTAAAAAAGAAAAAATCTCTTTATTCTCCCTTCCACACATTGTCCCCTCTTCTTTATTATTTTTTATTTCTTCCTAAAATTCTCTATCATGTTCATGTTCCATGTAGTTTAAAAGTTACATGACTATTTTTAAAGATAACACACCAGATCCAGGTAAGTTTCTAGTGATAAGATCACTAGAGGGAGAAAGCCAGAGTTCAAGTCTTGCTGCAGATTCTGTCCGGTTATATAACTCTAGAAAAATAATTTAGTGCCTTTGAAAAAAGGAAATAACTATCTACTTTACTGGGTTGCTCTGAAGAAAACACTTTTTAAGCTGCAAAACACTCTGGAAATGCAAGCTGCCGTGAGGATCAGATGAGATAATGTCTTTAAAGCGATTTAAAAACCTTAAATCATTCATGAGATCAGTATTTTGTTGTGGATAGAAAGCTGGCCTAGGAGTAAGGGAGGAACCTTGATTTAAGTCTGGACTCCGACACATGAATTCTGTATGACCCATAAGTCACTTATAAGGTCTCTTAGTGTTCCAGACAGCTTTCTAAAATTACAAATTACAAATTTCTGGACAGTGAACAATCAGCAATGGTATAGTTAAGAGGCAGCTCTTTCTTGCTATATTACAAAAGGTCCTGGATTCAGTTACAAGATCTTGGTTTGAATCCCAGCCTGACACTTGCTACCATTTCACCTGTCTGTGCCTCTGTTTCCCCATTTGTAACAACAAATGAGTTAGAGCAAATGGCCTCCAAGTTTCCTCAGGGTTCTAAAGTTATGTTTTTGTGCTTATAACCTGGGAATTCTTTATAGCAATGAAATCATAGGGCCACCATCCCCTTCCCCTAGTCATTCACTATATAAATATCAATTATTATTATTAATTATTATTATTTGTAACAGTAGCAACCTTGGAAGGCCACAGTGTTTCTGGGTTCCTTTCTGAGACTTGCCTGCAGGCCCAGCATCACATCCCAATGTCTCAGTGATGAGAAACTTTTAGTCTTCACAGTTTGACTTGATTATTAGAAACTACTGAAAATCTTTCAGAGCCAAATCTAGTGAATGAGGTAGAAGAATTGACAAGCAAAGCTATGGAAGCACAGTTTTTAACTAAAAAATGAGGAGTGATATATTATGATATAAGAAATGATGAGGAAGATGGTTTCAGAAAAACCTGGGAAGAGCTGTGTGAACTGATGTGGAGTGAAGTGAGCAGAACCAGGAGATCATTGTATATAGTGACAGCAATAATGTCATTGTGACCAACTGTGAAGATTTAGCTACAATGATTCAGCACAATTTGGAAGTACTTATGATGAAAATCACTATCCACCTCCAAGAGAGAACTGATGAACTCTAAGTGCAAATTGCAGCATAATTCCCTCACTTTATTTTTCTTGCTTTTTTGAGTGACATGATATGTTTTTCATGATTTCACATACATAATGAGTATCACTATTTGCCTTCTCAGTGGATGAGGCTGGAGGGAGGAAAAGAATTTGGAACTCAAAATTCAAATTTTAAAAAAATTTAAAAATCAAAATTTAAAAAGTATTAAAAATCAACGTTTTAAAATTTAAAATGTTAAAAATAAATAATATATATTTAAGTAAAGAGTGATAATAATGCAAATGCATTATTTCTTTTGGGCCTCTTAAACTGACAGACCTCAAAAAGCACATTTCAGACACATTGGAAGCAGTGGAATAATTATGTTGGCTCTCAAAGAACTAATTGGGGGGAAAACGTTCTTTAGGATCCATAAGTTCTGGGTTGTTCAACAGAGATCCTATCTTGTTATTCTATAATACATAGCATATCTTTCCTCTTTTAAAATTTCTATATGATCTTCAAATGAATTCCACTTCATTTTATTCAACAAGCATTTATTTTTGTTCTATTTTTTTACTTTTGGGCATCAAATGTTATTGCAAATTTTTTTTTGATATCTTTTGTTTTGCATTATTTATATTTCCAGATATATCCATTCCCCTCCCCCTACCAGGCAAGGCATTACTTGTTACCAAGAATTTTTCAAAAAAGGCAGATCCAACCAAACTCATCAATTCACAAGAATTTATCCAGGACTCATTCTGTGCATGGATGAACATTGTGCTCAGCCTTAGGGATAAATGATAGAAACTCACCCCTTGCACTCAGGGAAGTTGCAGGCTAACATGGGGGATAAGATGTGTATGCAAATAACTACAAGATAGGAGGTGATTCTCTTCTTTTTCTTGCCCTGTTTCCCTAGTCTTTTTTCATTTTCTTTTCCCTCCTTTGTTTGAATCTCTTGAGTTTTCCTTCTGTAAATTGTTCTTTTTATCTTTCCTCCACAGTGTTCCAATCTTCACTCACTTAGGGCTCCTTGAGTACATAAGATGCATCTGGCCATGTGAAGATCTAGCTAAATCAGTCAGAAGACACAACCCTGGCTCTCCGGGAGCTCACAACTCATTCTTTTTATTTTTTTCCCCCTCCCTTCACAATTGGTCCCCTATTGGAGTCCATAGCTAAAATTTTTTAAAGGAACTCTATAGAGGAAGCAGATGAATCAATCAATGTTGAAAACAACAGTCTTTTTTATTTGGCACATTTAGAGGAAAATCAAGAGGCTTTAGCTGAGACAAAGGAATGATGATGGGTAGGTGGGGAGAGTAGGGGTGGATTAATAGTTTAAAAGTTGGAAATGCAAAGGTGGGAAAGAGATACAACTAGGAGGTCCCCAGACAGCCCTAGTTCTTCAGGCCATCGTCTCATGAGGGAGTCTTTATGATGTAGCAATGGAGAGAATGCTGGACCTGGAATCAAGAAGACCTGACTGAATTCAATTGTGGCCTTGGTTACACACTAGCCATGTGACCATAATGAAGTCATGTCACCTCCATTTCCCTCAGTTTCTCCAACTATAAAATGGGGATAATAATGGTACCCACTTCCCTGGATTGTCATATGGATCAAATGAGATAATATTTGTAAAGTGCTTAGAATAGTGCCTGGAACATAGTAGGTGTTATGTGAGTGCTTAGCCCCTCCCTCCCTTTCATGAGATTGCTCTCAGGGATTATTTCACTCTTCTACTCAAAAACTTTCTATGGCTTCCTATTGATTTTGTAGGCTTTGGAGCTGGTAGGGACCTCATAGGTTATCTAAGATAATCATAGCTTTTGAGAATTTCAAATTGGGAAAGAAACTCAAAGGGCATTTAGTCTGACTTGGGTCTGATCGGGAACCTTCCCTACAACCTCTTCATTTTTCTGATGAGGAAATTGGGGTTTTAACTTTAGTGACTTGCCCAAGGTCATGTAAGGTCTTCTAACCTTAGATCTAGAGCCATTCTCATTTATGCCATACTGACTACTATATAAGGTCAAAAATTCCTTATCTTCAAATTCAAGATTCTCTAAAATCTAGCCCCAACCAACATATCCAAATTCATGTGGCTGTCTTCATGTCTTCACTCATGCTATCTCCATGATTGGAATGGAATCTACCGCAATCTCTACCTGTTGAAGTCTTTCCCTTCTTTCAATGTTCAGTTTAGATTCTACCTTCACATTCTCTGCGTCTGTCACTGCAATCTCTACTTCCTCTAATTTCTCATAAAGCAATATATGGACCTTTCCTTAGCACTTACTACATTTTTTCTATATCATGATTACTTGGGCATTTGTCTCTCCCTTCCATTAAATTATAAACTATTTGAGAGCAGGTATGTGTTATAGACCTTAGCACAAGGCCTTACACATTCTTATAATGGGTAACAGATCTGCAATTTCACTGGTGAGGGCATAGGTAATAGTTACTTGATAAGTGTTCATTGCATTGAATTAAACAAGGCTTGTATTTCTTTTTCCTCTGTAGACCATCCAGAAATTTTATGTCTTGAATGAGAGGAAACTGGAAAGCTTAAAATGAGTCTTCTTATTGTTCTTTTGAGAACTTCCGTTTTCTTCAGTTCATTTTTTGATTAGCACCTAGTTTGGGAATATTTTGCTTTTTAAAAAGAGTCTAACTATCCTTTCTTTTGTTTTTTCTGTGTTGCCAATTTGTAGCCATTATGGGAATGCAGGATCTGGGTGACTTTTTTGACTTTCCAGATTATATAGAAGGGCATTTGTAAGTCACAGCTGTTGACCATATGATGAGTCTTTGTTTGGAGAAACCATATTTAGTTTCACTGTATAATGTGCACTCAACCAAACCCTACCCACATGTTGTTATGGATTCTTATAAAACTGAGGGGGTTGTTTTCAAGCATAGGTGAGGACAAGGGAAAAGGGGGAAAAAATCAGAGACTAAAATGAAGCTTCTTTAGGAAAGACCAGTCTTCCTTTTGATACAAGCCTCAGGGAGATTTTAATAAGTCCTTTAGATTTTATTAAATCTAAGGGATTTAATAAAATGGGAAGATGATATAAGAATTAAATAAGACTGAACTGGCAGCTTGAACTCTTGAAAATTTCATGCACATTGACTTTCCTTTTTGCCTGGTTCCCTCCAAACCACTATAACCAAGTTGGAGTTTTAAATGAAACTTGAAGAACTTTAGTTTAGCTCTATTCTTCTTCCTGGAGGGGGATGAAGACTTCCCAGGGCTCTGTGCAAATACTGAATCCCAGACCTCCAGCAAGTTTTCAGATGCCACAACTTCTTAGACCATGAAAACAGAAGACCTGTCACACTGGTGGCACAAGCCTTTCAGCTACATTCCTTAGATCTGAATCTACCATCATCATATCCCATCTCCCCTCATAAGTTTATGAAACCCACCCTAAGGATAAGGAATTGACATCAAAGAAGAAAAATTCTGAAGAAGTAAAATCCCAGGGGTGATATTGTGAAGACTCTTAGGCAATGTTGCCCAGAAGCCTGAATTTGAAGGAGTTTGTGAACATGGAAGGTTAGCATGTCAGTGGAAAAACCTCATGTAGGAGAAACCGAGAAAGTTCCTACCCATCAATTGGGGAATGGCTGAACAAATTATGATATATTAATGTGGAACAGATATCACTCATTGATCACTCACAGGACTCATTCTAGACTTCTTTCATTTTTCCATCATGCCTGCAGCAAACTCATCTTTGGAAATCTCATCATCATACAAGATCTCATTATCCTTGTTACTCACACATCATCAGTACCCCTTACTCCTCTGAGGTCAAAGCCATAAAGCCACCCATTTAAGGAGAGGAACAGGACTGACATCTCAGATATTTCCTAATTCCCTCCCCTCCCCTGCCAGTCACCTGCAGTTGTACTCATTTTGGGTTTCTTTAACTTCTGTACCATGCCTCCCCTCCAAACTATGTATCTTCACATCCCTCCCCACTCTACTTTTCAGCTTTCTTTTGTATGTTTCTTCCTCCATTAGATTGTAAACTCCTACAAGGTAGGGTTTGTCTATCTTTTACATGTTCATATCTCCAGAACTTCACACAGAGCCTGGCACATAATAGTGCTTAATAAATGTTTATTCAACATTATTGATTATTATTGACACTGGGTTATTGTTCTCTTCACTCCTAGTCATTTTCCTCTTCCTGATAGGATCCTGGGGAATCTGTTTGAAGAGAATAATGCAGGCCATTATTCTTGCCATGAAGATCTTCAGAGATTTAACTAAAATACTGTTTCCTTTAATAATATATTTTTGATTCATATTTTAAAATGATGGGAGCGGGCTAGATGCCCTCATAACTCTAAATCTATGAACCAATGAACACTTGTTCTCAAAAAAGTCTCCAAACTGAGAATCTCTCTCCAAATCCCACATCTTCTAGACAAAAGTTCTTTGCAGAACACCTTGCAGAGCAGTGGTTCTCAACCTTCTTAATGCCGTGACCCTTTAATACTCATATGTGGGCGTATCTGCATGTGGGCGGACCCGCCTGGAGAGGGATACAGGAGTGGGTGTCTCAGTTCCTAAGACCATTGGAAATATGTGTTTTCTGATGGTCTTAGGTGACCCCTGTGAAAGGGTCATTCGACCCCAAAGGGGTTGCAACCCACAGATTGAGAACCAGTGCTGTAGAGAAATTTGTTTTTAGAGACAAAATTAACCTCTCAGACCTTCCCCTGAATTTATCTTACAAACTTTCTGAGATCTATTATTAATAATGATAAAAGCGATTATTCTTACAAGCATGGAGGTTCCATACTCACATGCCATCTCCAACTCCTTACTCTCCCTCACACCATATATATCCAATCATTTGTTAAGTCTTGCTTTCAACTTTACAACTTCTCTCCCGTCTGTCACTTTCCTCTCCTCATATGGCCACTATCTGAGTTAATTTAATTCAATATACATTTATTAATTGCATACTGTGTGCCAGACACAGTGGATACAAAAAGAGGCAAAAGACAGTCCTTGTCTTCAAGGAGCTTACAATCTAATGGTAAAGATTCTCATCACCATATGCTTCAACTATTTCAATAGACACCACATTGGTCTTCCTGCCTCAAATCTTTCACTTCATCTCTCTAATCCACCCTCTAGACAGCTGCCAAATGATTTTCCTTAGTACGTATCTGATCAAATCATTTCCCTACTCAATAAACTCCAATGACTCCACATTATATTTGTGATTACACACAAATTTCTCTTTTTGTCATTTAAGTCCTTCAGAGCCTAACTCCAACCTACATTCAAGCATTATTACTCATTATTTTTCTTCAAAAAGTCTATGATTCAGCTAAACTGACCTCTTTACTGCTCCTCACAAATGGCACTCTCTCTCTCTCATTTCCACACTTTTTCATTGGTTGCTGCCCATAGCTGAAATTCACTTCTTCCTCAACTCTATCTCTTAGAATTTCTAGTTTTCTTCAAAACGTGGCTAAACCATTACTTTTTGTGCAAAGCTTTTCCTGATCTCTGTCACTTCACTTCAGCCCCATCCCCACCCCCACCAAGCTACTGGTGGCTTTCTGCACAAATTACCTTGTGCTTAATGTGTGTGTGTGTGTGTGTGTGTGTGTGTGTGTGTGTGTGTGTGTGTGTGTGTGTGTGTGTAGCTCCTGTGGCACCTTCTTCTCACATGTCTCTTTTCCCCAGAAAAGCTACTCAAGTTTGAGGAACTCTGTGGGTCTACAGCCACTCAAAATAATGGCTCACAAATCCCTACTGGTTTTCCCAATTTTTTTTCTAGTAAGCCAGAGGACATAATTAATTTGAAGCAAAAGTCTTTAATACAATGGCATGATAAGAAGATGTATCATAGAACATTCCTCCCAGAAGTCTAGGGCATATTCCTCCTCTCCCAATTCCTCCAGGGGCTAGTGCCCTCTTACCCTAACTGTTCAGTTCAATAAACATTCATTAAGCACCTTCTGTGTACCAAGCACTGTGCTAAGTGCTAGGAATATAAAAGAAACCAAAAGTAGTCCCTTACCCTCAAGTAGCTTGCAATCTGATGAGGGAGACAGCAAGTAAACAAATTTCTACAAAACAAGCTACATACAGGATAGACAAGAAATAGTTAAAAGAGGGAAAGCATGGAATTGAGGGGTTAGGGAAGGTTTCCTGTACGAAAGTAGAATTTCATTTGGGACTTAAAGGAAGTCAGGGAGGTCCAGTAGACAGAGCAGAGGAGGGAGAGCGTTCCAGGCATAGGGGACAGCCTCTTTATATATATCTGTATATTCTCACATAGGTACGTGCTGTGTCTTATATTAGAGGGCAAGCAGCGCATAGGTGGTGCAGCAAATAGAGCACTGGCCCTGGAGTCAGGAGGACCTGAGTTCAAATCTGGCCTCAGACACTTAACACTTACTAGCCGCACCACCTTGGGCAAGTCACTTAACCCCAATTGCCCTGCCTTCCCCCCTCCAAAAAATAAAATAAGCTAATGGTTTCATTCTTCACATTTGTGTTTGCAGTACCCAGCATACTGCCTTACATGGAATACTCACTTAATAAATGTTGGTTGAATTAAGTTCTTATTCTGTGCTCTTCAAGTCCTACCATCTGGCTACCAGTGACCCCTAAAAAGTTTATTAGAAAATATTTTAAGATGACTTCCTCACCTAAGGCAGGTGGATTCTCGGTAGGGAGATTGTTAATCTGGGAAATCCTTCATTAAGAGATACAAACATTTTAATCCTTATTTTACATATAAGATTGATGTCGAAAAGGTGAAGTATTTTATCTAAGTTCACATAGCTAGTAAGTATTAGAGCTGGAATTTGAACCTAGTCTTCTGCCTCTAATTCAGGGCTATTTCTTTTATGCCATGGTCCTTCTCCATTGACGAAGATTGTGAGTTCCCTGTCCTTTGAGATGTTCGAGATGAATATGTGTTAGCGATGTGGTAAATGTGATCAGCAGATGTCAGTGTGGGGCAAAGGTAAGCTAGGCTTTGGGCTTTTCTTCTACTTCCCTTTCCAATGTGGAAAGAGGAGGAGCAGATTTTTCTCAGAAGCTCCTTTCATATCAGACTGGGTAACCCAGAGGTTTGACCTTACCTTTTGTCCCTGCATCTATCCTATCCCTGATAAGAGAGGGGAGATTTTCCTGAGGCACCTGAAGTCTAAGACACCTGGGTCATTATGTAATAACCACTCATTCTTCAGCTTAGCAGTGAAGTGTTTATAGTCTGTCTGTCTCTTTCTCTCTCTGGAGCTTATAAATAACAGTTGTTAATAAGAATTATAGTTATAAGATTCTCACACACAAACAGTACAAGGAGGCCTCCGTTAGGGAAAAGCAAGCTACCATTTTGGATATAGACTTAAATCTCTGACCTGGCTAAACGTTATATATTTCTAGCTAGCTACTGACGTCTTCATTTGTCCTTTTCTGGCACAGAGTAAATGTACAGAAATGTAACACAAAACAGTTATGATTAATAAGAAACATTTTAAAAAATGAAACAAAAACAGGAAATAGAAATTAAATAGCAAGAAAAGTCATATAAACACCTTTGCATTTCTCCAAAGATAGCTTTGGAGGGAGTTATATTTCTTATAACCATGTTTTTCTCATTAGGAAAGATGAGTTTTTTCTTCTTTCTCTAGGTGATTTTCTTTTTTAACATTTTTTTTGTGTCCTTATTAATTCATTTGTTTACTTTTAGTTTACAAGATTCAGTTCCACAATACCTTGAGTTTCAAATTTTCTCCCCTTCCCTCTCCTTCCCCCCACCCCCGCCATGGCGGCATGCAATCAAGTATAGGATCTGCAAATACTTTAACATTAGACATTAGTCAGGTTGTAAAGAAGGATTGTAATTGATGGAATGAACAGTGGGAAAGAGGAAACAAAACCAAACAAGAAAAAGAAAGAGAGTAAGTAGTTTGTTTCAATCTGCATTCAAACTCTGTTCTTTCTAGTTCTTTCTCTGAATGTAGTCATCTCTTTCCATCATGAATCTTTTGGAGTTGTCTTATAACCCTACATTGCTGAAAAGAGTCTAGTCTATCAAAGTTGGTCGTCACATATACATTGTGTCTGTGATTGTGTACAAATTTCTCCTGGTTCTGCTCTTCTCACTCATCATCAATTTGTATAAGCCTCTCCAGATAAATACGAAGTCTGTCTGCTTCTCGCTTCTTATAGCCCAAAGTATTCCACTACATTCATATGCCACATGTTTAGCCATTCCCCAATTGATAGGCATCCCCTTGATTTCCAATTCCTTGCCACCACAAAATGAGCTGCTATAAATATTTTTGTACATATGGGTCTTCCTCCTACTTCTATGATCTCTCTGGGATACAACCCTAGGAGTAGTATTGCTGAGTGAAAAGGTATGGAATTACTTATAGCCCTTTGGGCATAGTTATAGATTGTTCTCCAGAATGGTTGGATCAGTTCACAACTCCACCAACAATGCATTAGTGTTCCAATTTTTCCACATTCTCTCCATCATTTGTCATTTTCTTGTTTTGTCATCTTAGGTAATCTGGCTGGTGAGATGTGGTTCCAGTTAATTTTCTGATTTGTATTTCTTTTTTTTTTTTTAAGGAAAAGGAAGATGAACTACATTATAGAATTCTGCAACAAGATCCAAATGCTTCATAGTCAACAAGTATATAGGAATAACAAACAGACTATGAGATCACACCTGCTCATTGAAATCAATAAATTCATACATGTCATGGGTGATGATAACATATATTGGTTAACCAAAACCTGTAATTCTAGGATAATAGAGACTCTTTTAAAATTTATTTAGGACAAATAATACTATTCATATTTATATAGCATTTTAAAGTTCATAAAGCACTTTTCATACAATTACTCTATGAGGCAGACAATCAACCAATCAATATTTTAAATTATCTATTATGTGACAGGTTCTTAGTGCTAGACATTGCAGATATGAAGAGGAAAATCAATCAGGCCCTGCCCTCAAGGAATTTGCATGCTATAGTGAAAGACAACTTGCAGAGAGACTGTTCTGGAGATGCCTATCAATTAAGTCCCCCAATGCACTCCATAAAATTAGAGGATGCAAAATGTAGGTATCAGAGACCAGGATATATAAAAATTCATTCATTTTAGATGACAAAGTGGCCCACTTATAACACGAAAGGTGCATGTCCCTTTTGAATTTTGATTGGTCAATGTAAAGGAAGCACAAGGAAGTATTTACACTTCTTTGCTCTTTAGGAAGTATGAAGAAGTTCCTCAAACAATCTATTGGAATTGTAGTCAGGACATAAGGTGAATAGCTTTAAAAAGCAAGGGCAAGCTCCAAAGACTTATTCATCTCTGGTAACTGAGAGTACAGATGGCTCTAGAAAGGCAATCACTCCCATTAAATTGTGAGCTTCTTGAAAACTGGAGCTGGATTTTTAAATTTTATCTTAATTTTCTTTGTATCCCTGGTACATAGCACAAAGTGGGTATTTAACAAATGTTGCTAATTTGACTTCCCCTTGCACCTCTTTCACTGAGTAGCATAATTAGGAAGGGACTTCTCTCTTTTCCCTCTAAAAACAAAAAATCAAAGTCCCAAACAAAAAAACAATAACGCAGGAACATCTTGTGGCAGAGCAACTTGTCTGTGAAGAGCAAACCCATAGAGTCCAGCTACAGAGTTGACTTGACATGTGGAAAAGAGTAGAATGTAGGAGGCTCCTCTTGATGCTGGGGTATAGGTCTTAGGTCAGTACAAAAGCATATAGTGGTTCTACTGCAGGCCAGGATCTCAAATGAGTCAGAGGCTGAAATGATAGAGACCACGGTGAGCATCTGGAGTGATATGTGCAACAAAGATGTTGCTTTCAGAGGGAGCAGCATGAAGAGTGAGAATGGATTTAAAGTTAACTTGGAGGAATGCTTACTGGGACTTTTCACAGAAGTCTCCTTATCCTGGAAGTTCATGCTACCTTGTGCTTTTCACACTGAAAATGACTCAGGCACAAGTCAAGATCTTACCTGTGATGTAGTTGGTCTTTTTCAAAAAAGAAGAACAATAACAACACTTGAAATATACTCTGCCCCTGGGGTTTCTGCCTCTGATCTTCTAGTCCTTGGCAGATCTTCCATTTTAGGGAAAATGGTTAGATCAGCCAGGTTTTTATTCCTCTCCAGTTTCTGAACTGGCTCTACCATGTCATCCCCTTTACCCTTTTACTTTTATATATTGTTCTCCCCTACTAGCATGCAAGCTTCTTGAGGACAGGGGCTGTCTTTCTTCAGTTTGTATTTCTATTCCTAGTGGTGATCATAGTACTTGACACGTAGGAAATTCTTTATGAATGATTGTTGACTTGGCCTCATGTTATGACATGCCATTTTGTCTTTGCTTTGAGTTCATGAGTCAGTATGGGCTTGTGAACTATGGTTCTAGGAATGAAGGCCCAAGGAATACCCAGATCCCAGTACCCTGGGAGACCTAACTTGTGAATGTGAATATTTCAGTAATATCTGACTCTTTGTGAGCCCACTTGGGTTTTTCTCGGCAAAGATACTAGAATGATATGAAGCCAATAACGTGCAGCTCTCTTGAGGACTGCTGCTGTGAATAACTTTAAGGATCTAATCACATAGTATAGTGAACTTTTTATTTATTCAGCAATAAACTAAAGCAAAACATTCAATAAACTAAAGCACAACATTTACAACAATATAACATAACAACTTATTACTAAGGCAGCCACATAGTCTTAAACAAAGCATATCATTCAGTTAGTCACAATCTCCTCAATCAAGATAGAGTACTCAAGTAAAGTCTTCTTTCATCTTGACTCCAGACTGCCTTCCAATCATCCTTAAGCCAATCATCCTTAAGGGATAATCATTCTTAAGTCAATCATCCTTAAGGGGTAGTGGAAAGTACAAAGGTCATCCACTCCTAGGTCACAGTAAGTTACAATCTCATCAGTCAACACTGAGTATCCAAATAAAGTCTCCTCTCATCTTAACTCAAGACTGACTTCCAAACCCTCTTCCACACTCCCAACTCTTGCCTGGTCTCATATGTAGGCAGCTCTCCACTCCTGTTTCATATGGACTGCTCCACTCCAAGCCCTTCACAGTTTCTGTTTCTAGGAAGACAAAGCTTAACAGAGCTACAATATTTACACACATTGCTGGCACTATCATCTCAAACCACTTTCTGTCTGACAGAGTAACAAACCAACAGACAAAGCTTCTGTCTGAGAAATCAAACACAGATCAATAGTAAGTCCCAGGACTTCTATAAACAGCAGTAAAATCCTCTTTCAGGGCTTCTGTACAAGAACAATAGACAGGGTTCTTCTGTATGACAAAGTAACATCAACACAGAACAATAAACAGAACAACAGACAGAGTGCCAACATCACAAACATTCTTTCTCTCAGTTCTGCTTAGTCCCAGTTCATACTTTTATTTGCTCTTTTATCATGCTTTTATCTGCTCTGCTCTTTCCTGTTCCACCCTTCCAGTTCTACTCTTTCAGCGAGCTTCTCCCACTATGGACTCCATGTTATGACATTAGACTTATTCAGGGCAGGGAAGGTCTCCAAACTCCCTTATGCCTATTATGGGCAACACAATGTATACTGTTTCCAACAAAGACTTGACACAACCAAAGGTGAGACTCAAAGGCACTTGAATAGCTGAAACACAACAATGTACTATTTGCTTGCCATTACAAGTGGTTTGCTATTTCCTTCTCCAGCTCATTTCACAGATGAGAAACTGAGGCAAACAGGGTTAATGGCTTGCTCGGTGTCACACAGTTTAATAAGTGCCTTATTTGAGCTCAGGAAGATGAGTCTTCCTGACTCCAGGCTTGGTGCTTTATCCACTGCAGGAGGAACATGACATAAGCATATGCTAGGGAGATCAGAAGAGACTTCATGTAGGAAGTCACACCAAATCTTGTGCTTTTGAGGAAACTAGAGATTAGAAGAAGCAGGGGGTGGGGCAAAGGAGAGGAGGGGCTAGATTCGAGCAGGGGAGGCAGCTCATGAAAAGGAACGTAGATGGTAGATGGAACATCACAGTGAGGTATAGCAAGAAAGCCATTATAGCAAAACCCAGATTACCTGTGTAAGAGTTACCTTTAACAAGAATGGAAAGGTAGATGGGGCTAGGGTGTGAACTGCACATGGTAATAGTGAGACAAGGCTTTCGTAAGCCTAAACCCCTTCTGAAATAGAAAGTGTTACTAAAAAAAAAAAGTCAAACTCAGAGTTACTATAATGACAAATCTTGGTCCTAGACAATAGATAATGAAACATTCCTTCCTCTTTTCTTGACATGGAGGTGGGGGGACTATGAGATCATTGATATTAGTTGTTTTCTTAACTATTTTTCTATGTTATAAGGGCAGATTCATTGCAGGTGGAGCAAGGGGTAATATTGGGACACATATAAGATCAAAAGCTTAGTAAATAAGAAGATCAAATAAATAGCAAATAAATCAGATAAAAAACTTAGTAAAGTTTATTTAAAAAAAAATTCCAACCGGTTGTTATTCCATCTTTGTGGTTCATCCATTTATCTAACACACACCTGTTGAATACCTGCTGTGTGCAAAATTCATGATACTGTAGAGGATTCAAAGATGAATAAAATGTGGTGCCTGCCCTTAATAAACTTATAATCTAGCAGGTAGCATAGTCAATAGAATGCCAGGATTGTAATGAGGAAGAACTGAATTAAAATCTGGTCTCTCACAATTACTAGCTGTGTGACCCTAGGCAAGTCACTTAACCTCTATTTGTCTTAGTCTCCTCATCAATCAAATGGGTATAATAATAGCACCTACCTCTGAGGATTGTTGTGAGGACCAAACAAGATAATAATTATAAAGTGCTTAGTACAGTACCTGGCATATAGAAAGTGCTATAAAATGCTACCAGGGGCAGGTGGGTAGGCCCTGGAGTCAGGAGGACCTGAGTTCAAATCTGACCTCAGATACTTGACACACCCTACTAGCTGTGTGAGCTTGGGCAAGTCACTTAACTTCAATTGCCTTGCCTTCCCCCTCCAAAAAAGAAAAAATATAAAATGCTACCTATAATTATTGTTAAATTACAAAAGTAATTAGAGTGCAAAAATAGAATATAATAATTGGATAAGAAGCATGACACGGTGCTCTGAGAAGTAGGGAGGGATCATTTCAAACTGGGAAGATGAGGGAAGGCTTGTTAGAGATGACATTTAAACTGAACTGTGAAGGATGGCTGGAATTTCAGTTATCTGGGAGAAGATAACATTCTAGTCATAGAGACAGAAGCAGGAAAGCCTAGGCAGTATCCAGGGTATGGTTTATCATCCTACAATAGTTGAAAAGAAGTAAAGAAGAATAAAGCTGGAAAGGAATATTGGAGGCAGGACTGTCAAAATTAAAAAAAACATTTATTAAGCAATTACTATATGCCAGTCATTGTGCCAAGTTCTGGGGATACAAATAGTAGCAAAAAGATAATTGCTAACCTTAAGGAGCTTACCTACTAAAGGAGAAAGGCAACATATAAAAAGGAGCTGAAAAGGGGGGGAGTGCAGAGGGAAAAGGTCAGCGAAGGGTCATGGAGGCAGAGTCTGGGGAATGAAGGATGGCTGGTCCGGGCCCTTCCACAAAATGGAAGTTCCAGGAGGGAGAAGGAGGCCACAGAGGCTGACAGAGAAGGCAATTGGTGTGGTGGCCAAGTCCAGAGAGTGAACCAGGACCAGTCCAGGCCTTTCCCCAAAAGGGACCATGCGATTAGAAAAAAAAAAGTTGCAAAAAAATAGCATAAGTAAAGGCCCTATCTGATTGACTCATTTGGGATCATTTAAAGAGGAAGAAGAGCAGAATTATGAAAAGACTGAATTATAGCATTAGTCTTAGAAAGCTTTGTTACTTTTCAGCCATATAGTACCATGACCAACTTTGTTAGACTTAGCTCTTCTGAGCAACAAAATGATTTAAGACAGTTCCAAAAGACTCCTGCTGGAAAGTGCTACCTGCATCCAGAAAGAACTATGAAGACAGTCTGAATGCAGATTGAAGAATACTATTTTCTCTTTCTTCTGTTGTTTTTTGTTTTTTCTTTCTCATGGTTTTTCACTTTTGTTCTGATTCTTCTTTCACAACATGACTAATGTGGAAATATGTTTAATATGATCATACATGTATAGCCTATATCAGAGTACAAGCCATCTTGGGGAGGAGGGAGCAGAGGGAGGAGGGAAAATATGGAACTCAAAATTTTGTAAAAAGCAAATGTTGAAAACTATAAATAAATTTTTAAAAAAAGAAAATAAAGCATTGTTACTTTTTACTAGATCACCAACTAAAACATTGGCAAATAAGGCTTAGTTTTTATTAAATTCTACAGAAAAACAGGGTTTTATCAAAAGACTCCTGGATTTGAAATCAGAGTACCTGATTCTGCTACTTACTGCCTGTGTGAATTTGGGCAAATCACTCCATTACTCTGTGTTCCCTCATTTGTGAAATGGAGTTAGATTTTTCAGAAGTCTAAAATTTTAGGTCTAAATCTATGATCCTGTAAAAAGGCATTCATTAAGTGTCTACTATATGCAGGCACTATGTTTGGCCTTTGTTGGTGGGATGGTGGGAAAGTGTACACAGATAAATAAATACAGAGTAATTTCATGGGGCTAGAAGAGCACTAAGAACTTGGGAGGCTAGGATAGGGGATTGTATCAGGAAAGCCACTGTAGAAAGTTTTGCATGAGTTGAATTTTGTAGAGACTTTATTGATTAGCTATGCATGATTTGCAATGAATGAGATGGATGATCAATTTCTGTTAATGTTTTCACAGTCTATATTGAACCTCCCTCTAAAAATATTCATTCATTCATTCAATAAACATTTATTAGGCACCTACTACATGCTAGGCATTGTGCTAAATACTAGGGATACAAAAAAAAGACATCAGACAGTCCCTTCCCTCAAGGAGAAATATCATATGTTCTCTTTTCAAGGAGTGATTCACTAAACAGACAGGAATCTGCTGTCTAGCCTTGAGCCTATTTGGTTTGTCACTAATTCAGAAGTAATGAAGTTTTTAATCCACATAAAACTGACAAAAGCTCATCCTGAATCTCAATTATATGTGAGTTGTTCAAACATAAATGAACTTAGATAATTAAGTACAAATAATGTTATAGTAGTTTAGGAAAAGAGCCCTGGTATGGAAGTCAAGAGGACTGATTTCTAGCTCTGGTTCTGTCCCCATTTCTGTGATTGCGGCTAAGTCATTTTACTTTATCGGGTTTCATTTTCTTCATTGGTGAAATGAAGGGGAATTTGACTAAATGTTTTCTATGGTCCCTTCTAGCCATAACTTACCTCAATTCTAACATTTTATAGTCAGACATTCTATGATTCCAAGATACCCAATATTCCATTTTCTGTGTTCACAAATTCTGTATTTTAAGACTTTTCACATCCCAGGTTTCTTCATCTATAAAATATGCCAATAATACCTGTCCTACCTAACTCTTGGGACACTTTAGACTAGAATCAGCTGAGATAATGGATGCCAATATGCTTTGTAATGTGCTACAACACATTAAAATTAAAATCAACAGCATTTATTAAGGACTTACTATGTACCTGGTTCTAAGCACTAAGGGCGAGGGACAGAAAAGGCAAAAAACAATATTTGTCCTCAAGGAGCCTCTACTCTGTTGAGGGAGACACCAGCAGAAGAATATAAATGCAAGGTAATTTGTAAGAGAGGCACCAACATCAGAGGTCAGGAGGAATTAGACCAAAAAAAGTTGTTGAGCAGTGAACAGAACACTGGCCCTGGAGTCAGGATGATCTGAGTCCTTCTTAACATTTCTAGCCCTGTGACCTTGGGCAAGTCACTTAACCCCAAATGCCCTGCCTTCCCCATTCCAAAAAGCAAAACAAAAAGTTATTTAAAGCAAACTGGGAATTCTAAGAGACAGAAGTGAGGAGGAAGTAAAGGAATGAATTTTAAAAAGCATTTATTAAAAACTTGCTACATACTAAGCTCTGGGGATATGAATACAACAGTGAGATTATCCTTTCTCTCAAGGAACTCCTATTTTAATAAGGGGAGACAACAAACACATGGAGATTTCAGCTGCAAGTCAGGTGGAAAGGCCCCACAGTCTTTAGGGTACAGCACAAAAGTAGCTGATAATGTATCTTCTGTGCTGTCCTCTGCGCTGATAAAACTGTATCCAACTCTGATGTTGAAATGTTTGACAGAGCAAAGTATTCTGGTGATGAGAACTCTCTTTCCTGGGGCCTTCAGTAGCTGTGAGTGTTGAGGAAGCAGTGGCAAGAGCACCTGCAGAAGCAGTTATCAGGTCTCATTTCCGCAAGGGCTGCTTGCCTGGATGGTGGCTGCATTCCAGGTTTGGGGGAGAGAGACACCGGAGATGGAGTGCTGGGGAGGAGGAGTAGCAAGATGGCCAGTTTGACTGGACAGCAACCTTAGCACAGTTGAAAAAATGAGCATAAATACCCACAAGGTATATGTGTACACGCATTCATACGTATGTGTCCTGAACTAACCTCTTCCCTAAATTAGGACAATAGGTTGCTAATTGGCATCCTTGCCTCAAAAACCTCCCCACTCCAATCTGTCATACACATAGTCACTGAAAGAATTTTCCTAAAGTGCAGGACTATAATGTTAATATATATTTATTTCAGGATATCTGTTAAAAGCTATAGATTTGTGTATGTACATGTATGTATGTATGTGTGTGTGTGTGTGTGTGTGTGTGTGTGTGTGTGTGTGTGTGAAATGAGTTCATATTCCCAGAGCTTAGCACATAATAAGGGCTTACTAAATGCTATTTGAAAACTTTGGGAATATAAATAAAAAAGGAAGACCTGGGGAGTGGAGGGGGTAGGTCAAAGTGGTTGAGGAGAAGTTTATGCTTTATTATCTCTGGGATTCCCAACCTAGCATAATGATTTGAGCTACGGAAAGTGCTTAGGAATCGTTTGTCGAATGAATGAACAAGTAACTATGCATGAAGAAAGCAGCATTCCATTATAAAGGAGAAGAACTAGAAAAATATTGTGGAGTGGATAGGAAACAAATGTAGCAGGCCCTTCCCAAGAGCCCAAACCAGCAGCTCTGTTAATGAGGGTGTTTGTGCCAACAGCCCAGAGTTTCACTGTTACCCGGAGAAGGCCCAACTCGAAGGGAAATACGTGGAAAGGACATCAGATACAGAACCCTGAGGAGAAGTCTGAGGTTTGACTCAAGGCCGAATTGTCAAGGAATGACAGAGGTGGGTATCACATTTAAAAATCAAAGGGCAGGCAGGCAGATCAGGGCTCAATTACATCTGGGCTGATTGTGGTTTAGTAATCTTGAATTGGTCCAGTGACTAAGCTTTGGTCATGGCTGACTTGACCATAGCTTGGAGTATTTGATAGGGTTTGCATATCTCTCCCTTTCTCTTGAATCATGACAAAAGGAAAGTATTTATTACGAGGCAGACTGAGCCCCCAGGCTAGAACCAGTCATCTTTGATTTGCCTGTTAACTAAAGTTGTTGAATTAAATGTAGTTTTGTTTTTATCTATTTTCATGGAAGGTTTCCAGATAAAACAACAGTTTTACTGACCTGGGCACTTTGTATCATGTTAATTAGGTTTGAAAACGCATGTATTGTTTTCATAAGGCTATTGCATTTTCTGTAATTAAATTAAGTAAAAAATAAGGATGCATGGCAATCGTATTTATTATTAATACCAGACCCTTAAGGGTTTGCAATAAGTTACACTGAAGGTAAGAGGCTTGAAGACAGACTGAACTTGAAAACAATGCAACCAATTCCACAGGTTCGGTTAAGGGGGAAGCTGCAGAAAAG
The DNA here is from genome assembly GCA_028627135.1 of Pseudochirops cupreus. Classification (NCBI taxonomy): domain Eukaryota; kingdom Metazoa; phylum Chordata; class Mammalia; order Diprotodontia; family Pseudocheiridae; genus Pseudochirops; species Pseudochirops cupreus. The sequence goes on along the minus strand of CM053581.1, from coordinate 323,783,082 downwards.
TGCCAGCCATTACAGGAGATGTTTCAGGAGGAAAATATAAAGTGCAAAAAGGGATCATTGAAACAAGCAGGCTTGTCTTCGATTAGTCAGCAGTTTTTAATAACATTTTAACAGATTAATTCATTACTTTTATATGAGAGAGGCATGATACTAGTAAGATACATATGTCTTTGCTTCTCAGTGAACATGCTATTTTCTATCAATAGAATGTAAGCTCCTTGAGGGCAAGGGATATTTGATTTTTGTCTTTGCATACCCTGTGCTTAGTATGGTGCCTAATAAATGCAGATCATACACTTTAAAGCTGGAAGGGGTTGTAGAGGTCATCCAGCCCAATATTCTCATTTTAAAGACAAGGAAACGTCCTTATTTCTGTGTGGAGGCAGTCCTGCGGATCACCCAGATTCACAAGCTCGGTGTCATCTTCAATTCTCTCTTGCTCCACATATCTTATCAATGTGCAAATCTCGACATTTCTACTTCTACAACATCTCTGGCATGTCACTTTTCTACTCACACTACCACCATTTTAGGTCCTGAATCTCTAAATTAGCACAATAGGTTGCTAATTCGCATCCCTGCCTCAGAACCCTCCCTGCTCCAATCTGTCATACACATAGCCACTGAAACAATTTTCTTAAAGTGCAGGACTAACCTCTTAACTCAGTAAACTCCCTCACTGTTAGCCATCAGTAATCAATTAACCTCTCAGTGCCATTTAATTAATTAACATCGGGGCAGCTAGGTGGCTCAGTGACTAGAGCAACAGCCCTGAAGTCAGGAGGACCTGAGTTCAAATCTGGCCTCACATACTTGACACACTTATTAGCTGTGTGACCTTGGGCAAGTCACTCAACCCCAATTGCCTTGCCTTCCCCCCTCCAAAAACAAAACAAAACAAAAAATAATTAATTAACATCAATCAGGGCAGTTAGGTGACACAGTGGATAGAGGCTGGCTCTGGAATCAGGAGGACCTGAGTTCCAAAACAGCCTCAGACACTGTGTGACCTTGGACAAGTCACTTACCCCTGTTTGCCTCAGTTTCCTCATCTGTAAAATGAGCTGGAGAAGAAAATGGGAAACTACTCCAATATCTCTGCCAATAAAACCCCAAATGATATCATGAAGAATCAGACATGACTGAAAACAACAACAAAGACTTTTTTCCCAAAGGGATATTTGCTTTGAAGGTATAGTAATACCTCATCTGCAACTGCTCCCCCCACCCCCACTTAATAAACTCAATAGCTCCCTATTACCTCCCAGATCAAACATAAACTCCTTTGTTAGCATGTAAAACCCTTCACAGGCTGTCTTGGACCTACCTTCCTGGCTTTACTGCACATTACTCCTCCATGCACACTGTGGTTCAGACAAACTGGCTCTCTTGCTTTTCCTAATAAGCATCACTCCATCTTCTAATCTTTGTGTTGACTACTTGTCATGGTTGCATGACATCTCTCAGAAACTTTAGTTTCCTTCAAGGTTCAAAGGTTCAAGCACCATTTTGCAAGTGAAGACCTTCCTTGATACCCTGAGCTGCTCATGTCTTCTCCTTAAAGTCATGATGTATCTATTCAGTGTCTATAATTTTTTAAAATCTATATTTCTATGTATGGCAGTTAGGTGGCACAATGGGTAGAGTGCAAGCCTTGGAGTCAGGAGACTCTGAGTTCAAATCTAGCCTCAGACACTTGATAGCTATGTGACCCTGGGCAAGTCACATAACTCTACCTCAGCTTCCTCATCTGTAAAATGAGCTGGAGAGGGAAATAAACCACTGTAGTATCTTTGCCAGGAAAACCCCAAATGGGGATTACAAAGAGCCAGACATGATTGAAATCACTGAATAAGAACAAATATTTATATGCACAGGCTTTCTTTCCCAAGTATGTATTTAAGCTCTTTGAGAGCAGAGCTCATTTTTGCTTCTGTGTTTGTAGCCTCAGCACCTAGCAGAGGGGCACATTGCAGTAGCCAAATATATATTTGTTGACTGAAAATTGAAACAAAAGTACCATAACTTGACAAAACTCACAGAGTCAATAAGAGGCAGGATTTGAATCCAAGTTCTTCTATGTGGAAACAGGTGCCATTCCCACTGTACTACTCTTCCTTTACTCTCATTCCTCTCCAGGCTGCACCCTGGATTTCCTCTCCCATACCATGCCTCTCTATCTTGAAGCCCCACTCCAACCCTAACATTTACGTATTGAAAGTACCTCTCCCCCCCTGCAGTTTCTCCCTCTGATTGGATGGCTTCTCCCAAAAACTCCATTTAAAAAGGGTGCCCAAGCTGGTTATGTTTCATTTCTTTCAAGACTGCACTGCAAACTAACTCTTCCATGCCCTCCAAATGGGTACTTTTATTTCCCTACACACACATCTTTTCAGCTTCCTTTTATCTGTTACCTTCCTCCATTAGAAAATAAGCTCTTTGAGGGCAGGTACTGACTCTCTCTACTTGTATTTGTATACCTAGGACCTGGCAGAGTGCCTCACACATAGTATGAAATTAATAAGTGGCTGTTGACTGACTGATTTTTCCCAATTCTTACTGAATTGAATGGAAAAACCAAGACTGAGAATAGGAGCAGGTAGGTGGGAGGTTGGGAAGGTATTTTTAAATATGACTCTTTGTCAATAAACATATGACAGAAAAGCCAACTCTGTAATGCATGTAGGTGTTTATTTCGTGATAATTCAAGTCCTGTGTGTTATAATGCAGGATGGTGATGTAGTAGAAAGAATCAGAAAACCTGGGTTTAAATCTGACCTCCATCACTTACTATTTCTGTGACCATTATAAATTATTTCATCTCTCTAGGCCTTGGTTTATCTGCAAAATGAGAACTATCTAAAGTATACTCCAGACCTAAATCTTGTGATCCTTTAGAAAGAGTAGTTTAGTTAGCTTCACTCAAAGGAAACTGAGTTAAAACACAGGAAGTCAAAACTCTCTTAAAATCAAATGCTGCAAAACTCAGAATTTGTAGAAGTCTAAGCAATTCTGTTTGTTGAGCCACTTTCTAATTCTACAATAGTCCAACATTTTACTTTAACTATTTTTCTGTGCTTGTAAAATATTTGAAAATTTTGTTTTCTCCCACTTTGATAGCGTGGTAGCAAATTCCTATTGCTTTCTAAGCTGTACTATGACTTTATTCTTCTATTCTGAAAAACCTTGATTTGTTTGAGTCTATATAATATATGTAAAGGGAGTCTCAATGGGTTTGTTTTCATAATTTCACATTTTTTATATTTGCTCTTGTATAATTATTTTTAACTGAAAGTATTACAGAAATGATGGTGGAATATTTAGAACCAAAATTATACTTAATAAAAATCTACTGTAGGAGCATCTAGGTGGTGCAGTGAATAGAGCACCAGCCCTGGAGTCAGAAGGACCTGAATTCAAATTCAGCCTCAGACACTTAATACTTATTAGCTGTGTGACCTTGGACAAGTCACTTAACCCCAATTGCCCCTCCAAAAAAAAAAAGGCAAAAATATCTACTGTAGACTTGAACTATTTATATAAAAAAAGAAACTATATTTCCCAGGTTTCAAAGGATACCCTTGAGAAAGTGGTCTCTTCTCAAATTTCATAGGCTTGGGCATGCATTTCAGGTATGTTTTACCCACTGTTAGCCAGTAACTAACTTCCTAGTTCAATTAACCCCAATGAGATTTTTCAAAGAGATATTTATTCTGAAGCTATACCAAGAAGAGAAATACAATCTTCTCCCCCTCCCCCGAATACCTGGGACATATACTCATCCTTGAGCTACCTTCTTCTCTGAAGAGATTTGACTCAGACTTAACACATCTTCTACATGCCACCGATTTTATATTCATATCCGAATGTTGCATTGATGCCAGACGAACCCTCATCTTAATTGCTATTGGGTTGGATTCCAAAGGTCACTCCTTTCTCCCTCACATTTCAAAACTGAACTGGCTAACTCAAAATTCAGCATGAATTTTTCTCCCAGACCTTTTAAGTGGCTCAATCTCTTGACTCCTTGAAACTTATAATTTCTGAACTCTATTTCTTGCATCTGAAATGAAAGAACAAAAGTTGAGCTAAAGAAGTGATTCATAGGATACAATTTGGCCTCAAATGGAGAGGGCCTGAGGCTTCCCCACTTTATACCACTTTATAGCATTGTCTCTCTCTCCACTCACTGGATGCCATTAGTATGAAAAAGTCACCTGAAGAGAAGGGGTAAGGCTCTGGTTTACTAGTGCCTTTTAAATGCACCCTCCAGTTGTGGCTACATAGCTATAGCCAATTAGAAACACTCTTACTTATCATGTGTTTAAAAGACTGGATCCTGTTACAGAATGTCTGCACATACTCCAAATCACTCCAAGACATTTCCATGAATAAATGAATGAATGAGCAGCATTCTCCCTAGGGAAAAAAATTAAGTTTGCACTAAGATACAAAGTTTTCGTGGCCTATCTATTCAGTTCAATTCTGAATGAATTAGTTTGAGAGGACTCTGGTATAGTCCTTTCAGCCAAGTCATATCCTCTAGGTCAGGGAAAGAAAGTTCATAGATAACTGGAACTCAAAGGACCTTAGAGAACATTGAGTCTGATTTTAGGGGATCTTTATCCTCTCCCTCCACCCCATGAGAATAATAATAACTACACGGACGAGGCAGTAAGTAAATATACTTACCCTGATGAGTCAGAGACTTAACCTTGGGTGCCTGACTGTCTCTTCTGTTTTGTATTTCTTTCCTTGAATTTAAGTGACTGAACATCAATCTTGAGATCAACATTTCCAGCCTTGGAAGCTACCTCATGAGTTCAAGAAGTCAGCAAGTACTTTCATTGGGAATAGCAGCATCCTTTCCAGAGGAGAGCTTGACTATTTCTAGGAAGAAGAGCCATTCTTTCATGGCTGAACAGAAGATACAGGCCTAGAGGGAGCTGTTTGGATTGTTCACAACAGAAGTGAAGTGGGAAAAAAAAAATGCTGGCGCAGCAGTCCCAGAAAGTGTTTCATGTTTTAAAGTTTTAAGCATCAACCTCTTGGGAGTGCTAGGTTACTCTGGGACATTTCAAATATTTCTCAATGTCTGCTTATAGGTCTTTCGAATTTCAAGCATTTCTTGTGGTGGAATAAACAAATAGTTTCCCTATCCCTTTTCTGTTTTGTACACTGTTATTATTTGTCTTTCGTTCTTGAAGAGAACTAATGACATCAGGATAGTGATGTCTGGACTTGCAAGTGAAGTGGTTTTAAATGAGGCAGGACTGTGCAAAGGCATCAGTCTCACTCTCTACTCCAAAGTCATTGAAGTCTAGTGGCAAGACTGATTAGAGAAGGCCCAGGATACCGCCCGTGACCTTGACCTTTTTAAGCTAAAGTCGTTCCCAGGTCTCCCTTTGTCTGAGGCAACACCCATTCAGTGATTTAAGGCTAGATAAGAAATGAGGCAAAAGATGGCCTAGTTTGTCTTCTCAGAAAAATCTAGAAGAGACCCGTTAAACCATTTTTGGGAAATCTTAGTCATTAGTCAAAACTAGGATTTGAGAGGTATAATGAGCTAGTGTGAAAAGAGGCTAATTCCCTTTCTTAACCTTCAGGTTCCTTTTTCAGTGGTTCTCAACCTTCCTAATGCCGCGACCCTTTAATACAGTTCCCCATGTTGTGGTAACCCCCAGCCATAAAATTATTTTCATTGTTACTTCATAACTGTAATTTTGCTACTGTTATGAACCTATCTGATATGCAGGATGTATTTTCATTGTTACAAATCAAACATAACCCACAGGTTGAGAACCGCTGCTCTAGATAGACCCAATACCCACAAGTTGAGAGATAAGAACCCCAAAGGGAAGAGGAAATTCTCACCTGGGTCACAGGGCTTTTACATATATAAAATGAGAGGTTTGAGTCAGCCAATTTCAAAAGGCTTTTCTAGATCTAACATTCCACTCCTATAAGTTAGCGGTAACATAAATGTCAATTGGAAATAAGGTAAACATACATATGCAGATATTAATGAGTTCAAACCACATAGAAAATAAAATGGAATGCAATACCAAATGTCACCTTCCACAACAAACAGGGGCAGGATCCAGTGAACTGGACCCTGGGCAGTTGAGGCTGTGCTCATTTCTGTGGCACAATCGTTCAATAACTGTCCAACTTGATTGACTAAATTAGTCAAGTATTCAATGAGCAGGGTAACAAGGCAGCTCAGTGGATAAAGTACTGGACCTGGAGTCAGGAAGACTTGAGTTCAAATCTGGTCTCAGACACTTACTAGCTGTGTGATCTTGGGCAAATCACTTGATTCTGTTTGCCTAGGAGGCAGCTAGGTAGCTCAGTGGATAGAGCACTGGGTCTGGAGTCAGCAAGATCTGGGTTCAAATCCAGTCCCAGACACTTACTAGCTGTGGGACCTTGGGTAAGTCATTTAACCTTTATTTGCCTTAATCCACCGGAGAAGGAAATGGCAAACCATTCCAGTATCTTTGCCAAGAAAGCCCCAAAAGGGATCATGAAAAGTCAGACATGACTGAAAATGACTAAACAACAATTCAATGAGCATTTACTTCATGTACCTGACATTGTGCTAGGTGTTTGGGATTAAGTGTGAAAGGAAAGCAAAACATAAGAATGGCTACGACCATGAAGGAACTAATCCAGAGAATAAAACAACCATGGAAAAACAAGAAACAACATGAGATGGCCTGAATATGTTAAATGATGAGGTATAAACTGTAAGTGCCATAAGAGATCAGAAAAAAGGAAGACCATTTGGAAAAAGTTTCATGAAGGAGAAAGAGAACATTCAAATTCTGCCTGAAGGAAAGAGTATTATTTGAATAGGTGGAAAAGAGGAGAAAGAATATTCTAAAAGAGGGAAACTACTTGATAAAAGGAAGAAATAACTAGGTTGGCGTGTAGTATTATATTCTATGTCACCTGAATTGGAGTGAGGGAGAATTGGATTTTTCTTTCCTTACATTAACATTCTTAGATTTCTTCCAACTCCAGCATTCTATAAGCTAATTATTCCCCATCTGGGCATAGAGTTTGGGAAGGAGCCTGTGATCACTGATTAAGCAGTACACTGGATGAAGAAAGTGTTTGTCAGTCCCTCATCTGCAATTCATAGTCTGAGAGAGTCATCTGGGGGCACCAAAAGGTCCAGTGGCTTGCCCAGGAGTATGTGTTAGAGTCAGATTTGAAACAAAGTTTTCCTAATTTCTGTGGCCAGCTGTCTATCCACTACATTAGGTTGTGTTCCATGACTTTAACTGCCTAAAAACTAATAAGAGAACATTTTCGTGGAACAGAAAGACCAAATTAAATAAATTCTGCAGAATACTTAAAGCAGAGAATCCTTTCCTAATGTTGATTCCATTGATTTCTTCCAAATGCATTTGTCCCACCAACCTGGTAGCACTAAGTAAGTGTTGGCCTTATTCACAGTTAACCTTCAGATAGTGTTTACTATGTGGCAGGCACTGTGCCTAAAGTGTTTTATGATTACTGTATTTTTTCATCCTCACAACAACCTTGGGAAGTAGCTACTATTATTATTCCCATTTTATAGATGAGCAGACTGAGATCAATTGACTTGCCCAGGGTCACACAACTAGTAAGTTTCTGAGATGGGATTTGAGAACCACAAATGTGATCTAGCTGGGCACATATCAACAGTAATCCCAATGATCCACACGGTATTGTCAAAAGAACACTGGACTTTGAATAAGTCCTTCTAAGGTGAAGTCTTAATTCTGATCTCTCCTGGTGACATGAAAGGCAGTCCTAGTACTACTACATAGAGAACTAACCTTGGAGCCAGGGATCCCTGCTTCTGACTCATAATGACTGTCTGCCACAGGGAACATTTTTAAGCTCTCAGTGCTCTGGGAGCACTCAAGCTGCTTCAGAGATTGACAGGGTGTTTTCTCACCCAGAAGGATCATTGTTCCCTATATTAATAAAATTGCAGAAGGTCCATTATCCATCTCTACCCATATTACCTATGTGATCCTGGACAAGTCTCTAAACCTCTAAGACTCAGTTTCCTCAGATGTGGATGATAATGTTGGTATTATCTACTTTGTGGGCTTGATGTAACGGGGACACTTAATACATTCTTAAGCTCCATAGGAATGCCAGCTACAACTGTTAGCTTCCTTTCAATATTACTTGCCTGACAGGCAAGGGAATTTGCTAGTATAAATTATTGAAACTTTCTGAGGTTAAAAATATAAATTGTTACTTTTTGGTTTTCTCACTAAAATAAAATTCAGTGAATAATTCTGGTGGATTGGGCCCCACGATAATATGAAAAAGGTTGTCTAGGTTTCCAAAGAGAATATTCTGAACAAGTCTTACATAAATCCACCCACCCATCAATCAGTCAGAATTAATCTCATGGTAAACATATACTATAAAAGGAAAGGTACCACCAAGATCCTCTTAACTTTAATTAAAAACCTATGATAGATTTTCAAACATTAAATAAGCCATCATTTGGTGTATTTCATATCTGGAACCATGTTGTTCATATTTCTGTTTTGCTGCAGGCCCTTTCTGATGATGCTGTCGTATGTATGTGGAGCAAAGCATTTGTGTAAGTCTTTGCAATTCTCTTCGGAAGTTTTTCTGTGTGGTTGCTTTATGGAGCAGCCTTTTATTTTAATAGACCTCCTAAAAACAACTTCTAAAAAGAAATCATTAGGTTTCTCAAGTCCATGGATATTTTGAAAGCAAATTTGCAGCTAGGCATTCCTTACCTGTAAAATGAAAACAATGGATTAGGCCGTCTCTAAGGCCCCTTCAGCTACAGTTAGGTGCGTTTAGGTCGCTTCAAGCTCTGCCCACCTATGAGGCAATGGTTATCCAAATTCAACCCTGATTACAGAGCACCCGTGAACGGTTAGTATTGTGTTGTTGCTGTTCAGTTGTTTCACTCCTCTTTGATTCTTTGTGACCCCATTTGGGGTTTTCTTGACAAAGATACTGGATTTGTTTGCCATGTCCTTCTCCAGCTCATCTTACAGATGAGGAAACTGAGGCAAACGGGGTTAAGTGACTTGCCCAGAATCACACAGTTACAGTATGAGGCCAAATCTGAACTCAGAAAATGAGTCTTCTGGATGCTAGGCCTTGCGCTCTATCCGCTGCGCCACCCAGCTGCCCGGTTAGGATTGTACCGTTACAAAAATTTGAGTTACATTTATTGTCTCTTTTTTTTCTCTTTTTTCTTGTTTAGCAGGCATAGTTCAATTTATTTGTTCATAAAAAAACATCTGTGTGGCTGCCACAGCAGCTGCCTGGGTCCTCTGGACAGATAGGCGAGCGTGAGTCTTCACAAGATGGTTGGTGAATTCCTGATAAGGAGACTTAGTGAACACAGTCTCTCACAGGTCTGGGGTTAGATAGCTGTGTGTTTTGGAGATGGCATCAAAGGTAGCTTTAGCAAAGTTGTCCAGAGTGGCAGTACAGCCTCTTGCAGAAGTGTAGCAGTCATCAATTCCAGCCATCATCAGGAGCTTCTTAGGCACAGGAGCTGAGACAATGCCAGTACCTCTAGGGGCAGGGATCAGGCGCAACAGAACTGACCCACATTGCCCAGTGACCTTGCAGGGTACTGTGTGAGGCTTGCCAATCTTGTTGCCCCAGTAGCCATGTCTTACAGGAACAATGGACAGCTTGGCCAGAACGATAGCACCATGAATGGCTGTGGCCACTTCCTTGGAGCACTTGACACCCAGACCAACATGGCCATTGTAGTCACCAATGGCCACTAAAGCCTTGAACCTGGTACGCTGTCCAGCTCTAGTTTGTTTCTGAGCAGGCAAGATCTTCAGAACCTCATCTTTCAATGAAGATCCCAGAAAGAAATCTATGATCTCAGACTCCTTGATAGGAAGCGAGAAAAGATAGATCTCTTCCAAAGACTTGATCTGGCCAGCCAAGCTTGATGACAGGAAACCACTCCTTATCTACAGCCTTTCCTCCCCGGGCCCCACGGCAGTGACCATGGCCTCAACCATGGCCCTGACCTCAACCTCGGCCCCCACTGCCTAAGCCCCAGCGGAAGCCTCCCTGGTCTCCAACTGAAGGGCCCCCAGGGGTCTCCCGCCCCTCCTAAAGCACTGGTGTCATCCACCATTTGGTGTTCACTAGAAATAGAAGCAATTTACATTTATATTCACACACACTAGAACGATCTGCCTTTTCCTTTGCCAAGGTGCTCTTGACGCTACAATAATGTGAAAAGAAAGGAAAAAAACCCTCCTGAAACCAAATTCTGCACAATTATAATAAGCAAGAGTGGCTTAAGAACTGAGTTTAAAAAATGTGCCTTCCTCTCCTCTTTCCAGATGTGGGGGGGGGAAGGGAGGGGTTATGGGTGTGAAATGTTGCATGTAGGGTCAGCCACAGATGGCATATTAGTTGTCTTTGAACCATATTTTTTTCTCTCTTTAAAAACCATACTTGCTCAGAAGCCATGGAGGCAGATATCAGAAGAAGACAACAAAAGAAAGAAGAATAAAAAGGCTGTCGCTGATGACCGTGTGGCTTATTCTCATTGAAATTTTGTGTAAATGGGAAAATAGGATCAATAATATTGGTTCATCTTCATAATCAGCTTAGAGATTATTTCAAAGACTTGGTATCTTTCTCTACTTTAGGCACCTTGAGAATGGATCCCTTAATGAGCAGGAAACTCTTCTGTATATACGTAGTCTTTTCCAACTATTTTAAGCCACCTTTATTTCATTCAGATTCAGTTCCATCTATTGTAGAACTATATTCTAGACTAATATTAGAATCATAATATGATGGCTTAATTGTCCTTTATAATGAAGAGAATATTATAAAAATCTTTGCAGATATTTTCTTTCTTTCATCTGTTGTACTCTTACTTTCAATTCATTAAATGCCTGTAGAGCTAATGTAATAGTACATTGTGGGCCAATCCATATACTCACCTACCCATCTACTCACTTGCTCATTATCCATCTTTCTCTCTTTCTTCCTTCCTTCATTCCTCCCTACATCCTTCTTTCCCTTCCTTCTTTCCTTTCTTCCTTCTTTTGTTTCCTTCTTTTCTTTTTTCTCTTCCTTCCTTCCTCCCTCCCTCCCTCACTCCCTTCCTTCTTCCCTGTCTTCCTTCCTTCCTTCCTTCCTTCCCTCCTTCCTTCCTCCCTCTCTCCCTTCTTCCCTCCCTCCCTTTCTTCCTTCCTTCCTTCCTTCCTTTCTTCCTTCCTTCCTTCCTCCCTTCCTCCCTTCCTTCCTTCCTTCCTTCCTCCCTCCCTCCCTCCCCCTTCTTCCTTCCTTCCTTT
>CM053581.1:323743601-323771243 GCA_028627135.1 Pseudochirops cupreus | reverse complement strand
GGAGAATGTCACAGCCCTCTAGACCCACTGCCCAATCACAAAGCTACCAAGGCACGGGCATTCCTGGAAAACAAGCCTGGCGCCACAGGCTCCACGTGATCACATTCAGCCTATTAGGGAACAGAGTATACTTTCAAATATCCAAGGGTCCTCAGGGTCACGTAGCCACTTTAGCAAAGGGCCTAGGGGCAGGGAAGATCTTCAGACTCCCATAACAGAGTATCAAGTCAAAAACACAGGGACAATGCTGAACTATTTGATGCATGGCACATTGTTTAGGAATTTGGGGGTTGCTCCTAAGGTAAATTTTGGGTATATGACTCCCAGGTGTAGAAACTCTCAAGAGCAACATTTTGTAGACAATTTTAGAAGTTAATACATTGAGTATTACATTCATTTTGTTTATATAGATAATTATGTAGGTAAGATGTCAAGGCAAAAGTGTGCCCTTGTGGCTGGCTAAACTACACTCTTAAGGGGGGGAAAATCAAATTAAGGGGTCCAAAATTTCATAAAGAAATAGACCAAGAATTTACTTAATGTAAACAATTAAAAAAAAGACTTCCCTGCAAACTTTTTGTATCTCTAGTCCTGAACTCACAGAACCAGTGATTGAAATGGTGACATAGGATCCTGTAGGATGCTCCCTTATTAAAGGTTAAGTAAAGATTTTAATATATCTAAGATTGAATTAGGTTGTTTTGATTTCTACATTACACTATTGATTCACATTGAGCTTGCAGATCACTAAAACCTCCCAGACATTTTCAGAATTACTGTCTAACCATTCAGCTCTCTGCTTTTCAAATAATAATCTCTTGGTCATGCCAGAAATACAAACATTATGCACCTGATGCGAATCACTGTATTACTCCCACTACTCTCCAGAATGGATGAGATTTTCAGTCTTATTGGACTTCTAAAATGGATTCAAAGGAAGTTACCAAGGCAAACTCCAAAAGTATTCTGAGCAAAGTCACTTTCATTGGGATAAATGTCTCATCTCCTAGTGTGACTACTTTGAAGACTACTCGTTAATGACAGTGTAATATCCAGAAATAAGGAAATGAATATTCACTCATCCTTTGCCTGTTGGCCCACATCTGTAGTTTTGCATCTGGTATTGAATATCAAATTTTAGGAGAGACATTGATAAGTAATTGGGCATTTAGAGGAAGTTTAACCTATATGGTAAGGCAATGTAAGACCATACCTGATGACAATAAGATAAGAAGTTGTAGATTTGAGTAGTGAAAAGAGGATTGGGCATAAAGTTCCAATACCTAGTTCTGAATATTATTTCTCTCACTGTGAGATCATAGGTAAGGTATCATCTCTCAGATTCTCAGTTTTCTTTTTTATTAAGTGAGGGGGTCAGAGCAGATGACCTTTAAGGTAACACCCATCTTTACATCTTATTATTCTACAACCTAGATTGGTGAGAAGACGTGGGGTGGAAGGAAGGAAAAGATTTCATAGTTTTATCAAGATAGCTTAATGCCTGTCATGGGGAAGAGACAGTCTTTAGTCGGGTTGCCTTCTGAGAGCATACCTAGGACAAATGGGGAAAAAATACCTGGTGGCAAGTTTCAGCTCAATAAAGTAGACTTCCTAATAATTAAAGTTATCAAAAATAGGGAAGAAAATGCCACAAATTAGTGAGCTCTTCATCACTGAAATGCTTAAGAAAAGGCTAAAAGTTGTAGAAGGAATTAATATTTAAGGTGATAGGTGGACTAAATGGCCTCTGAGGTCTCTTCCAACTCAAAGATTGTATGATTTATCCTGACTCGTGAGCTCTGAGTTATTTGCTAAACTCTATGTCATTATTTTGCAATTATACCTCTTTCCCCTAGCCCATGAACCTCCCAATCTATTTTTGTTTTGAAATTCCCAAATACCAGCTGGAGAAAAGTAGGTTAAAAATCACCCCTTCCTCGTGAGATGGAGCAGCCCGTATCCCCAGTGAGGGGAATAGCCAAGGCATTACTCATTGATGCTGACTTCATTGGTTTCTTTCACTAAATGAAGATTTATACCTAATCCAGCAGTGACTGAGAAAGGGGCAGTCAGAAGAACAGCACAACATGTCCTCTACCCTCTCATTAAGTCTTGATGCCACAATTCATGATGAAAAATAACAAACTGTACATGCAATTTATTATTTTTTTTGTCAATTCATGTCTGAAATGATTCATTCCAGAGCATGTTTTAAATGGCATCTCCTTCCCTCCCTTACTCTTTCCCATTTTTTTTTTGCCCAGAACTCTCTTGAGGTAGCAGAAATGATTGCCACAGTTTCTTTAACTGCGGTCTTCTATAAATTAGACAGAGTAGTGTAGTGGAAAGAACACTTGACTTTGTAGTCTGAATGATCTGGGTTCACAGACCTGGGTCTTACTAGGTGTGTAATCTTGGGCAAGTGGTTTCCCCTTTTCTGTGATATGAGTTTTCTCATCTGTAAAAGAAAAGATTTTTGACTAGATGGTTTATAAAGGCCCTCCTGGCTATAAAATCTGCTAAATACCATTAAAAATCTTTAAAAGTCAAATGTTTTGCTCCTGAAAGGTTTTTTCTTCTTTAAAATGGGAAAATTTACAGAATGTGTATTAAAGTAACTGTAAATCTGAACACCATCTTTTTTTGTCATGTAGAAAGAGTGTGTCTAGTCCTACATAGCACCTCAGTGGAATTGACTAAGGGGAAGCTAGATGGCTCAATAGATAGAGTGCAATGTCTGATGTCAGAAGCCAACTTCTTCATTTCAAATCTGGTCTCAGATATTTACAGGCTATGTGATCCTGGCCAAGTCACTTGACCCTATTTGTCTCAGTTCTTCACCTATAAAATGAGCTGGAGAAAGAAATGGCAAATCACTCCAGTGTCTTTGCCAAGAAAGCCCCAAATGGGGTCACAAAAAGTCTAATACAACTGAAAAATGACTGAGCAAAAACTGGAATTGACTAAATTCTTCCTGTTCTAACAATGTATTGTGTGGAGAGACATAAAACTGAGAAAAGCCAACAAGCTTCATTTATTGATCATCAGGGGAGAACAGGAAATTCTACTTACCCAGTTTTGCTAGACATTTTTGATGAAGAACAGACTTTTTTTTTTGGTTAACTGTATACATGGCACACAGTTTGATTCAGGGCTTGGCCACTGTTGATGATCTAAATGTGGTAAGTCCAATTGCATCAAAGAGGAAGTAGTAATTCTTAAGACTAGTTTATCTATGTATTAAGGATTGTTCTTTATGACTCTGAGGACTTTTTGTGTGGGGGAGGTAGAGGACTGGGTAGCTGATCACTGCTTTGCCCAATAACACGTAGATTAATATTTGGAATGATGGGTTATAGCTAGAGTGGAAGGAGTTAATGCAAAAAAAATAAGTAAACTCTGATGCTTTTTCTTAAGAGCATTCTTCTTATAAAATCAAATAACGTATTTCTAAAGACTTGTTAGCAAAAGATTTAAATACTCATTTTGGAAAGAGTGGGGAAGCTGTAGTAGATTTCTATAGTCTATGACTTGGTTTGACATACTTCAGAGCATTCATCTCCCTGAAGTTTGATTTCCTTTGACTATTGTCAAGTTAAATTAGTTTTTTAAAAGAGAATACTTTGTTCAAAACAAAAAAGGGGGTACTGTATTAGAAACATAAGTAGGTACCCTAGCTCGTCCATCAGTCTTGGCATCATTTTATTTATACATTTTCAAAAGGATTAAGGGTAATCAGTTCCAGAAGATGTGTTTGGGAACATTGGCAGGGTCTACTTTCTTGGCAATCACTTGGAATATTTTATACACTTATTAGAGTTTAGCAGAGTCCCAAATATTGGCAAGTTAGAAGCAAACAATGATAGCATTTTAATTCTTAAGCCATTTTTTTTTAATACTGCCTCCTTAATATTAGCTATGGCTGTTCCCCAAAAGACTGACTGAACATCTACACAAGAAAAGTCAAGTGGATGAAGAATGAGTAATTACAAAACTATAAATACAGTTGAATAGGCAAAGTAATCCATTGAATTGTGTTTCCCCCATTATCAATCAATACTAATTACTTAGCTTGACTAATTAGATTTTTAAAAGGGATATTGGCTAAGATGGTCTAGTAAGGATAGTGGAATACAAACATTCTCCCAAAAGTCTGTGACACACTCTCCCACTAGTACATGCAGAGTTCAGGGGAAAAGTAAGCTTGAGTTTAGAGTAAGTTAACAAAGGTTAACTTACAGAGGCTTATTGATACAAGTCTTTTTCTCCCCTTTGTGCAGTAATTCCTCTTAGGCAGTTTCTTTTCTTGGGTTCCTTGTAGACTCCTGAAGTAATCTTCTTTCAGAATGTCTAGTTGGTTGTTGGCTCCCATTTCAGAGATAGATAGGTCTATAACAGTGGTTCTCAACCTTCCTAATGCCATGACCCCTGAATACAGTTCCTTATGTTGTGGTGACCCCTAACCATAAAATTATTTTCATTGCTACTTCATAACTTTAATTTTGCTACTGTTATGAATCTATCTGATATGCAGGATGTATTTTCACTGTTACAAATTGAACATAACCCACAGGTTGAGAACCACTGGTCTATAGGTTCTCTTCTGGTCTGGGGAGTTTGAGGGACCAAGAGGAAACCTAAACCTGAGGTTATTCTCTTCCTCTCTCCCCCTAAAGCATTGTTTCTTTGGAAGTTGGTTGGAATACCTCTCCTTTATGCTGGCAGATGTTCATTTCCTTCCCAATTCAGTTGCTGATGAGGCAGCTAGATGCTCAATGGACAGTGCTGAGCGTATAATTAGGAAGATCTAAATTCAAATCCAGCCTGAAACATTTACTAGTTATATGACCCTAGGCAAGCCACTTAATCTCTCTTTGTCTTGGAGGCAAATATGTGGTTTAGTGGTTAGAGCACTAGGCCTGGAGTCAGGAAGAACTGAGTTCAAATCCAACTTGAGATATTGGCTAGTTGCGTGACCCTGGGCAAGTCACTTAACCTCTATTTGCCCAATATATTGGAGAAGGGAATGGCAAACCACTCCAATATCTTTGTCAAGAAAACTCCATATGGATTTGCAAAGAGTTGGTCATGACCAAACAAATGAGCAATGACCTGTTCTTGATGTGCTGGACTTTAAATTCATGCCTGTCTCTACTGTTGTCTTATCCTGGAACTTCCCGCAGAGCCTGGGTTCTCCTCCTCCATGAATATCTGACCACTCTTGGGACCAGCTCATCATGGAATACTCCACCTCAAGGCCTCTCCCACCTCTTTTCTCCCTGATGAATTCTTTCTGGAGCCTCCATTTTGTGAAGGAGCCCAGGCCATCCTACCTTCATTCTTCCCTTGGCCCTGTTAATGACTTTCTAGACTTTATTATCATGCCCTCTCATAGGGGATCTTTAGCCCTCTCAATGCCCCTTACCACTTTCAAACTCCCTTTTGTGTGCTGTTTTCCCCCATTAAATGTAATCTCTTTCCAATGCAGGCTTTTTATTTTTGCTTGTATTAATGTCTCCCGCACTTAATATGGTGCCTGGCTCATATTAAGTACTTAATAAATGTGTAATTCCTTCCTTTCTCAAATTCTAATCACAAACTAGATTGAGAATTTTCTGCAAACCCCCACAGAGAGTAATCAAGTCCCTCAACTTTTCTGAACAGACTTCTTGTTGCACCTAGTTGGAAGGCCTTTGAATAATTAATTTAACAGAGACTTCTTGGCTGATAAAAGCAGTACTACATGAGATAGGGTGGTTACTTGATAAACTCAATCAAACCCTTACCCTACACTACCTACTCCTTGACATAAAAACTCACCTTTAAAAAACTGATATAATCTTAGTGATGCCATATATGATGACAAAGCATGGAATATCATAGCATCCAAAGAATTATAAGTACAGGGGATCCAAAATGCAATGGAAATATATATGGGGGTGTGTGGAGGTAGACTATTACATGCTGCTGATGGTGGCTTATATGAAGGGGTATAAAAAATATCTTTCAAGAAATGTACACTAGGAAAAGAAAATGGGTAGCTCATATAAGAAGCATGAGAGATAACAGATGGACAGCTCCCCTGGTACCCAAAGAATGGAAGAAGACATAAAGAAAGACCTGTATCATGTTAGGTAGGTGCTCAGTAGAGGATTTATAGACAAGAATTGATAGGTTAACAAAACATGGATAGGTTGTTCCAGTAGTGTGTCGGTAACTGTTTAACAACCAGCTCCCCAAAGGTGAAGGTGGGGAAGAACACCTGATATACTTTCAAGTTTAATCTGCACTAGTAATGTTTTTTCCCCCAACACTTTCTAAAATCTAGAAATCAATAAAATGATTCATATTATTCATAGATTTCTTAAGTGTAGATGCTCACACTGAAAATTTAACAATTAGCTCTTGTGAGTTGACTCAAAATGCCTCCAGGACATTTCTGGTTTTCCCTTGTTCCAGATGAAGAAGCTCCTATTTTACTAAGTTCACAGGTACATCTAAGTAAATTGATACCTTTTTGTTTGTTTGTTCATCACAATGAATGATTGGGAGTATTCATCTTGAAGATTTAAAGCACATTGAAGTAAATTCATGCCACATTCTTTGATGCTGTTCTGTGCCGTTCAGTGGTTTAGAACGCCAGCACTTCAAGCACATTTTCACAAACTACATACGTCTGAAGGAAAGAAACTTTATTTCTGTGTCGTCATCCTTCGAGTTTCCCAGGCTCATATCATTGGAATCATTTTTGCATCATCACCCTCTCTTACTGCACATATCCAAATAAGTTGTCAAATCCCACTATTTCTACCTCAGCAATCTCTCTCACATTTTGCCTTACCTGTCTGCTCCCATTGCAATCACCTCAGCTCGGGTGTTTAGCTCCTTTTGCTTAGACTTTTGAATTCTGTCTTTATCTCATGTTCCTGCCTGACTTCTTGGAGTCTCACAACCATGGTCTCATTCTTTGAAAAAAAATCCACTTCATCTAAAAGTAGGATTCCCAGCTCACCCTCTATCCCTGGCCTTGCTTTCTGATAGAGGAGTTTTTTGCTTTATCTAACTGGGAACCAGACCATCATGCCACTTCTGCACTTCCATTGCTGCACCATGCTCCCAAATGGGTACTGTTCTCACACACACACTTCTTTAATTTATTTATGTGTTCTCTTTCTCTATTAGAACTCAAGGTCCTTGAGGTCCTTGAAGCTTTTATACGTATCCTCAACACTTAGCACAGTGCCTGGCATATAGTAAGCACTTTAAAAAATGCTCTAGGGTAGCTAGGTGGCACAGTGAATAGAACACTGGCCCTGGAGTCAGGAGGACCTGAGTTCAAATGTGACCTCAGACACTTAACACTTACTAACCGTGTGACCTTGGGCAAGTCACTTAACCCCAACTGCCCTGCCTTTCTCCCTCCAAAAAGCAAAACAAACAAGCAAACAAAACCAAACATAATTTTAAAAAAATTCTCTATTCTTCCCCTTCCTCCCATATCTTTCTCCCCCCTTTTTCTGTTTCCCTCCCACTCTTTCTGTCCCTCTCCTGTCCTTCCTCCATCTCTTTCTCTCTCTTCTTTCCTTTCCTTTCCTTTCCTTTCCTTTCCTTTCCTTTCCTTTCCTTTCCTTTCCTTTCCTTTCCTTTCCTTTCCTTTCCTTTCCTTTCCTTTCCTTTCCTTTCCTTTCCTTTCCTTCCCTCTCATCCTCCTCCCTCTTTTTTGCTCCCCTCATTTTATCCCTTCTTCCATCTCTTCCACCTCTCTTCTTTCAAATATTCACTCTGATTATATCTCTCCTCTATTTCACATTCCTCCATAGCTTTAATAATCCCTTATTCTGGTATCCAAAGCTCTTTACAATCTGGATCCAACCTACCTCAATTATGTGTTTATATTGTATTACTCCCACTCACATATTTTGTTTTGGTCAAATTGGACCATTATCCACCCTCAGTTCTTATACTCCCACCTCAATGCCTCTGCCCATTCTGTCCACCAATACCTGAGGCTATAGTGGTAGGTGGGGGTAAAATGTTGATATAACCTAGTTAAACTTTCCATTTCCCCAAGAAGCTGTATTTTCACCCTAGTAGTTTATATTCTTGAAGTTGTCAAAGGCTGGACTATGATTTCCATTCCCTCCTGCTTCTTAATAATGTATTTTTGTTCCACTGATCAAGATTTCTGATCTATTAGGCTGTGCCAAAGAATTTGATGATCATTTTATCACAATATAGTTTGACGTCTGGTAATACTATGTTCCTTTTGCGCTTTCACTCATTATTACTTCGAGAAGTTAGATCATTTTTTCCCCTCTAAATGAATTTGGCTATTATTTTCTCTGGTTTCAGAAAGTAGCCTGTCAGGAATTTGATTAGCATGGTACTAAATTTGTAAATAAATTTAGTTTGCATTATCATTTTTGTTCTTTTGGAATGGTCCAATCATGAACAATGAATATCTCTCCAATTATTGTCACCTTTTATTTCGATAAAGAGGGTTTTTCAGTTGCATTTATATAAATTTTATGTGTGTGTTGATAAGTGAAGTTCTACATACTTTGTGTTATTTTGAAAGGAATTTCTTTTATTACAATTTCATATTGGTTTTTTAATAATACTGTATACAAATGTCAATTGATTTCATTGATTTATTTTGTATAATCTTTGTAAAATTATCAAGTATTTCAATATATTTCTTTGCTGATCCTCTGGAGTATTCTCACTATGCCATCATGTTATCTGCCAATAGGGCTAACTTTGGCTCCTTTCCACTGATATTTATCTTACTCAATTAAAATATCTTTTTTAATGAAACATTTCTGATCTCATTCCATTTCCCACTCCCTCCCATATCCACACATCCACACACCATGCACACAGAACTCTCATAGCTCCCATACACTTACACATTCTCTCTTGCATTACTGTCATTATCTATTCTACTAGACCAGGGGTGGAGAACCTGCCATCTTGAAGTCACATGTGCATCATTTTGAGTGAATCCAAATTTTACAGAACAAATCCTTTTATTAAGAGGATTTGTTCTGTGAAGTTTAGATTTAGGACCACACTTGAGGACCTAGAGGACCACATGTGACCTCAAGGCTGCAGGTCCCCCATCCTATACTAGACAGTGAATTCTTTGGGAACAGGGATTGTACCTTGCTTATCTTTGTATCTTCCACAGTGAACAAGATTAAGCTTTTTATATAGTATATTTTTAATATGTGTTGGACTAAATGGAATTAAGCTATAGGTTTTGAAAGGTGGTTATTTAAAAGAGAGAAAATGTAACACAAGGCTTTGTATATCATAAGTAATACATAAATTGTGAAAAGAATGAATCATATTTAATAGCCGCCTAATAATACACATTTTTATATCATTTCAAGATTTACAAAACATTTTCCTCATAACAATCCTGTGCAGCAGGGCTATAACTAGGGCAAGTGTGGTTTGCCTCAAGGCATGTGTTTCTGAAGAAATAAAACTCTTTCCCAGAGGGGATTAGCTCCTTACCTTCATTGACCACTATACCCATGCAGTCCTCTGTGAGAAACTTTCTTTGGGCAGCCACATTTAGGGTACCATCTCATAGAGACCTAGTTTTTAGAAACAACCTTATCATTTACTTGTTATATGACCTTGGACAAATACCTTCCCCTTTGGGGACTTGGTTTTTTCCTCTTTGAAATGGGTACAATACTTTCACTATTTATAGACCTCAAAAGGTTACCATGAAGTTCAAAAGAGAGAATATGTGTAAAGAGCTTTGCAAAGTCATATTGAAATATATGCTACTATTCAGTAGAACCATCCCACAAGGTTTCTAGAAAACCAGTAATAAGCTGACGATAACTTTCATTAATTCTAGACAATATATGTGTTCTTTTGTTTTCATACATGTAATTATTCTGAACATGGCTTTTTACTCAAGTAACCTAATGTTGACTGAAATAATGTAATTTTCATATAGAAAATGCCAAAGAGAGGAGTATGTCTCCTTCACTTAATGTTTGTTGAAACTTAATCTACAGGAAAAGATTGTGTAACAGAATTAAAGGTTAAATTTCATTTGCTGATTTAATAAAAACTAACAGGATGGATTTGGGGATATTTCATTAATCTTTCTTTCCTTTCAGTAAAAAGGAAATTAAGTTCAATATAGTTCAAACTTTGTTTCACTATTATACAATAGACTGCCAATGTCCGTTTTCTCTCTGGCAAGTTCAAACCTAATTAGTCACAGAAATTTCTTCCCAGATCCTGTCATTGCTATGTATGAAAACATTGAATTGTAGGTAAGAAAAAAAAATAGATGTTTCTCACAAGACACTTTTATTGTCAGTGGTTCTTGGATTCAGGTGTGATGATATTTCCAAAAATATACTGAAATGACACAAGATTTGTGAATTTCTCTTGCCAAGTAAAAATCATGAAAGTGTCACATCTATACTAAAAGCAGCAAAGGCCAATTGCAATTTTTTACCAGACAGTAAAACTTTCAAAACAGAGACAATGTCACTTCTCAGAATCTGGGTTCATCCTATACAATTATGGGATTTCAAATTCAACTACTATGCATATTAGTTTGTGGTTGCAAAATACCATTTTCAAACAGTTTACTTATTTTCAAGTAAAACATACAGAACCAGTTTTTTAAAAGCTGGTTTTTGCACTAAATAATGCCAAACCTTACCTCTGGTATGTAAAACTTTTAGTATGTCATCCTAAGAATAAGCCATACTTCTAATAGTTCACTATAAAATTCCAGAATGTTAGCCAATTAATGGCTGTTTCAGATGGCATTTTAATTATTTTTTTCTACTGTAGTGTGGTATAGTGAAAAGAGACCTCAAAAGACCTGGGTTCTAATTCTGGCTCTGCCACTGCCTAACTTTGAATCACAACTATTTTGTCCCTCAGCTTTCCTATATTCCCAGTTTAACTTTCTGGGCTTTAGGAAGAATAAAACAAGAAAAGATATGTGAAAATGCTTGGTGAAGTTTAAAGTCTTGAACAGATGTAAGGAGTTGTTTTCCCTAAATGAGCATCAACATAAGGAATTCCAGGTCCTCTAAGATGAAAAGGTGAAGTTTCTCCAATTTTTATCTCTTTTTGATATCCTCCCACTCTGTCAAGGCCAAGCTCAAATTCCAATTCTTTTATGAAGACTTCCTTGATGCCCCAGCAAGAAGTGATCCCATGCTCCTCAGATCTCTTAGTACTACAGAGTCAATGAATAAGCATTCATTAAACACTCTCTGTGTTCTATCAGGGTGGGCAACCTGTGGTCTCAAGGCCACAAGGGACCTTCGGGGCCTTTTGACTGAGTCCAAGTTCTACAGACAAAATTCTTTTATTAAGGGCATTAGTTCTGTGAAGTTTGCATTGAGATCTCGATGTTGTCTAGAATTCAGACATTGTCCTGGGATCTGGGGACACAAAAATGGGATAGTTTTTGCCCTCAGAGACCAAGTATACTCTGAATACTAGGAGTGGGGGCCAGGAAACGGAGCTTTGTTCTAGTGCTAGGCAGTGAGTGGAACGTTGAATAAAGATATTTTGCTGTTGTTATTGTTCAGGTGTTTCAGTCATGTCTGATTCTTCATGATTGTATTTGGGGTTTTCCTGGCAAAGACAATGAAGTGGTTTGCCTTTTCCTTCTCCAGCTCATTTTACAGATGAGCAAACTGAGTCAAATGGGTTAAATGACATGCCCAGGGTCACAAAGCTGGTAAGAATCTGAGGCCATGAGGGACGGAGACAAGATGGTGGAGTAAAAGCAGGAATTTGCTTAAGCTCCTGCACCAACCACCTCCAAGACCTGTAAAATATGACTCTAAACAAATTTTAGAGCTACAGAACCCACAAAATGACAAAGAGAAACAAATCTCCCACTGAAGGCAGCCTGGCAGGTTGATAGGAAGGGACTATCACACCAGGCTGGGAGCAGAGCAGTCCTGTGTGAACCTCATGGGCCCAGACCTGGGGTGGCCTGACCAGCAGCACAGACTGGCCAGAGCAGATTTCATTGGCAGCTGTGGTGGTTTCCAGACTTCTCAACCCATAAACACCACAGAGAAAGTAAAAGGCCATTAGGGAACTCTGTTGGAACTGGGTGATAGAAGAGCATGGTTGGGCTCCTGTCCCCAGGGCAAGAGGTGGCAAAAGCATGACAACTGCAGCTGCTACTATGTGGCTGCCTCTGGAGCTCCTGGTCTGCAGATTGCAGGGGGACCAAGTGACCATTCAGAGGATAATAGGTCTTGCTTTAACCTACTTGGATCTGGGTTGCAGTCTTGGGTGGTGGTGCTGGGGTGAGGAATGCCAGTGCCCCAGAGCTTATAGTGGCTGTAGAGAGGGCATCCTCCTTATAGCTCTCACAACAACTCTGATACAGCTGTGAAAACCCCAGCAATTTGGGACACATCTCTCTCCACTCTGGAAGCAGAGTTCTACCATGCCAAAGAGCTCAAAAGTCAAGTAATTAGCTGGCAAGATGAGCAAGCAGAAGAAGAGCAATCAGACCAAAAAATCTTTTGGGGGGGACAAAAAAGATCAGAACATGGAACCAGAAGAAAATAACAAAGTCAAAACTCCTGCATCAAAAGCTTCCAAGAAAACTATGAACTGCATACAGGCCATGGAGGAGCTCAAGAAGGATTTTGAAAATCAGGTTAAGAGAAGTGGAGGAAAAATTGGGAAGAGAAATGAGAATTATGCAAGAAAATCATGAAAAGCAAGTCAAAAGCCTGCTAAAGGAGACCCAAAAAAAGACTGAGGAAAATAACACCTTCAAAAATAGACTAACTCAAATGGCTAAAGAGACCCAAAAAGCCAATGAGGAAAAGAATGCTTTAAAATCCAAATTGGCCAGATGGAAAAGAAATTTCAAAAGCTCACTGAAGGGAATAATCTCTTCAAAATTTGACTGGAACAAATAGGTGCTAATGACTTTATGAGAAATCAAATACTGTAAAACAGATACAAAAAATGAAAAAATAGAAGGCAATGTGAAATATCTTGTTGGAAAAAGCACTGACCTGGAAAATAGATTCAGGAGAATTAATTTAAAAATTATTGGACTACCTGAAAGCCATGATAAAAAAAAGAGTCTAGAAATCATCCTTCAAGAAATTCGCAAGGAAAATTGCCCTAATATTCTAGAACCAGATGGAAAAATAGAAATTGAAAGAATTCACCAATTGCCTCTTGAAAAAGATTCCAAAAAGAAAACTCCTAGGAATATCATAACCAAATTCCAAAGTTTCCAGGTGAAGGAGAAAATATTACAAGCTGTCAGGAAGAAACAATTTGAGTATTGTGGAAACACAATCAGAATAACACAAGACCTAGCAGCTTCTACATTAAGGGATCAAAGGGCTTAGAATATGATATTCCAAAGGTCAAAGGAGCTAGGATTAAAACCAAAAATGACCTACCCAGCAAAACTGAGTATAATGCTTCAGGGGAAAATGTGGTCATTCGACAAAACAGAGGACTTTCAAGTATTCTTGATGAAAAAAACCAGAGCTGAACAGAGAATTTGACTTTCCAATGCAAGAAGCAAGAGAAGCATGAGAAGGTAAACAAGCAAAAGAAATCATAAGGAACTTATTAAAGTTGAACTATTTACATTTCTACATGGAAAAACAATAATTATAGCTCATGAGACTTGTCTCAGCATGAGGATAATTGAAGGATTTATATATATATGTATGTATATGCATATGTATTATATGTGTGTATACATACTCTAAGAGTACTTCAAGGTTTTCAAAGTACTTTTTCTCACAACCCCATGGAAGCATTATTCTCATCATCTTACAGAGAAGAAATTCAAGGCCCTGAGAGGTAAGATAATTCATCCAAGGACATGTAGCTGGTAATTGATAGAATTGGCATTGACACAGAGGTCTTCTGATTCTGAATTCAGTATTCTTTTTGCTATATCTCACTGTGTCTCTCCTATATTCTTATATTCTCTCCTCCTTTGGGACCTCAATCATTTTCCTTTCTCTCACTAATCATTCATCTTATCCATCATTCAACAAAATTTATTAAGCACCTACTATGTGCTAGCACTGGGACTATAAAGACAAAAATTAAGTGAAACTTTTTTTGCTCAAGGAGTTTGCATTCTTGACTCTTCAGTCTCTCATTCTCCATTGGCTCCTTCCAATGAGCCAACAAACATACTTATTTCTACCCATTACTAAAAAAGACCTTCTCTTGATCCTTATCCTCTGTCCATTTTCATTCTTTTTTCCATAACACCTCTGCTCTGGGTGTTTTCATCTTTCCCCATTTTAGCTTCCTTTTATGTGCTTCCTACTCCCATTAGAACACAAGCTCCATGGGATATGGACTTTCCTTTCTGTCTGTATTTGTACGCCCAGCACTTAGCACAGTGCCTGGCACATAGTACGTGCTTAATAATATGATAATACCTCGACATGAGTCCAGCTACCATCCTATTTTCCTTTTCTTATTCATGTTTAAACTTCTGGAGTTGGTGGTTTGTACCTGATACTTCCATTTTTTCACTGCCCTCTCTCCTTAACCACTTGCAATGTGATTCATTTCTATCATTCTGTTGTAACTGCATTCTTTAAGCCCATCAGTGATGAAACTGACAGGTCTGAAGATCTTTTCTCATCATCCTTTCCTTCTATGTGTTGATCACACTGCTCTTGGTCACCTCTTCTTGTGAATACTCTTTCATCTTACGGGCTTCAGAGACATCACACAGCCTCCTCATTCTCCTGTTTCTTTCTCTGGTTGCTCTTTTCCCTCCCTGTTTCAGCTGATTCCTCATCTTTACAATGCAATCCTTCCTGTTAAACACAAAAACAGAAACTGGTATCATCATTGGCTCTTCCCTCTCCCTTACCATTCACATTTTGTTTAGACAAGTATTATGGATGTTATCTTCACAAAACCTCCTGAATCAGTCCCATCCTTTCTTATCTCATTGTCAACATCTTAGTATAAGTCCTTTTTCAATCTGCTCCTTGAGCTCCCCACATCTCTTATATATCATGTGCATATATATATATATATATATATATATATATATATATATATATATATATGTATGTGTGTGTGTGTATGTATGTGTGTACATATATATATATATATTCGTCATCAGTCCTGTAGACCACTGCATTGTTGTGGTTGCACTTACAACTTTCAGAATTATTTTTCTTTAAAACATTGTAGTTATTGTGTTAAATGTTCTTCATGTTTGACTCATTTCCCTCCACATCAAATCATAGAAGTGTTCCCAGGTTTCCCTGAATCCAAACCTTTGGTCATTTTTTAAATGGTACAATAATACTCTATTATGTTCATGCTTTCAGCTATTCCTCAAATGACATGAACCCTCTTCTAATCTATGATACCACACAAAGTGCTGCTATAAATATTTTTTTTACATATGGATCCTTTTGTTCTGTCTTTGGTCTCTTCAATGTATATACCTCATTATTGTATTTCTGGGTTTAGTGGCTTTTAGAGGTATAGTTCCAAATTGCTTTCCAGAATACCTGAACCAGTTTCCAGTGTCACTAACAATGCATACTAGTAGTATGTCGGTCTTCCCACAGTCCTTCCAACAACAGCCAGCTGGCGTTTTGTTTGTTTGTTTGTTTTTTTGGGGGGGAGGGTGGTGGTGGTCATCTTTGCCAATCTAAAAGGCATTTCCATTCGGTTAAAGTTCAGAGTTTTAGATTTTCATTTCTCCAATTATTAGTGATTTGGACCACATTTAAAAAAACGTATTACTCTTGATAGCTTGAATTTATTCATTTGGGAAGTACCTATTATTTTTTTTAAACCATAATGCATTGGGGAATGGCTTTTGTCATTACATATTTAAATCATTTTGCTACAGATCTTGTATAGCAAACCTTTGTTGTTGAAATTTACTGCAATTTTTTTTTCTTTATCAACTGTCTCTGATTATTTTAACTGCATTGATTTTTACTAATTTGTTTGTGTTGAAACTTTTTATTACTGGTAATCAAAACTATTTCATTTTCTCTTATTCTCTCTATCCTTTCTTTGCCCATGAGTTCTTCCTTTTTCCATAGTTTTGAAACATTACACTTTCCCTGGTCCTTGAATTAGTCTGTACTGCGAAATTTTATATTGTGAGATATTGGTTTAGTTAGCTAAATTTAATTTCTACCATACTGCTTTCCAGTTTTTTCTCAAAGCTTTTGTTAAATAATGAGTTCTTGCCCTAATATTTGGGGTCTTTGGGCTTACTGAAAACTGTGCTACTATGGCTATTTGCTCCCTTATGTTGCATACCTAATCTGTTCCACTGATTGACTGTTTTATTTTCAAACCAGTACCAAATAGTTTCAATGATTACTGCTCTTTATATAATTTCATGTCAGGTACTGCTAGGCCCCCTTCCTTCTCACTTTGTTTAACTGTTTGCTTCAGAATCTAGAATTTTTATTCCTCCATTTGAATTTTGTTATTGTTTTTTCTAGTTTTTTAAAGTAACCCTCAGGGTTCATTGGAATAGCACTACAATATGCAAATTAAGTTAAGATATATAGTAATTTTTATATTGATATTTCTCAACCATAAGCAATTAAATTACTCTAATTATTTAGGTTTTCTTTATTTTTGTAAAGGGTGCTTTGTAGTTGTATTTAGATAGTACCTATATGTGCCAAAGGCTTTTTTTAGGTGGGCATCCAAATGATTTAAAGTCTCTTAACTTTTTGTATTTATTTGAAATGAAATTTATCTCTTCCTGAAGGGAGTTTAGGAAATATTCAGAAATGTGGGCAATTTATATGGATTTATTTTATATTCCACTTTGTTGAAGTTTTCATTGTTTCAACTAATTTTAGTGGAATTTCTAGGGTTATTTTAATAGACCATCATATTATCTAGGGGAAAAATTGTTTTCTCTTCATCTAGGCTTATTTATTAAATTTCTTTTTCTTTTCTAACTATTATAGCTAGCATTTCTAAAACTTCATCAAACAGTGATAACATTAGATGTTCTTGCATTAGCAGAAAAGATTTCTATAATTTATCAACTATATATAAAGCTTGTTCTTGCTTTTAGATAGATACTACTTCCTGTATTAAGAAATGACTAATTTATTGCTATGATTTTTAGTGTTTTTCATTGAAATGAGTGTTATTATTTCAAACAGTTTCCTACATGTATTAAAGCAAACATAAGTTTTTTTGTGTGTTTTTGTTATTAACATGGTATATTACATTTAAAGATTTCCTAATATTGAACCAACCCTGGATCTCTGGTATAAATCCCACCTGGGCTGTAGCAAATATTCTTTTAAAATATATTACTGTAAGCCCTTTGGTAATATTTTATTCAATATTATGGACTGATGGTCATTAGGAATATGTCGATATCTTTCTTTCCTACCTTTGTTCCTGATTTAGATATTAAGGCCATATTTATATAACAGGAAGAATTTGGTGATAAACCATGTTTTCCTATTTTAGAAAATATTTTATGTCATATAAGTAATAATTATTAGAGTGTTTGAAAGAATTCACCTGCAAATCCATTTGGTTTCGATATTTTCTGACTTCGGAAGTCACTTATGTATTGTTTAATTTTTTTTTCTGGAACTGAGTTATTTAAATTTTCTGCTTGCTCTATTAATCTATGTATTTCATAGTTATGTAAATATCCATCCATTTCATCTAACTTTTCAGCTGTGGGCAAAGCAGTTTCTAAAAATTTCCTTTATTTCTTCTTTATACGTTGTAAATTTTCTTTTTTTTTCATTTTATAGTATAGTTGGGTTTTTTTCTTTCTCTTTTTTTAAAAATTCAGGCTAACAAGGGTTCATACATGTTTCAAAGCACCAGTTCCTAGTTTTATTTATCAATTCAATGTTTATATTGCTTTCAATTTCATTAATTTTTATTTTTACTTTAAAATATTTCTATTTGAGTCTTTAGACTTAAAATATTTGTTTTCTAGGCTTCTTTTATTTAAACTTGCATGCCTAATTCATTGATCTCATCTTTCTTTTGTTGATGAAAAATTATATGTGTGTATGTATCCGTACATACACACGTATATGTGTACATACACATATATGCATATATACATACACATACACACATATATCTATATATCTCTTGAGGATTGTTTTGATTCTATCCCAAAAGATTTAGTATATGCTTATGTTGTTGCAATTTTCTTTGATTAAATTATGTATTGTTTCTATGATTTGTTCTTTGACTCACCAGATCTTTAGCATAAAATTTTTCCATTTCCTATTAAGTTTGCATCATTTTCCCTTTTCCTTTTCCATAGATTATAATTTGTGCTGTGGTCAATAAAAGATGTATTTAATATTTCTGCTTTTCTGAATTTATTTATGTGATTTTTATGCTTCATCATATGATCTTTTTTTTTTGTAAAGGTGTCATACAAGCTAAGATGTCTTTTAGATTCTCATCACCCTTGTGATGTCATTGAATCTCTTCAAGAATAAAGGATTAAAAAACAGCAGCATCAGTGATCACTAGAGATCTATCTAATAATTTATGTCTCTCATATTCTATTTAGGTCTTTAGCTTCTTTCTTATCTATCTTTTTGTCAGATTTGTCTAGATCTGAAGGAAATACATTGAGGTTCCCAACTATTATGGTTTTGCTGTTTATTTCTTCTAGTAATTTCATGAAATTTTCCTTCAAGTTTTTTGATGCTAAACTATTGAGTAAACAAACACACACATAATATTATTTCATTGTCTATGAAGGCTTTTAGCATAATATAATTTCCATGATTATCTCATTTTTACCATTACCTTGCCTGAAATTATAATTGCTTTTTAAATTTCACCATAAGCACAATAAATTCTGCTCTAACTCCACCATAAGCACAATAAATTCTGCTCTAACCCCTTACATTGATATTAGCTCTATGTTTCACATATACTTCTTGCAAACAGCATGTTGTTGGGTTATGTTTTCTAATCCACTCTGTTATCTTCTTCCAATTTATAAATAAGCAAAGTTTTAGAGCATTAGCAGAGATAAAAAGAGGAATTATATTATGCATAATGGCATCATAGGCAGTGGAACAGATGGCATATCGAGTAAGTACTTAAAGAAAAAGTTAACTAAAATACAAAAATACCTAGACAATGAGACAATAATAGATGTTACCTTTTTATCAGAACTAATCAAGTTAACAAAAAGATAAACAAGAAGAAAGTTATGACTTGATAAAAAATATTGGAAACAATAAGATATGATAGAGTAGAATAGATGTACTAAAAAGTTAACTTTCTTCTTTGACATGACTTTGTAAAAATTGTTTATGCTATGGGAGCATAATGAACTCATAAATAAAGATAGAAAGGCAAAATTTTTAAATATTTCCTTTATAAACCATCATCAAATAGATAGAGTAAGGACCCTGTGATTGCATGTGTGTATGTGTGTGTGTGTGTGTGTGTGTGTGTGTGTGTGTGTGTGTAAGTAAACTCCATCTACATGTGCATATTTAAATCCACTTCTAATTTATTTTCTTAAAGAATTACCTAAGGCTCACGGAAATTAAATAAATGACTTACCCATGACCACACAACTACTAAGTGTAAAAACCAGATTAAAATTATAAGTAGCTAATTCTACCTAAATTAGTCTGTTTATTCAGTGCCATACCATTCAAACTATCAAAAAATTATTTTATAGATCTAGGAAAAATAATAACAAAATTCATCTGGAAGAAAAAAAGCTCAAGGAAAACAATGAAGATAAAAATTTGAAAGAAGGTGGTCTAGCCATAGCAGATCTCAAACTGTACTGTAAAGCAGTAATTATCAAAATGATCTGGTACTGGCTAAGAAACAGAGTGGTATATCAGTGTAATAGATTAAATATGAATTACATTATAGCAAATGACCATAGTAATCTAGTGTTTGTTAAATCCAAAGACCCCAGCTTCTGGGACAAGAATTCATTTTTTGACAAAAACTGCTGAAAAAACTGGAAAACAGTATGACAGAAATTAGATATCTACCAACATCTCACACAGTATACTAAGACAAGGTCAAAGTGGATACATGATTTACACATAAAGGGTGATACCCAAGTGAATTAAGAAAGCATACAATAGTTTATCTGTCAAATTTAGAAATAATGGAAGAATTTAGGACCAAAGAAAATATAGAGAGCATGACAAAATGTGAAATAGATCATTTTAATTATAAAAAATTAAAAAAGGTTTTGCACAAAGAAAACCAATGCAACCAAAATTATAAGGAAGGCAGAAAAGTGAAAGGAAATTTTGCAACAAGTATCTCTGATAAAGGCCTAATTTCTCAAATATATATAAAACTGAGTCAAATTTATAAAAAATACAAGTTGTTTGCCAATTGATAAATGGTCAAAGGATGAGAACAGTTTTCAGACAAAGAAATCAAAGCTATCCATAGTCATTTGAAGAAATGTTCTAAATCACCATTGATTAGTGAATTGCAAGTTAAAACAACTCTGAGGTTCCACCTCATACCTATCAGAATACCTAATATAATAAAAAAGGAAAATGTTCAACATTGGAAGGAATGTGGGAAAATTGGGACACATTCACTGTTGGTGAAGTTGTGAACTGATCCAACTGTTCTGGAGAGCAATTTGGACTATGCCCAAAGGGTTATAAAATTGGGCATGCCCTTTGATCCAGCAATACTACTGCTAGGTCTTTATGCCAGAGGCATCCAACAAAAGGTGGAAAACACCTATTTGTATAAAAATTTTTATAGCCACTCTTTTTATGTTGGCTAAGAACTGGAAATCAAAGGGATATCCCTTTGAGGGATGGCAAAACAAGCTGTGGTATATGATTGTAATGGAAAATTATTGTATTATAAGAAATGACAAACAAGATGATTTAAAAATGAAACACAGAAAGAATTACATAAACTGATGCATAATGAAGTAAACACAACCAGGAGAACATTGTACACAGTAACAACAATATTTTCTGATGAATAAATGTGAATGACTTAGCTATTCTCAGTCATACAATGATCTAAGTTAATTCCAAAAGATTAATGATGAAGCATACTATCCACCTCCAGAGAAAGAACTGATACGGTTTGAATACAGATTGAAGCATTCTATTTTTCACTCATTCATTTTTGTCTTTTATTTGAGTCTTCTTGTACAAAATAACTAATATAGAAATGTTTTACACAGAAAACATATAAGTAGGTTAGATAAATTATTTCTACATCTATCAGGACATTTGGAGATCGGTTTCTACTGCCAGGAGTAAAGTTCCCAGTGCCTTTTTTAGTGAACTCTTGGAGGTTTCACCATCCACAGAAAAGACAGCTCACCCTGCCCTTAAAAAAGAGATGGCAGAAATATTACAAGGATCAAAAAGTAGGCAAAGGATGTAGTGATTTTGATAGCCCAGGAGGAGACTCTTGTCCTTTGATGTAAGAAGAAAGGAGAGATGACAGGCAAGTCTGAGGAACAGCACCATTGCTGTTGTCACTGTTGGTACAATGATCAGGAGGATTACACCAAGCAGATGCTCTCAATAACTGAAGGGAGAGAGACACTGTATAGATGTAGAGATGATTCCCTTCTCATTCATTCTCCCTTGCCTGGGGGCAGTAACTGTTCTAAAGCATATCTTTGTCTACTAAAGTTTTTTTTTACATTGTTGTTTAATTGCTTTTGGAAGCCAGCTGAAGATAAAATATGATCAATTTTATCAAAACAATTTGTTATTCGTATTTTCCCCTCTTTAGAGTGAGAAATAGGAAATGTAGTGGCAGTACCCAGAGAAGGAGGAGACAGAAAAAATAGATCCCTGGTGAGATTTTTGGAATCTTTCCTCCAGCTATTGACCCTGGAGCTAAATGAAAAATAATTTGACTGATTTGTTTAAATATTTTTATAAAATTCTCAAGATAGGGTTAAAAGAAAAAGTCTGAATCCAGGGTTTTCCATTAAGGGATTTCCAATAGCAGTTTCTGTTGATTGGGCATGGGCTGACATGTTGAGTCACATTGCCTTCCCCATTCCATACATGTTCACAAATTCTACCCATTTTTCCTATCAAAGTATACTGTAATGGCAAGAGAATATATGAGACCTGGTGGGAGGAGGAGAGATATGATTAGGAAAGATTGGTGACATCTCTATTCCAAAGGTGGGGGGCATAGGAGAAGTAAGAATTCTGCAAGTGAACTTGTCACTTCATACAAATAGTCTTTTATGGGCACATAGTCACAGTGTTACATACAGATAGATACAGACAGATAGAGGTACAGATATTTATAGGTAAGGTTGTATCTAAAGGGATAATTAGTTTAGAAAGGAAGAGTTATATAAGCTAGAAGGGTGTAGGAAGTAAGCCATAATTTTCTGTTCTTTAATGCTACACCACATTTGCTCATTTACAGTGTGGAGTTTTATTGCTCATATTTGAAAGGAATTGAGTAAAAATATATCCTTTGCTGTCAAACAGGCCTTTATTATGCTATTGTTTCAGCTACCGTGAGTGGAAATTTAAATTGATACCTGGTGTCACATGTTGTACAATTCTTAAAGAAGAACTTACTACCATGGAAGGCAGTTTTCCAAACATTTTCTATATTTGATTATGGTTGATAACAATCAGAAAGTAATTTTCTTGCCAATAATAATAAAACTTGAAGCAGCCTAATTTAATAGTGTTCAGAATCGTTTAGACATTTCAAGTATTGTTGATAGTTCTGAACCTAATGTAATGACAATATATTTTTCAATCAAAAACCGAGTTTTATTAAATCACCAGTTTTTAAAGGCCCTGACTCTCTGATAAGGAAAGTTAATGCTCTATCAGCATATTCTTTTCTAACTCGTTTGGCAGACAGGGTCAAATGTTTTACTTCAACCCCATTTTCCAAAAACCTAGTATGGAGTAGTACACAGATTATTCAAAAGGTGAGAATATGAGGACCAGAGTTCTGCTGTTTACTGGTTGGGTAACATCGGGCAACTCCGTTACCATCTACTCAGGCCATCTTGCCGTCTGCTCAGTGCTACTGCTGATTTGTTTCTCTCCACCTGGGCCCACACCCTCCATGAGGAATCTGAAACCCAGGCCTCCATACCTAGATTTTTCTGAATCTATCTGTGCCCAATGACTGGGGAATTGACCTCACTTATATATGGAGCACCTGTCTAATAGCCCAACCCAGTTGATTGGTAACAGTATATACCAACTTGCCACTTAGCCCACTCTATCTATTGATAGACTGTAATCACCATGTGTCATGACTTGGTTTCATATTCCATCCAGGGAGCCAGGGAGCCTCCCTGGTCCCTCTGCTTTTTTTTTTAAATCTCTCAGCTGTATATGTTTTATTGTCTTATTAGAATATGAGCTCCTTGAGAGAAGTTGTCACTTCTAAAGGTCTTTATATTGCCAATGCTTGGCATAGTGCCTGGCACATAATATGTGTGTGATAAAAGCTTTTCCATTCATTTTGTCTCTGAGTTTTTGCTCCTTCAACTGTAAAATAAACCCCTGTACTTCCTATGTAATAAAAAGACCCATCCATTTTACATAGGCTGAGATTTTTGTTTTTGTCATTTTTCAGTCATTTTAGACTCTCCATGACCACATTTGGAGTTTTCTTGGCAAAGATACTGGAGCAGTATGCCATTTCCCTCTCCAGCTCGTTTTATAGATGAGAAAACTGTGTCAAGTGACTTGTCCAGGGTCACATAACTAGGAAGTATCTAAAATAAGATTTGAACTCACAAAGATGAGTCTTCCTAATTCCAAGTCTAGTGCTAGTGGGTACACAGTGCTATCTACCTGCCCATAGGCCAAGATAGTTTCCTTTTAATGAGGTAAGGAAGCCATCCTCCAGAAATAATAATAAGAACAGTGGTAATAGCACTGTGTAGATATTATCTCACTCGATCCTCACAACAACCTTGGGAGGTAGGTACTATTATTATCTTAATTTCACATTTGAGGAAACTGAGGCAAACAGGTTAAGCAACTTGCCCAAGATCACAGAACTAGGAAGTGTCGGAGGCTGGATTTCAACTCAGGTCCTCCTGACTTGAGGTCCAGGGTTCTATTTACTATACCACCTAGCTGCCCAGAGGAGTAGGCTTTGACCCATTTATGTTACTTCCTTGTTTTTTAAGACTTTGGAGGATTGGTGGAATCCCCACTGCCCCATGGAATCTTTCTGATCTAGCATTGCTGCCATCATTGAATTGCAATGAATATTGCTGAATTTTATCCTTATTGGATCTTTCCTATATTTATGTTCCATGAGTATTTATCCCACTGTGTGTTCCAGTTCTGATTCTGGATCACTGGAATGGGAGGCCTGGGACAGCATGTTTCCCATTAACCAAGAGGATTGGATTTGAGTGACTTTATGGTTCTCGTGGTTGAAGTGAGGGAAGGGTGATGACGAAGTAAAGGAGCCTCTTGTGATTGCCTGGCCAAATACAGGAGTCAGCTTCTACCTCAGCTCAGGCTGTCATCACCTCTTAACTAGATCACTGCAGTAGCTTTCTAATACATCTCCCTATCTCAAGCCTCTCACCTCTCCAATCTATTTTACACACTGCTGCCAAAGGATTTTTCCTTAACTGCAGATCTGACCATGTCCCTCCCCTACTCAGAAAACTCCAGGACCACCTTCTTGTCTTTAGGATGAAATACAACTTCTATGCTTGTCTTTTAAAGTCTTTTACCACACAGCCCCAGAGTATCTTCCCAGCCTCATTATGCATTACTACCCTGCCCGTACTATGCCACATGGCCAGACTGGCCCTCTCTCTTTTCCTCATCTCCAGAGTTCCATCTCTTACTCCTGCATTGCTATTCTTGCCATTCTCCATTTCTGGAACACTCCCTTTTTTACCTCTGCCTCACAACATCCCTTTCTTCCTACAAGATGCAGCTCAAGTCCCATCTTCTGCATGAAGTCTTTCCTAATGTCCAGATGCTAGTACCCTCTTTTACAAACTACTTTCTCCATAACTTAAGGTGTTTTTGTATTTGTTAAAGGTCATGCTTGTCTGAGCTTCTTGGGTGTTAGCGCCCTTCATGAGCAGATTAGGAGTTTGCTAGAGGCTAGGATCTCCAGTTCTAACTCCAAATACTTGGGCTTCTTTGCTAGCCCAATGGCTTTCATATGTGAGAACTTGACTTTGGAGGATTGTTTTGCCTGGTTCAGTGTCAGCTCTATCTACCATGAAAGAAATATTCATTAATTAAATAATTCAATATTGAGGGATACCCTGAGGGTTGGGGATTCGTTCATATCCTTCTATTGTATTGAGCTGTGAGTCACATGGCTGGTATGTGAGACAACATGGAGGGATATAGCAGACAAGATCTTCATCTAAACTAATTCCTGACTGGGGAGAGAGGGTCTTTTAACGTGAGAGGAAATCAGTAGTTCTCCTCTAGGGTAGGAATCAATGGAGGAATTTGACTGACACCTCTTATCACATACATATATTTGTAGGACATTTCCTAATTATCAAGGTTGAGTATCTCATCTCCCAGAAGCAGTGTCTATGATGAATCAGTGATATTCTAGGAAAAGAACTTTCTTGTAGTTTCTTGGATCTATCCTCCAAAAAGTCTTACCTGACAAGGTTAAACTGTTTTTAGGTATAATCTCAGTTGACCCTCTCCAGGAATTCCATTATTCTTTTATTATTCTATTAAAATAAAAACAGAATAATGTTCTATTATTAGAATAAATGTTACTATTAAATAGAATAATAGAATTACTTTATTTATTGCATGGAGATGCCTGAACCTTTTGCTTCTCCAAAAGGTTCAGTATGTCCCAGAGAACCAGTTTGGTTCTTCATTAATTGCAAGGTCTCTTCCCCCTGGGCGTTTTGGACCTCTCTTTCCTTTGGGTTTAGGGGAAGAATTATCAAGATGGTTTTATTTTTTAATGATATGGAAGAGTTGAAACTATCTTTGCTTAATTATGGGGAAAGCAAATTCTTCCTGAAAGAAAGTGAATCCCTTAGCTGCCTTGGTAGCAATTTTGAGTTACTTTGGAGAAAGGTAAAGAGGAGTTTCTATTCAGTCTTAACAAGGAGGAGGAAGACTAGCAAAGACTAGAAAAGGAGCAAAGATCTGTTATCATTCCTCTGAAAGGACTCTCAGGGAAGGGCAGGTAAGCTGGGGAACACAGACTATGGGGTGAGTCCCTATATCGATTCCTGCCCTGGCACAATTTGAAATCAAGAGGTTTAGGACCTCTTAGCTACCTTGCTATAGATGACCCAGATCAGTGACTGGTGACTTAGAGGTATTATCTTTAGTATTGTGTCTAAGATGCTCCAAATGCTGCTCCTCTCCCTCTCTTGCTACATACTGCTCTCTGTGATAAGTTCTGGGGATAGAAATCAAAAAACTAAACAAGATAATACAGTTTTGTGAAACAGGAGGCCCAGATATTCTGACTTACTTGAATTCAAAGAAGGAAGAGCTCACTTGGGTGGTCTGCGCGGGGTTTACCAATGGGAGAACATGCTGAGCACATGAACTAATGAAAAGATATTACTTCTAACCTTCAATCCTTTCCCATTCATCCAATATAATGGCAGACCCTTTTATTTCTGTTTTCCCAGCACCAAGTAGAGTCCTTGAAAAATAATAAGCATTTTATAAATGCTTGTTGATGGATGAATAATGAATACACATATGTATATCATCTCATATATGTAAATGTATACATACCTATGTATCATTTTAATTTTTAAAAATCAGTTTCCTTACAACTATCCTTTGAAATAGATAATTCTACTTTATAGATGAGTAAAAAGGGAGTCAGAGATTGATATC
Organism: Pseudochirops cupreus; assembly: GCA_028627135.1. Classification (NCBI taxonomy): domain Eukaryota; kingdom Metazoa; phylum Chordata; class Mammalia; order Diprotodontia; family Pseudocheiridae; genus Pseudochirops; species Pseudochirops cupreus. The sequence goes on along the minus strand of CM053581.1, from coordinate 323,744,367 downwards.
CAGTGATCTGTCCAATAAGTATACAATTGTCATAAGCACCTGGGTTTTCTGACTCCTCTAATGTTCTTTCCATGTCACAATGGATTACTGGAAAAACAGGGAAGAAAGGGAAATACTTGGTTCTGCCTTCCAAATAAGTCAGAAAAGAATGTGCTGACAGAGCATTCAGTATGACTATTATAGGAAGTGGGTCCCCATTAATCCAGTTTCACAAAATGACTCTATTTTCTGTGAGAAGGTTGGCAAGATTAGCCCTCAGAAAAGCTGTAAAATGACAGCGCTCTTTACATTGAACTATAGCCTCCTTTTCTGATCCCATGTTCATGCCAAGGCTCTCTGGCTTCTTTTAGCCTCTCCTATCAGAAGGAAAAGTAATCCGATCAATTCAGTCCCATGAATACTGTGATTCTAATTGACACTAAGATGTTAGCGATTTAATAAAATGTAAATACACCTAGAGGTGGTCAGACATCATCGTTATTGTTTGTACTATAAATATTACTAATAAGAATAATACCCCAATGTCAATTTGCTATTAAGTATGTTGACATATGCAGTCAATAGACTTATAACAACTTTGTAATGGAAATAGGGCAGGCATTATTAGGGTTATTGTACAACAGAGTAAACAGAGTCTTTGAGAAGTGACCTGTACAACAAAGCCAATGTAACCAAGATTAAGAGGGAAGTGGGAAATTGGGAAAGAATATTTATAACCAATGTCTCTGATAAAGGCCTCATTTCCAAAATTTACAGGGAATTAAGT
>CM053581.1:323707053-323743101 GCA_028627135.1 Pseudochirops cupreus | reverse complement strand
ATGAGTAAATAAAAAAAATTTAAAAAAAAAGAGAAGTGACCTGTACGATATCATATTACCAGTAAATTACAGGACTGAAATAAAAATCCTGGTATCTCCTGACTCACTAACACAGGGCTTTTCTTCTTGTACCCCATTGACTCTTATAAAAGGAACCCAGGGAGGGAATAATCCTTTACCCAAAGGAATGACTTACTAGTGACACTATTTTAGGTCCTGTAACACCTGCATTAAGGAGATACATTGGGTTGGGAATAGATCAGATCTTTCTAGTTTCCCTCAAATTCACCCCAGCTTCCCCCTTTTCAAACTTCTCTATTACTGTTGAGGATACCACCAGGCTCTCCATTCTCTAGGTTCCCAACTTTGGTGTTATCCTGGACTCCTCACCACTCTCCTGATGTCATTGGTCCTCTGAGAACAAAGGATAAACAACCACAAACACTCTCTGCCTCCCAAATGTAATCTATTACTGTCAATGTTACCTTTGCAATATCTCTTGAATATACCTCCTTCTCTCCTTTATTCTGTCACCACTGGTACAGCCCTTTATTACTATATATCTAGATGATTACAATAGCCTACCATTGAGTCTGCCTGCCTCACTCCAATCCATCCTCCATTCAGCCACTAAAGTGATTTTCCTAAAGCTAAGGTCCAACTGTGTCACTCAGTAACTCCAGTGGTTCCCTATCACTTCCCAGATCAAATATAAAATCTTCTATTTGACATTCAAAGCCCTTCTATAACCTAGTCTCCTCTTACCTTTTCAGTCTTCTTAAACCTTACTCTTCATTGAGTAATCTTTGATCCACTGACACTGGCTTTCTGGCTGTTCCATGAACAAGAGATTCCCATCTCTTAGCTCTGAGCACTTTCTCTGGCTGTCTGTCATGCCTGGAGTGCTCCCCCTTCTCATCTCCAGTCACTGGTTTCCCTTAAGTCCCAACTAAAATCCTGCCTTCTACAGGAAGCCTTTCCCAAATATTCTTAATTCTAGTGCCCTCCACCTCTTAATTATTTTCTATTTATCCTATAATATGGTGTGTTTGTCCTTTTTTGTTTGGTACTGGCTCCCCCATTGGGTTTTGAACTCCTTAGGGACAAAGACTATCTTTTGTCTCTTTTTGAATACCCAGCAGTTAGTACAGTGCCTGTCATGCAGTAGGCACTTAGTAAATGTTTATTGACTTTCTATCCCCGAGTGACAACTTTTTATCTTCTGAAGATAGATTTGATGATGAAGATGATGATGGTAATAATATCTTTTATTTATACTGTGCTTTAAAGTTTGCAAAGCCTTTGACATACATCATCTCTTTTAACCTCTCACAGCAACCCCGTGAAGTAGTTACTTTTATTACTCTCATTTTACAGAAGGGGACCTCAGGGTGGTTTCTCCAGGGCCAGACAGAACAAATACCTCAAGCAAGATTTGAACTCAGTTCTTTCTAACTCCAAGTCTAAGTCTATCCACTGTTGCCCTTAGCTGCTTCATTTGACTTTGAGAAATAGCTATTAGTCGATCACAGAACCATAGAATATTAGAGTGCCAGTACTCCAGATTTCAAGGTTGGAAGACACCTCAGTGACCATTTAATCCAACTTGTTGTAATGCCATGCATGAGCAGCTTCTCAAAAGAATGCTACGCATTACACTTGTACATGAAATGAATTCTCACTATACCATACCAGACACGTGGTTATTGGGTCTCTGCTTAAAGATCTCTAAGCAGGAGCAGCCCTCCTCTTCTTGAGGAAGCCCATCCACTTTTGGGTAACTCCAATTGTTAGGAAGCTTTCCCTGACAAAGTCTAAATTTACTCCTTTGCATCTTCTCCCTAACATCCCTGATATTTTGCCCTTTGAGGACAAGTAGACCAGATATAATCCCTCCTCCACGTGACAACCTTTTCCATACTTGAAGGCAGCTGCCATGGGCCCCTGAGACTTCTCTTGGATGACCATGCACGTATCTTTCAACTGATATTTGCATTCATGAATTCAACGTCCTTCACCATCTTGCTTGCTTTCCTCTGAATACTCTACAGCTGATCAATGTACTCCTACTATGGTGCCCAGAACTGAACAAAAGACTCCATATGAAGTCTGAAAGAGCAGTGGGACTAACAGCTCTCTACTCCTGGAAACTATACCCCTCTTAACACAGCCAAGGTCACATTAGCTTGTCTGGCTGCTGCATCACATTATTGACTCAAATTGAACTTGTGGTTCACAGAACCCTAGAATGACAAAACTGGAAATCTCCATCAAGGATCAATTAAAGGCACCCATCCCACCCTAAGGTACCTTGGTGCCTTCTCTATAGTGCTCCCTCCTCCATGGCACCTTCTCTGATTGTCCCATTATTATTCAGTTACATCTGACTCTTTGTTACCCCATAGACCATAGCACACTGATGCTGTCCATGAGTTTTTCTTGGCAAAGATACTGGAGTGGTTTGCCATTTCCTTCCCTAATGGATTAAGGCAAACAGAGATTAAGTGACTTGCCCAGGGTTACATAGTGTCTGAAACCAGATTTGAACACAGGTCTTCCTGACTCCAGGCCCAGAACTTTATCTGCTGAGCTACCTACCTGCCTCCCTAATTCCACTAGCTGAAAATAATCTCTCCTTACACTTTATTACATCTTGTATGTATATTGCCTATCCATCTCTGATGGATGCCCCTGTCATATTCTACCCTGCCTCAAACTGATTTGTGTACATCTCACACAACCTAGTAGATTATAAACTCTTTGAGGGCAAGGGACTATGTTACTTTTTATCTTTGTGTCATTAGCACCTAGAATAGTGCCTTGTATAGGAGACATTTAATGACCAGTGTTGATTAGGATTTTAAAAGATTGTAAAGCAATTACTATATGACCTCTCAGGTTAATGTTATAACTGGAATGGAGCTCAAAAATCATTGGTCCAACGCATTTTATAGATGAAAAAACTGAGGCCCACACAGTTATAAATGACTTGCTTAAGATCATGTTTTCTTTCTGAGTAATGGAAAATAAAATGGGTCTCTGAGAATAAGGAAATGTAGCATGCCCAAGCCCCATAATCTCTGGATGAAGTTCTTGTCTTCTATGAGGCAGCGCCATGGGGCACTGACTTCAAATTGGGAAACCTGGGTTTATATCTTAATGTTAATACTTACTTGCTATGTAATCCTAGCTAAGTCATTTAGCATTTCAGAACGATGGTTTGTCATCTATAAAATGAGGAGACTAGCACTTTGGATTGCCTCTCTCACAGGACAGTTGTCAGGAAAGGCTTTATAAACCATAAAGCTCTATATAAAAATGTGAATTATTTGGAGAAGGGAGTATCTGGACCTAGTCTCCAGGGTATTTGGCTTTGGGCTCTGTGCCTGCAGCTGACCAGTTCTCCTGGCTGGAAAAGCAGTGTTTGGGGCCAATACCGTGTCATAACAAAATTGGAAACATCTTTCCAATTATAAGCCATGGTTTCATAAGGATTTTTGTCAATGAAGCCCTCAGCTCCAAGGCAAACAATATATTGCCAGCCTAGGCAGGATAGCAATAAAAAAATTCCAAAAAACCTCATTTCTAAGTCTAGTTTAGATGAAATAAGAGATAAAATCAAGGATCTACTAAATTCTAAAGAGGGAAAAGTTGAAGAATATTAGGTCATTTAATTTTTTTCATTTTAAGTAAACTTCAGAAAGTATAGCTAACAGCCCAATAGAGGCCACAAACTATTGATATCTCAAATGAATTTTTTAAAAAAGTAAATAGGACTACTTAGACTGGAATTCTGAAAAGCCTTTTTAAGTTTCTTTGCATGTCTCCAAATAGCAGAACAATTATACTAAAAAATTAATTCCAAACAGTTGGTATCTGCTTTAACTGTCACAAATAAACACATTCTCCCATAATATTTTGCAAATAGTATAAAAATATTTCAAGACCTACACCCAATATTATGTGTGGCCGCCTGTGCCATACATACACACCACAGGAAGAAAGGTAAAAGGAACCATAAAACAATACCCTGAAGGTCAGACTTCTGAGAGCTATTGAAGATCTATAGAAAGGTATTGGAAAACTACATTAATATTTAGCTGGGACACATGGGGGCAGCTAGGTGGCACAGTGAATAGAATGCCAGGCCTGAAGTCAGCGAGACTCATCTTCATGAGTTCAAATCTGCCCTCGGACACTTCCTAGCTGTGTGACTCTGGGCAAATCACCTAACCCTCTTTGCCTCGGTTCCTCATCTGTAAAATGAGCTGGAGAAAAAAATGGCAAGCTACTCCAGTATCTTTACCAAGAAAACCCCAAATGGAATTACGAAGACTTGGACACAACTGAACAACAACAGACAGTAAAAAACTTGAACACCCTAGTGCCCAATTAAAGGCAATGAAAATGAAACCTACTGAGAAGGGAAACCCCCCTCCCCTCCAGTCTAGATTTTCTTCATCATCTGTTGGAAGCAAAAACCACAAGATTAGGATAACACAAAGAGTCAAAGCAACACAAAGACCAAAATAAACAATCCAACATCAATCAAAAAGTTCACTGCAAAGGCTCGGAAAGTAAAGAAATCAGAGACAAGAAAGAACTCCCAAAGGAGGAATATGGTGAAAATTTCTTGTTGTTCATATGATTGCAAGAAGTCCAACACAATGAAAACACAAATTGGATCAAACAAGAAACAGAAAGCATGAATGTTGTTCATAAAATGAATGACAGAGCAATTATGGCAAGGGAGATGACCAACTCTAGCTTTTCTGTAGAACTGGAAAGAGTCAGAGCAGAGTCTGAATATCATTTAGACTCGATAACATTCAAAATTATTAGCTCAAAAACTTAATCATAGCACATTAACTACCATTAATTGAGGCATTTCTCTAAGAGAAGGCATCATGTATCTAGTAATGAAAAATGAGAATACCCAGAATTGACCACTCCAAACAGAGACCAATTACATGTTTATGTACTTTATACAATTCATTTACAGTTTGTATCATTAAAAATATCTACAAACACTTACAAAAACAATTATTATTCTCAGAGCAAAAAGAAATGGCCAAAAAATCTCAGGCCAAAAATCACTCAGAATAGTGATTTGTTATCGATTGGGTAACTATTGAACAAGAAGCACAAAAGGGTCATAAGATCTACACTAATGGTATGAAACGCAAATAGATGAAGATCCCTGCTGGGGTATAGTGACTTAGAAAGCCACAAATTAGCATTATCAATATTGTTTCATGTTTTTTTTCTTATTTTGTTACACATTTCCCAATTACATTTTAGTCGGATGGTGCTGGAATCTGACTTTGGTTGGAATACACCTCTGGTCTGCCATGCCTTTATGGATTACTTCAAAGTCTGTTTAATCCCACACTCATGGTTTATTTACATTCTACAAATAGAAGCTATCTCAAGAGTCTTGATGCCATTTTAAACTTTAATGTTATTAAAACTATGGTTAAGATAGTTGCATAACTGTTTTTGAATAATTATGTACTATTTGGAATATTGTGTATATAAAACAGAACCCAAGCACAATGAAAACATTAGATTATTTGATGCCCATATGGAAAAGAATTCTCTATTTTTAAAAAATGCCACAAATGCAATAGTGAAAAGAACAATTGATATAAAAATCTAGGGAGATAGTTTAAGCCCATTATGGTTCAATAGAAACATGATTTTTCAAAATGTCATCTAAGCTCAATAAATGTAAGAATTATTAATGTGCATTAAAGCAAGATTGACTATTCTTGGAGTAGCCTGGTGAGACCTACTGGGCTGATTCTTGCTCAGAACCCTCTCCCTTGACGGGAGGAGGCCAAAGTGTTAAATGATATGGCAATGACTATAATAAGCACTCCTAATGAAATGCAGAGAAAGTACTTGGTACAGGAGAAAGCCACAGAACCTGACAGTATTTAAGAGCCTGTAAGGGGAGCTATCTAGAACCCTGCCATTCCTTGTGATGGTTTTTAGAAGTTCCAATGTATTTTATTAATATTCTTGAGGGTATAGTTTTCCTCCTGCCCCCATATACCCAACTTCATCCCGTCTTAGAATAAACAAGGTTTAGTTATCAGACAAAAGTTTTTGAGTTCTTGGCCAGATTCTAATTCTAGAGACCTCCCAAACCCCTTAAGGTACTAAAGAACTCTGAGGAGGGGTGAAAGGGAAAATATACCTGGCCTTCAGGCAGTGAAAGTCAATATAGTCCTAGTTACACTTGTTTATACCTTTGAGAATATCAGAATCATTTTCCAATACTCCCTTCCTACACCCCAATCCCCCATGAATGCTTTCTCCTTGAGTAAGACAGAAAACTTGAACAAATCAACAGAGCAATCACATCTAATGAGTATATTTTCTCCCGACAGTGGTCTGAAGGAGCCAATTGATTGATTGTTAAATTTTTCAGTGTGAAAATTTACACCTCAGAAATCAGTATGTACTAGAAATCAAGACTTGATTTGTTATTTTGTTGATTGTCTAGACTTAAGGAAGTGATGGAGAAAATGTTCATAATGCAAATTAAAACTTTAAAGATGAAACTTTTTTTTTTGGAGGGGAGAAGGCAAGACAATTGAGGTTAAGTGACTTGTTAAAGGTCATACACCTAGTGTGTCAAGTGTCTGAGGTCAGATTTGAACTCAGGTCCGTCTGACTCCAGGGCTGGTGCTTTATTCACTGCACCACCTAGCTGCCCCAAAGTGAAACTTTTTATAGAGCCAGTTGTTAAAACATTTTTCAGCACACCCTTAGTCTTCCACCTCCGTACCAAGAGAATGCAAATATATTCCACCTTCCTTTCTCTGATACCAAGATTGATTATTGTGGATCCAAATTGAGTCATGGGTTTCTATTTATCCTTTCCTTGAGTCCTTCAAAATCCAAGAAACCAAGGTTTCCCATTAGACTACATGTACCTGGCTTTCCTTTCCTTTTCCATCATAAATATTAACATGAAATGGTCACTTCTGCACTTCTGCCAATGATTCTCTTCTATTTCCAGAACCATTATCCCGCTGTTTGTCAGAATCAACTTCGGTTTTCCTCTTTGTTCCCTCCACCTTTTAAAGCATGCCTTCTTGGCTTGCCTTCATAATATAATTGTCATTTTATTGTGAAGGCAAGCCAAGAAATCATTAACAGCTCTGCTTTTGGCAGAGAGAAAGCTATAGCAGATGTTCAGATCATTGAAGTCCCCTATCACTAATATATCATGCTCCATGCCAGGTTTGTGAGGTTTTCAAAATTCCTCATCTATTTACTTCGGCTGTCTAGGTGGTCTATAGTATATTCTGATGACAACATTGCTTCTGTTTTTGCCTCTGTTCAATTTCAACCAAATTCTCTCTATCAGATCTCCATCAGAGAGTTTCCTTTTTCTCTAGTTTCTGGGTTTCCTCATATGAAGAATATCTTCTAAACGTATATTACTTCTTCCTATTCTTTTGCTTGTCTGGTTCCTTTGAAAGCCATACTAATTCAGAGACATAATCATGAGTCTCATTCTACCAAACCGAAGACTATTTAAGAAGTCAAATTTATCTCAATTACATTAGGATATTTAGTTCATGTTAGTTACCTCCCACATTTTATTTATAAATTTGTTTATAAATATCTGAGGTTATGGTTTTTATTCTTGAAATTTTATCTTGTGATTTAGTCTGCCTATATTCTAGCTGCTCTATCTAGATTGATTGACAGAAAGAATCAATATTCCTTTTTCCCTTTTCTTATCACTTTAAAGCTCCCTTCATCGTACAAGAACAGTAGTTTCCCTTCCCACCCCAACTGATGTGGCTAGAAAGAGTTCAGACTGTAAGTATAGTCTCAAAATGTTAAGGAATTTTCTTACAATGAATGAATTAACAAATGAAAAACTTTTGTCAAGCACATTCCATATAACAAGCAAAAAGCTAAGTTCTTGGGAATATGAATGGAAAAAGCAAAGATAATTCCTAAACCCTAGAAGCTTATGAGAAGGAATACCATTCAAAGTGGTGACCAGGTTAAGGAACTTTGATCAGAAAGTTGCCAGTATGTAGGGGAGTGTATTGACATACCCTATTCAGGAACAATGGCAGAATTGATGTGGTCAAGATTCACAATTCTCAAAAGGAGGAAAATGTAAGGGTACTTGTGTCAGCAACACCACTAGTGAAACTATAAATAGTTGGAGGGTTGGAAATGAAGGGAAGCATTCCTGTCATAGCTATCTAGGAGAGCCAGGCTGTGGGGGGTGTTCAGGGAGAACTAGCACCTTTGCTATGAGGGCTTGTCAAGCCCTTTTCAGTAATGTTCATCCATCTTTGGTGTCCAGTTGACTCTCAACTCTCACCTGACTCCCCGAAGCTGCAGCGTGTTCAGTGGTCACACCCTAGTAAACTGTTCTGTCTCAATAAATGAGCTAAACCAGGTTGAGGGTAACTTACAAACCTGGATCCCATTGAAGATTTAGGGGACTATCTCCCTTCTGTCATGAGTCACTGCTACCACCTATAATAGATTCAATCTCATCTTCTTCCCTTTAGCAACTATGGAAATTCAAGAGATCCATCTGAGCCATCAGAGGTCCTACTAGTGACTGGGCCTCAGTAGCAGTGTTTCCAGGGCATCAGTGGCTGACAAGCTATATCAGCAAGCACCCTAGCATACCCAGGATGGCTGCTAGCACATATTCTTAGATCTGCTTTTCTAAAGGAAAGCAACAATCTTACTTTAATCAACCTTACTTTAATCAATCAAACATATATCATTTACTTAGTTCAAGGGAAAAGTCAACACCCTGAACCTCAGAGAACACAAACAGAAGTTACAAGGAGACAAAGAAACAGATCAGCAGATGGGCTTCCAACCCTCTGGCCATTACATCCATACCTAGTTAGTTACCAGAGAGGGAAGCACCAACATCTGGGTTTTCAAAGCCAGGGGGCTCAATGGCTGCCCAGAGTCTCATCTGGCCAAATCACACAACTCTTTCCAAAGTTAGCCCCAAAGCAAAAACTCACATCAGGATATATATAGCCTTCTCCTGGGTCAGAGAATGTCACAATCCTCTTGACCCACTGCCCAATCACAAAGTAACAAGGTGTGAGCATTCCTGAAGAACAAACCTCCCACCACAGGCTCCATGTGACCACATTCACCTTATTAAGGGGCAGAGAATATTTTCAAATCAGGGAAGGTTCTCAGAGTCACTTAAGCCTATCAAGGGGCCTAGAGGCAGGGAAGATCTTCAGATTCCCAGAACACAAGCAGAAATTGTCATGGGGTTTGAAAGATACAGGTATGAACCAACTAGACAGAAAGAAAAGGCAGCTTCAGGATCCTACAAAAGAGGGCACTGACCTCAGAGCCCAGAAGAGACCCAAACTAAGTTGTCCAGGCTCACTTTGCAAGAAAAAGGACTCAAATCCCAGGCTTTTGACCATAATCTGATGTCTTTTCTGCTAAAGCGTGTAGCCTTTCAAAAGAAAAAGTTAACATCCCTCCAAAGCCCACCTGGATCATCTAAATGCTTGTCTAGCAAGTTACCATGCTTTCACTGCCCTGTAGCTGTATTCTGACTTTCAAGGCCTCTGCCAAATTGAGAAGCACAATCCGTCTTCTCTCTCTGGGACAAGAATTACCTCCCCTTTTAATAGAGTTTGGGCCCAAGACAAAAAGAATGTGGTATTTGTTTCCAGGATTATTAAATTACATATATAATATACTTCCTGAGAATGTACAGTATTAGGAGAGTTTATAGCTGAATTCATCCCAACCATACTCCGGTTTCTCCTAATGAGGATAATGATTACAGGGCTTAACTATAATTCTGTATTGATTCTTTTGTGAATGGGAGACTTTTGCTGGCCAGTTTTTGGAGGACTTTAACAAAAGGCATCTTTAAGTTGTATAAACATTGTTAGTTAAGGTCTCACCCAAACTCGTTTTTTTGACTTAGTACTCTCTTTTCAATCTATTTAATTTATAGCCCAAACAATAGCAAGATCAGATTAAACAGCAGTTTACACCCTTGGGGGAAGGGGAAAGGAAAATGAAAGCTGAAGTAGGGGGGAAAACACAGTTAATTCCATCCTGTCAGCAATGGATATTAAAGATTATTAGTTAGCATGCTTGATTATGTGTAAACCACAATGGTGGTACTGTTAAATTTTGATTTAATTTTCACAAAGGTAAGGGAAACCCTAAGCTTGACGACAACCTAAAAGTATCAGCTGTAAATCTTTGTTACTTTTTCAAAAGTTCCTGGTGGAGAAGCAGCACGGTGTAGAGGATAAGGCACTGGACATGAAGTGAAGAAGACCTGAGTTCAAATCCTGCCTCAGATATCTATTGGCTATGCGACCTTAGAAAAATCTCTTAAGTTCCATCAAACAAGGTTCTGGCTATAGCCAAGATAAGTCTGGATAAGGCAGGGAAGCTCTCTGACAGGTTGTGATTGGTTAATAAATTCAGCAACAGCTCTTTGGTTTCCAGTCTAAAAAAGTAGATGTCTCCTTATACACCAAAATATATTTAGAGTAGTATTTTTTTTTTTAATGATAGCAAAGAATTGAAAACAAAGTTGATGACCATCAATTGGGGAACTGCTAAACAAACAGTGCTATGTAAGTGTCATAGAACATTTTGTCATTGTTGTTTGGTCATGCAGTGTGTCCAACTCTTTGTGACCTTATGTAGGTCACATGAGGTCCATGTAGATCATACTGTCTGTGGTGTTTTCTTGGCAAAGATACTGTAGTGGTTTGCCATTTCCTTCTCAGTAGATTAGGAAAATAGAAGTTAAGTGACTTGCCCAGGGTCATACAGCTAATACATGTCTGAGGTTGAATTTGAGCTCAGGTCTTCCTGATTCCAGGTCCAGAGTTCTATGCACTGAGCCACCTAGCTGCCAATGGAATATTACTAAATTGTAAAAAAATAACAATTATGATGAATACAGAGAAACTTGGAAAAGTCTGCATGAACTCACTGATAAATGAGTTTTACTCAGGTAAACAAAGTCAAGAATATACACGATGACTAAAATATATATGGAAAGAACAACCCCACCTCCCCACAAAGAGAAAGAGAGAGAGAAGGAGAGAGAGAGAGAGAGAGAGAAATCAAATGCGAATATTGTAAAGTTACATAAAAAATAAATATGGGGCATCTAGGTAGCACAGTGAATAGAGCACTGGCCCTGGAATCAGGAGGACCTGAGTTCAAATTTGACCTCCGACACTTAACACTTACTAGCCGCGTGACCTTGGGCAAGTCATCCCAAATGCCCTGCCTTCCCCCTCCAAAAAGCAAAAAAAAAATAAATAAATAAAATAAACGTAACTCAGAAAAAAATATGAGAAAATACCCTTTGCAGATGTGGGAGCTCCATGGATGTGGCGCATTACATATTGCGTGTCTTCAAACTTTTTTTGATATATTGATCAGTTATGTTGTGTTTTTAAAAGACAACATAACTTTTTCCTTTTGTCTTAAAAACATTTATTATATGGGATGGCTCTCTGGGGGATGGGAAGAAGGTTATGGTGGGGGGGAGGGGGTAATCATGGAAATGGGGAAAAAACTCCAAAATATTAATAAAAGCTTTAAAAAAAAACAATGGGGTCAGTTTTTTGCTTTTTCCTCAATGTTAAAAAACAAATGCTTCCTTCCCACTCTACCACCCCCCAAACCCCACCTCTATCCCAAACAGTGCCCAATTCTTCCAGCGATATACTTTTAGAGGTAGGCAGTAGGTGGCATTAGTGAGCAAGGCAGGCTGAACTGTCAGTGCTCTGGGGAGGTGTGGCTTCCTTTCAGCTCCCTCCTCCTTGAGAAGAGTGGTTTTCCTTTCCAATTCAGTCCTCCAAGAATGATGGTCACTGGTTTGAAAATGAAAGTAAGCTACCCAGGCGCCCCTCCTTTGTAAGTCGCCTCTCTCAGTGTCTTATAATTTATTTCTAGGAGTAGTTGAACCCCAACTTCATATGCAAGACTTAAACAGACTAATATCATTCTGAGAACTCTAAGCACCCAGATCAGCTTCTGATGGGCAGAAGATCTTAACTTGGGGTCTGCAAACTAAAAAAAAAAATGATAGTGTTTCAATGTAACTGATTTCCTCTGTGATCCTATGTATTTTATTTTATGCATTTTAAAACATTATTCTGAGAAGAGGCCCATAGGTTTCATAAGACTGTCAAAGAGGTCCGTAAAACAAAAACAGGTCAAAAATCTCCGCCCTAGAACAAAGGATGTTTTCCTATTAGCCTCTCTGTTCTAAAAACTTAAATGAAACACACAAATACCTTAGCATTTCTGCTAACCAACAGCATCTTAGAATAGGTAAATGAGTTCTAGATGGTACACAATCTTATATGAATGCAGCAGATAAACTATCAATATATCTGCCCACCTGGCTAACCAGAAGACGGGAACAACGGCTTTGTCAGAAATGAGAAGGAAGAGGTCCCTGGATCTTCTCCATTCTTGGTGTTGGCTCTTACAACTCCAGAGTTGTATGTCCCTGATGCTGCCATTTCTGCTATATCATAAAAGCAGATTAGTTCAGATCTTCTGACTAGGCTCTCATGGTTTGTCTCTTCTCTTTAGTGCTCAGTTCTCAGGTCCCTTCTTTCTTCTTGCCTGGATCTGGCATCTTCTAATTTCTAGGACCATTTTTAACCCCACAAAAGTTGGAAAGGACAAGCTTGGGAGTCAAGATCAGTCCCTCCCATAAGATTTCCCATCCAAGGCAAGGAATATTCCAAATTACTCCATTTGTCAAAATAATGATACAAGCAAACACACCAACATGCCTTTATGTACTAGTAGAGTAACGAGAATTATGACTGTATTGCTTCATCCTCACATTAGTTTTGTTGTTGTTTAGTCATTCTTCAGTCGTGTCCAACTCTCCATGACCCCATTTGGAGTTTTCTTGGCAAGGATATTGGAGGGGTTTGCCATTTCCTTCTCTAGCTCATTTTAGAGATGAGGAAACTGAGACAAACAGCTTACAAACTGAGAGCTAAATGACTTGCCCAGGGTCACACAGCTAGTAAGTGTTTGAGGCTGGATTTGAACTCATGAAGGCACTCTGTCCACTGCACTTCCATGGTGTCCCTTATATTAATTTATAAATGCATAGATCTATGGAATTACATTTCTTAAATGGAGTCACGGACTGGTAGAGCTGGAAGAGACTTTGGAATTCAATCCCTCTCTTCCTGCCCAGCCTACTTCAGTGTCAGCCCCTCCATGAAAAGCTTTCCTTGATTTCTCAAGATCAAGCAGATCCCTCCCTCCCCACAATTTTCAGGACATTTTGTCTAGTCCCTCCTTACTAATCATATTCTGTAGTACCTTGCATTTATTATTCATGCTTATTTGTGAATTCCCCCTATTAGATTGTAATCTCTTTTAAGGCAAGAACTCTGCTCCTTTTAACCTTTCAACCTTAACACTCAGTGCAGGTGTTCACACACAATAGATACCCAACATTGTGGTTGAGGTGGCAGGGACCTTAGAATCTGAGGATGCTATAGTAGAGAAGAACCTTACAATCATAGAACATAGAAGGCATGTTCTAGGGATCGCTTAGTGCAAGGGTTGTCAAATATTGCTCTCCAGATAAGGATGGTTTTTACATTTTAAAACACAATAAAACTTTATTTAAAAATGTAAAAACCATTCTTAGTTCACATGTCTCACAAGGACCTCTGAGCAGTAGTTTGCCAACTCCTGAATTTGTTCCAGCTCACTCATTTACAAATGAAGAAAGTAAAGCCAAGAGGGAAGGCAATTTGCCTCATTTTCTACAGGCAATGAACTCTTTGAGTGGTATCAAGGAGAAGTTGTATAAGGAGCAGAGCACTGCCAGCAAGAAGGTGCTAAATATAAATTTTTCTTCTGCCACAATCTCCACAGCTGTACTTTTCTGAGGCTGTACTGCAGCATCTGAATAGAACCTACATTTTCTTTTTTGTTTGTTTTTAAATAATATTTTAGTTTTTTCCAATTACATATAAAGAAAAATTTTAACATTCATTTTTTAAAAATTTTGAGTTCCAAATTTTCTCCCTTTCCTCCTCCTTTCCCCTCTCCCTGAGACAGTAAGCAATTTGATATAGGTTATATATGTGCAGTCATGCAAAACATATTTCCATGTTAGTCTTGTTGTGAAAGAAGAAACAGACCAAAAGAAGAAAAAAAAACACAAAACATAAAGAAAGCAAAAAGAGTATGCTATGATGTGCATCCAGACTCCATCAGTTCTTTCTCTGGATATGGATAGCATTTTTCATCATGAGTCCATCATGGACCCTAGATTTTCAAAGGCTACACCAGAAGAGTGTAACTTTGGCAGATTCACTCTGCTGAAAAAAGGCTTTGAGGATGGTCTGAAGGATCTACCAGATCTGATGGCTCAGAGAAGTCCTAACTAGGTACAGGGAAGCTCATCTTCAGTAGACTGACTTACTATATGGTGATTTCTTTATCCATAGCAACCCATGAAACAACGAAAAATGCAAAATGTCCCTTTGTCTTGTGTAATCCCTTTCTGCAATGACTATAGCAGGATGATGGAAAAGGATACAAAGGTACAAGAATCACAGAATTTTTAAATCTATTAAAATTAACTTGATTCTTGGTTTTCCAAATGGAAGATCCATGTCCAATGCCCAATGTCTCAACATACTAGTAAATAAATTGAACTGATCCATATGGACATTTTCACTATAAACAGAACCAGGAGATATAAAGAAATTGGAGCTAAATGTCAGAAAGGCTCATAGGTTCCCTTTGGATGAGCATTTAAAAGTGTTAGTCATTTCATAACTTTGTTTTCTAACTTTGAAGTCTTCATCAAAGTATAAGCAAAATGCCATCATGAAGTGAAATGCAAGTTATATACCAATAGCTATGTCATGGAGGATAAGGAGGAAGAGAAATTACATTAATTCAAAACTGTGCTCTAACTTGAATCATCATATACGTCAGTACTTGCTGGCTTCAATCCAAAATTGGATATTGGGAGAATACTTAAAAATATGGTTCAGGATGAAGAAATCAAAGATCCTAGATGCTTTATACCTATATTGCATAACAAAAAACTTTCTTTAAGAATATGCAAAGGTGCTGGATATAATAAGCATTGATTAATATAATAAACACAGAAATTGACAAGAAATGAGTCATTACTGGTATGAGTCACTTTCAAAGGGGTCTGTGTATAGTGAGATGATTGACTTGTTAAAGTCAATAGCAACTTAAACAAAAGGACTAGATGAGAAGGTCTGCATGTAATTAAAATAACTTCAAACAGGGGGATAAGGTAGCAAGGTGGAACAGTGAATAGAGTGCCAGGCCTGGAGTCAGGTAGACTCATCTCCCTGAGTACAAATCTTCTGATCCTTACCACCTGTGTGACCTTGGGCAAGCAACTCACTTAATCTCCCTCCATCTCAATTTCCTAATTTTACAGATAAAGATGTTGAACTAATGGCCCTGAAGGTCCCTTCCAGACTTAGATCTATGATCCTATGGTCTATTTAAACAAGCTTGTGGGAATTTTACTTCTAAAAATGGAGAATGGATGGTGAAATGCATATCAACATGGGCTATCAACAATTTCATGGAGAAGTTTAATTGATGTAAAACATTAACCACATTAAAGAGCCCAAAAGAGCCACGAAGACACCTCAGCCAGCAAATACTTCATCCCTTTGCCAAGAGAGAGAATGTGGCAGCCAAGGGAAATGTTGGTTTAGAATATAAACCCACTTGCAAAATATGATGAAGAGCATATTTTTTAAAATTAACATGCATTTATTAAGGGCCTAATATAAATCAGGCACTGTGCTAAATATGTCACAAATATTATCTCATTATCTCATAACAACCCTGGGAGGCAGGTGTTATTTTTAGCCCCATTTTACAGATGAAGACACTGAGGCATTCAGAGGTTAAATGCCTTGCCATAGGTCATACAACTAGCAGTGTTTGAGACTAGATTTGAGCTTAGGTCTACCTGACTTGAAGGCCAGTACTCTACCCACTGTGCCATCTTATGAGAAGTATTGCTGTTTAATACAGTGGTGGAGGAAAAGAACCACGAGGATCATAGTCTAGTACTGGAAATGACCTTGAAGTCATCTAATCCAAATTTCACATTTCACAGATGAGGAAACTAAGGCTCAGGAGATTTGGTGATTTATTTGCCCAAGGTCACATGGATAGTAATGGGCAGAGCTTGCATTTGAGCCCAGTTCTGGTGTTCAATCCTCTTTGCACTGCTATGTCCTGCCAGAGAAATAACTATGGAGCTGAGCCACCCTGATTGGTGGGGGAGTGAGTGCACATTCACCTTGTCCACTATATCTACTCAGTCCCAGACTATGTATACATCACACCCATATCCAACTCCCCCTAATGCTTCCCCCCGGAAACTCTCTATCACAAGAATTACTGTCTGACCTCCTGCTCCATACTTCACAGTTTCTTTTCCTTTCCTTTTTCCACATCTTGATCTAGGAATAGCAATCGAATCAACCTACTGTGCCAATTGATGGCTTTATAGCTCTACTCACAATCTCTGTGACTTCTCAGATCAAGATTCCCTTTTCTGGTCACCGTTCCCCTATGTGTGTTGTCTACCTTCTACATAGACTACTTGAGAGTAGAGACTGTCTCACTTTTGTGAGTATATAGTTCAGTGACTAATACATAATATGAGTTTAATAAATGTTTTTTCATTCATTCTTTCAAAGAGCTTATTTTCATGCTATAGGAAGACTGGTTGGAAGAACTGAAGATGTTTAGTCTAGAGAAAAGAAGGCTTAAAAAGGAAGTAGGGGAGGAAGGGAAGGGAACAAGCATTTCTACAGCACCATGTGTCAGATGCTATACTAAGCGCTTTACACATAGTATTTCACTTGCTCTTCACCCAAACCCTACAAAGTAGGTGCTATTACCATCTTCAGTTCACAGTTGAAGAAACTGAGGTAATTGTAGGTTTAAGTGAGTTGCTCAGCCATAATAATGATCTTCAAGTATTTTAAGATCTGTCATATGGGAAAAGGAGTTACTCTACTTGTCCCCAGAAGATAAAATCAAGAGAACTAGATTGAAAGTATAGAGACAAATTTAGGCTTTTGAAAAAATAACCTAATAATTATAGCTACCCCAAGACAGAATGGGTTCCCCATTAGCTGAGGTTTTTATATAAAGACTGAATGGGAAGATATGTTGTAGATTCTTTGGGGTGCAATGGTTAGAATAGATGGGGAATCTAAAGTCCCTTCCAACTCTGAAGTGTGGTAATTCTGTGTAAGCTTCACATAAGGGTAAAAATGGAAGGACAAGAGACAAGCTAAAAAATGGAAAAGATCTGTGAACATTTCTACCACAGTTTTCTCGTTAGGGACAGTAGAACTCTTTTGTTTGTACTCAAACATCACAGTGCCTGATGTGCCGTATAAGAAAGTAGAAGTCTACTCAAAGGAAACCCATGTTGGCAATGACACAATTTTGAAGATGTTGAATAATATTTATTATCAAGCGATCACAAGAACAAAATATCAAATAATTGGGAAAAAAAGTCACAAATATTACTACATAAAAGAAAATTTGAGAAGTAATCAATCACCACTAACTCATATGCCTACTTTCTCATCTTTAGAAAATTTTTGGAGTATAATCTATGTGTTGAGGGCATCCATGATCATGGTAGACCACATCTTTAGAGTATTAAAATTGACTGAAAAATGAGCAGATTCTTTTATAATTATTGTTTCTTGATTATTTTTAATAAGTGAATATCCTGCCATAAACTATTTCCTATACATTTGTTATGATCATACAAAATTTGCTAAGAGACTCAATAATAAAAATAATGTGCTTTGACAGTCCTCTGGTTATTAATATTAAGCAGAGACATACACTCACCAGTCAAATGCAATCCAACTCAGTCCGATCCAATAAGCTTTTACGAAGCATCTACTATGTGTAAGATTACAAAGAACAACAACAACTCAATTCCTTTTCTCAAATAGCTTATTCTACCAGTGGGGGAAGGATTAAAA
The DNA here is from genome assembly GCA_028627135.1 of Pseudochirops cupreus. Classification (NCBI taxonomy): domain Eukaryota; kingdom Metazoa; phylum Chordata; class Mammalia; order Diprotodontia; family Pseudocheiridae; genus Pseudochirops; species Pseudochirops cupreus. Next base: position 323,725,003 of record CM053581.1, on the reverse strand, counting down.
AAGGTAAACAGATGAGCATATAAATAATAATTTGAAGAGGAAGAAGCAAGCACTGACTAGTGCATCACAACTAACATTTACATAGAGCCTTAGAACTGGCAAAAGGCTTTATATATTCATTTGTTATTCATTTGATATATTCATTTCACATTCATTTATATATTCATTATGTATTCATTTGATCCTCACAATTATACTGAGATATATGCTATTATTTTCCCAATTTTCCAGATACGGAAATCAAGACTAAGAGAGGTGAAATGACTTGACCAACATTGCACAATTAGTAAGTGCCTGAAGCAGGATTTAAATTTAGATCTTCCTAATTTCAAGTATCACATTCTGTTACAACACCTGGTTGGCATCAGAAAATGCTTCCTATAGGATATTACATGTTAACTGAGTCTCTTATCCCTCTACTTCTTTCTCCTCCTTCTCCTCCTCCTAGTCCTCCTCCTCCTTCTTTGTTTATTTTTTTTTCAAAAAGCTGGAACAATTTACTTTTTGTCCTGTGAAGTTTTAACTTTTGATTTCTTGAAATATAGCTCTGAAAAAACAGGCTTTTAAAAAGCCCATTGTGTTTTAAATGGAGTTACTTGGCTACTCCTTTAAATCCAAATCATTCTGACTTTCATTGAATGGCCAATAATATCCCCAATCCAAGCCTCTGTAGCTCATTGTTTAAGTTTTGATGGTTTAGAATGAGCATAAATGGCAAATTTTTTCTGTTCTGGCCAGAAACTCAGAGGATCTTCCCCTCCTAGACTGATATCTTTGTGATGGTAAATTGGGCAATCTTTTGTCTCAACTCTAGGTAGGTAATAGTCTTTAGTCATTTAATGGGTGTTGCCTCAGACAAACTGAGACTGGGAAAAACCTTAATTTAGAAAAACCAAGGTCACTTACTGCATCCTGGACCATTGCCAATCACCTTGACCTTTGTCTTGCTCTATGACTTCTGTGACTCTGGAAGAGAGAATGAGGGTGACAACTTTGTGCAGCTTTGTTTCACTTATATCCAATATACACACAAATCAATACATCGTTCTCCTGATGCTTGATTGGTCCTTTTCAAGAATGAGAGACAAAAAACAATAATTATTTGTGGGTAATGTGCTTATTGTATCAAGTCCTAGAGTACTACAAGCCTGCCTTAGTGAGATCCAAAAATCACTCAAAAGTGTTGGGCTTACATATTGAGACAGTAAAAACCAAGCAGATAAAGAGTACCTATTCTCTAGGACAAAGATATACCCTATTGAGATTTCAGCAAAAGTAAAGGTCATAAATGGCAAAGATAATGGGCAAAGTTCTTTCAGGTATAAATGAGGAATTGCCCACTTTGGATGGGGGTCTACTGCTTTAAATGACTCACATAGACTTCCTCATTACCTTTGTTCCTGGACATTTGTTTGACTAAAACTCAATAGGAATTTGAGAAATGTAATTTTTTTGTCACTATAAGTTAGGTTGAGGTCTCTCATTGAGAGAACTCGGCTTTAAACAAAAAAGAATTACTGAACAGAAGAGCATATACCCCTTATCCCTGCCTGGGAGATGACAGACCTTAGAACTATGGTTCTGAGGAAACAACTGGAAAGGCCAATAGTTGGTTAAGGGTTTCTGCCTTTTATGAAATGTCACTATAAAACTTCATCTAAAAAGAATCCTGTAACACCCCATCTGGAAGACTTCAGTTATATTAAACAGAGACTGAGACTGGATATGGTGGAGGCTAGATAGAAGAATAAGCCCAGGAGTCCTGTGAGTCAATCATCTGACACATGCTGCTCCTTGTGAGGAGCAAACCCAGCAGCTGAGTGACTCATTCAGCCAACTCAGCATCAGATCAAACATCCAGCAGAGACATCATCCTCTGCGAGGACCAGTCCAGACTAGCAGCAGAGCAACTTATGCATCACCAACATCGACTTCACACTCTGCAGTGAACTTTGTAGGGACCCTTGGGAGAAAGAAATGATATCAAGACCCTGCTCTTCCAGAGTCAGCCACATATATTCTGTACCTGGGCACCTAGGTGGTATAGTGGATAAAACACTGGTCCTGTAGTCAGGAGGATCTGAATTCAAATCTAGCCTCAAATACTCACTTAACCTGGGCAAGTCACTTAACCCTGTTTGCCTCAGTTTCTCATCTATATAATGAGCTGGAGAAGGAAACAACAAACTGCTTTAGTATCTTTGTCAAGAAAACCCCAAATGGGGTCATGGAGAGTTGTACCAAATGAAAGAAATCAACAAGAACATTCTGTACCTGTGTATCTTACTGCCACTGTACTTTAAAATTTTGTGCCTGCTCTCCTCACCCCCCAGGGCTCTGTATTGATTGGTGGGAGAGTATATCCCAGGATTTGGGGTGGGGGGAGATGTTTTATAATCACTTTTTTGCTATGTCATTTAAACAAATATCATTTTAGAGTGTTAATTGAGTCTACTGGCAGATTATTAATGGGAAGCCCATCAGTAGGACTTGTGAGCTAGTGCATTAGGAATAGTCAACAAAGGGGTTAGCTCTAGCACCTGGGGTAACTGTCATCCCCTGGGGACCCAACCAGTGAGCACATGAATTGGGGGAGTAATCTCAAAGCATTGTTGCACTATAACAATATAGTTGTATGATAGAAGTCCATCTGTGCATATATCATATACACAAACTGAAAATGAGCAGTGAGTTGGATCCAGGATTTGAAGAGACTCAAGAACATATTCTAGATCCCCTTGGGGAATTGTATAGCACCTGTAATGACCCCAAAATCCTCCATGAAACAAAATCCCATATTTTTGATCACAATATTCTTGCAAGGTTGCCATATGACTATAAATCACAACCACCCACAATTTCTGAAATATAAACATCACAGGTTGTGGAAGCAGGAATCTCTGCCAGGACCCTCGACGTGGGAGATAGGCTAGCTTAAAGTCATCCTTAAGACATAATTGTCTCAGGGAACTAGAGGCTTCTTAGGCCATTTGGTGCAGTTTTGGGGGTTTTTCCTGAATAAAAAAGACAAAAAAAGGGCCAGCTGGGTTCTGAGGCCCGACTGGCAGATCACCATGGGCAACACAGAAGCAGGACAACTGTGCTTGATTGAATCAATGTATTCCTGACTGAACATCTTTTCCTTTCTCTGAATGCCCTAATCCTTTTTCATTAATGGTTACATGAAATGTATCATTTCCTTCAAGCCTCAAACCTGAGGTACAAGCCCAACTGGGCCAGCCATGCCATAACACGTGTCATCCAAAGGACCGTGGAGAAATGAAGAGTGGATATAAGTAGGCAGTAGCATATCACCAATGACAAATTGGTTCAAAGGTGCCCATATTATGTATGATTACAGAGGTGCGTGAAAAAGAAATGGAAAAGGGAATGGATTAGTCAGCAAAAGATATCGAAACAGACATAACTTAGACAATCCACATGCTTTACTGCTACCTTTCTAATGTTTAGAGACTGGGATCAAGGGCCCCCAAATGTGGAATTCATTCCAGTGGAGGATTTGTGACAGATGAGAGTAGTGTGGGGTGAGAAAGCTTAAGGGAGATGATTTGTGATCTGCTAAAGATATACTGGTGTCAGTGACATCATAGCTCTACTGAAAGACTGAAATCTGACAAAGGAGACGGCGTTGTAGGGTGGAAAGAGCCTAGAGCAGATATCAGAAAATCTTGCTTCCAGCTTCTTCTTTGCCCCTAGAATCCCTTCCAGCTCTGATATTCTTCTTGTTGTTCAGTCATTTTTCAGCCATCTCTAACTCTTTGTGAGCCCATCTGGGGTCCTCTTGGCAAAGAAACTGGAATGTTTCTCCATTTCCTTCTTCTGCTCATTTTATAGATGAGGAAACTGATGCAAATAGAGGAAGTGACTTGCCCAGGATCACACAGCTATTAAGTATCTGAGGTCAGATTTGAACTCAAGAAGATGAGTCTTCCTAACTCCACGCCAGGGACTCTATTCACTACACCATGTAACTGCCCTGTTAATTCTATGTCTTGACAAAAATTGTTTAAAAAAAGAGAGAAGCAGTTAAAACGTAAAAATATAATAATAATCATAATAACCACATTGGCAAAACATGCATCATTTAAACTGACATAATTTTAAAAGAATTATCTGTCATAGTTATTGACAACACATTAAAGGAACCAAGGAAGCCAAAACTGCATTGGCAGGATACCAAGAAGGAACTATGGCAGAAGCAGAGGGTTTGATCCGACTTCTTTGGTGGTAATTTCCTTTACCCTCCTGGCATACACATCTTTGGCTTGGGATGAATCTCTGTACTGTATATATCCTGTATATCTCTTGAGGGTAATAAAATAATAAAAAATACCACTTACAGCTACTGAAAAAGCAAACCTTAACTCTCTCTGTTGATTAAATGATTCATCATTCAAAGTTAAATTGTTTTTTTTTAATTTTTATTGCAAATTTTCAGAGGCCTTGCATTAAGTGGATGATTGTGTTTACACAAACAGTTACACCCATTTCCTTAGCTGAGGTTAGGGTTCTCTGTGCTTTAAGTGAAGCAAAGGGCCCTTCCATTTTCTGTCAGGCAGGTCCTAAAGCTGGATTCCCCTGGTTCTGCCACTAACTTGTCCATTTGCTGATGGGCAATCCATTTTAACTTGTGGTACAGAGGGAAGGATGCTGGATTTGAAGTCAGACAACCACGATTTTCTTCTTGGCTCCACCATTTTATATCTTTGGGACCTTGGGCAAATCACTTAACTTCCGGTCTCAGTTTCCTTGGTTGTAAAATAAGCGGGTTAGACAGGAGACTTCCCTTCTAGCTCTAAATCTATGATTCTAGAATTTCTTTTAACATTTGATATTTGGAGGTCCTTTTGCAATTCTAACATTCTCTTTTCCCTGAAACCAACCAGAAGCATGCAGGCTACTCTCCAGCAGGGCAACTGAGCACATGCTGATAGAGGCGTTTGGCCCTAGGACTCTTAGAGCTGAAACCTCAGCCACAACGTGAACCCATGAAGTTCAAAGTCATGTGGAATACATTTGAATCTGTCTTGAAATCATTAGTCTTTCTTCAAAGTGAGGGACCAGACTTACTGGGGCTAATTCTGAATCCTTAGAGAGAGCCTCAGGCTTCTCTGCTTCATACTTCCAACTTGTTCTAGAAAAGGCATAAAGGAACTATAACAAATACTATTGCATCCATTGATTCGCTCAGTACTCCTTGAAGATGTGTGTGTGTGTGTGTGTGTGTGTGTGTGTGTAAATCCTAATCAGACCTGTAAGTTAATTGATGTTGGAAGCACTTGATTAAGAACTTCTTTACTAATGCAGATTGATACTTTCTTTGTAACTCAGTCTCTAAGCTTCCCCGGGGCACTGAGATATTAATTATCTTGGCAGAGTCACACATCTAGCAAGTATAAGAGAAAACTGCCTGAAAAGTCAGTTCTCAGACACTCCCTATCACTCATAGACCCCGCCCCCCCACCAAATACAGGTATATTTATATCTATATATACACATATGTGTGTGTATATATATATATATATATATGTGTATACACAAGCAATGTGTGTATATGTGTGTGCATACAAACTGTATGTTTATATATATGCATATACATACACACATAGGCACATATATTATATTTGATCAGACACCAGAAAACTTTGGTTCTAGTTCCTTCACTGCCACCACAATGTAAATGTGTATATGTGTGTGTATACACATGAGCACACACATACATATACATATATATACATATATACATACACACATACACATACATACATTCTATATCTATGTGTATGTGTGCATGCATATGTGTATATACATATAGACACATATATATATGTCTCATGGAAATATAACTATCTTGTGGAAATAACAAAGAAACAAATACCAGCTCATATAAACCGAACTTTCTAACAATCAGAGCTTCTTGACAATGGAATTCACTCCACAGGAAGAGACAAACCCTGTTAATGTTTGAGCAGAAGTTATACTATTATTTGGAAAAGTTATAAAAGGGATTCATATATTATTTGGCTCCCCCCTAGAACTATTCCCCTTTCTGTAACTCACACCCAAAAATACATTTTAAATTCCTTAGATTAGAAAAAGGTGGGTTCCATGAGGAATCCCTGAGTCTCTACCGGCATGCTTTCCATCTAGTGAACTCATTTAGTACTTATTATTTGCTCAAATGGTATAGCAACAAGTTAGTATAAAATATTTTCCTAAAATCTGGAGAGTAATTTTTAACAAATAAATCTATGTAAGCCCAAGGGAAGATGGGTTCATGCTTGGAGTACGACAGTGAGGCACACATATGCAAAGGGGAACTCATAGCAGCCGGTAATAGAAGTCCTTTTTCCCTAGGAGTCCTTGGGTACTGCTCTCTGCTGAATGGGCTGCTCAGATGGGCTCCCAAAATGTGCTTCTTTCTTGAGTCCATTAGTTGTCATTTCATTCTGTCACAAAGAGTTAAACTCCTTGAAGTTTTCAGGTATCTTTCTGAATCCATTTCTGTCCTTGATGTGTCGTTCCACTCCTGATTCAGGAGCTTCCTTGGCTGTCAACCACTGATGCTCTGGGAAAATTGCAACCACAATCTAATAGGCCTCCCAGGATATTTGGATATTTCAGAATTCACCAGGTCACCATCAGTTCTGGATGTTTCCACTATAGGATTCTCATACATCAAAGATTAGGAACACATACACACACACACACACACACACACACACAAGAGCAAAAACAGTCATGTGTACATGGCCACATGGAGGTTGGGTGGATGATATGGTAACTACATTCTTTCCCCCTTGATTCTCAGGATGCAGCTCTAAACAGTTCACACTCAGCATAGATGGAAAGGAAAAAGCCCAGCAGCTGGCTTTTGTAAATCCACTGAATCATCGATTCTTTTGGTTTAGTAGCCAATTAGGGAACTCTTCATCATTATAAAGTGTAAGTCCCTGAGCAGCCTAGCATTAGGCTTCCTTTCAAGCTTCCTTGTGGTGATCAGGGACTAGGTAGAGGATATATATGCGTTCTTTGTACAACTGACCAGCAATGGCGGATCCAAGCACACTCCATGGTTCTGTGATGGTTGGACGAGTAGTTAGGCTGAATAACACCTCAGGAAGCTTCCAGCTCTGTGATTCCATGATTCAAATAATATAAAAATCATAATAGTAACAAGAGCAGTAACAACAACAATGCTACTGAAGGTTCAGCATGATATGCATCAGAGAAAGAGCTGGTTTCAGAGTTAGCAAGACCTGGATTTCAATCCTGCCTCTGACATAAACGGACTATTTAACACAAAGTTAGACACCTAACCTTTCACAACCCCCAGAAACACTCAAGTTTATTAATCACAGAGAAGAAGCTGATTGCCCTGGTACAGGGGGTTTCCTCAAAGTCCCATATATCAATAAAAGCACAGGTTGATTCTCTTCCCCCAAATATGTGTGTGTCTTTGTGTATGTGTCATCTAGAACAATAGTGGGCAGATAGATTGATTTGCATTTCTAACTTTTTTTTGATGTTCTTTCACATGCATGATCTAATTCACTATACTCTTAACACAGGTAAATTCATCTTACAAGTAAAAAAATTGATTCCCAGATAGAAGATGTGGCTTTGCTCAAGATTACCAAGCTAGTCAGTACAGAGTTAGGACTAGAAACCCCAGTTCCAACACACTACATGAATTTCTGAACGTTCCCTTGAATTGGAGGCAAGACATTATCTTCTGTGAATTCCATATGAATAAATAATTTTAAAAACTGCAATGTTTAATAATTATCAGTTGGGTGATGGACTAAGAAGCAGGAGGCTGTGTAATGAGTAGTGAAAATTAATTGCATTTCTATAGTATTTTAATTTTTACAGGACTTTTTTCCTCATAACAATCAGCATTTGGAACTGGACATCGTAAAGGTATTTGAAACTTAACATATCCAAAAGGAGATCTCCCCTCCACCCCCCAATTCACCCTTCTTCTAAATTTCCCCCTTACTCTCAGGAGCATTAGCATCATCTTTCCAGTCAACAAGATTTGCAGCCTCAGTGTCTTGCCTGATGCCTTATAATGTCCTATACGTTGCTACATGTTGTCTTTTCTTTGTTCTCAACAACTGTCCTAAAAATTCCCTTTCTCCAATTGCACTGCCACCATCCCAATTCAGGTCCCACAATAGCTTTCTGATTGGTCTCCTTGCCAAAAGTCTCTTCCCATTCCAATTCATCCTCCACACAGCTGGTAAAATGATTTTCCTAAAGTTGTAAGTGTGATAATGTCACTTCTGTACTCAATAAAATCCAGTAGTTCCTTATTACCTCTAGGATAAACTATAAGCTGCTCTGTCATTTAAAAGCCTTCACAACGTGGTGCTTTCTCATCTTTCCAGTCTTACATATTATTCCCTTCCATAAACTCTCAGTATGAGCCAGTCATACTGCCTGACTTGTTATTCCTCATACATATAATGCTACATCTCCCATCTCTGTGTCCCCCATACCTGTAATGCCTCTTTTCACCTCTGCCTCTTAGAATGAATTCCTGGCTTCCTTTGAGACTCAACTTAAGACTGCTGTCTAAAGGAGCCTTTTCTTGGTCTTCCCACGTACTACTGCCTTATTCTTTAAGGTTACTTTTTAACTCTCTTTATGACTCTTATATACACCTATCTATGTACACATTGTCTTCTCCTTTAGAATGTAAGCTCTTGAGGGCAGGAGCTGGTTTTGGTTCTTCTTTATATTCATAGCATTAAGCACAGAGTACCCAATAAGCAATTAATAAATGTTTATTGATTAAGTAATGTAATGCAAGGATTACTATCCATCTTTTACAAATGAAAAAACAGAGATAGATTTTTGCCTAGAGTCACAGATAGTGTAGGAGACAGAATCCAAACCCAGGTATCCAGACTTCAAATCTTATATTTCTGTCACTGCACTGATAGGGATAAAGGATTAGAAGAGGGAAAAAAGGATAATAAGAAAGGAGGCTTTCTGAAACATGAATGTCCATAGAGCCCTAGGGCTCAGTGACTCTGTAAAATAAATATTAGAATTGGGACTTTTTAACCTGAGATGGGCAGGAGATTGGAGAACATGAGAGAGACAGAATAATAAGATAGGACTTTGAAAACCTCTAAGAATGGATAATATCAATAAGAATAATATAATTAACAATAAAAAAATAATCCAAATTTCTATAACTAATTCAGGCCATCATCATCTCTCACGTGGATTATTGGAATAGCCTTCCAGCTGGTGTCTCTGACTCTCCAATATGTCTTTCACACTGCTGAGCTCCCAATATTACCTTCCAAAGGCATACCAAGGCACAAGTCTCAAAGTGTCACCTCCCTCCTCAAAGACCTTCAATGGTTCCCCATTGAGTAAAGGATAAGCTGTAAACTCCTTAATCTAGCTTTTAAGGCCCTCTATAATCTTTCTTCAAACTACCTTTCCAGCTTTATTTCATATTACTCTTATTTATGTTCTCCATGTACCAGTAAAATTGGGCTAGTAATTATTCCCTGAACTCAATCTATAATCTCCCCCTCTTCCTTCCAGAGTCATCAAAGTCTAGTGGAAAGACAAAAATCAAGGTGACTAGCAATGGCCCAGGTTGCAGTGTGAGGCTGAGGACTTTGGGCAACCCTGCCTCCCTTAATCCCAATTCATGCATGAGTCAAGACATAATCCCATGATGTTATTGGTCCTCTTTGGGAGCAAAGGACAAGCAACAAGTTTGACAACATTTCTTGAACTCCATGAGGTTAGTAGTCCTATTTTTATTATTTCCATTTTATACCAGAATAAATTAAGGCTTATAAGAAGTGTGGTGATGTGACTAAGGTTAAGTTCTTTTAAAATGTCAGGATGAAGACACTTCTAGACCAATGCTCATTCAGTTCTGCCCCACTGCTTATCATTTGATTCAAAGACAGGAAATGCAGTGGGGAAGGGATTATTTCAGAAGCTTGTCCTGGTAAAGTGAATATCTAGATTAATTGGTTGATCGTGAAATGCATTGGACATTTTATGGTGATGCCAAGTTATTGGGGATCATTCCAACAACATGGATTCAAGAGACTCGGGTTCAAGCCAGTGTGTGCTACAATCAGTTCAAACTAGCTCCAGAGAGCTGATTGTTAAATTCTCAGTGTGAGTTTTTGCACTTCAGAAATCAGCAAATGCTACAAACCAGGGCTTGATTTGTTGTTTGTTGATTGTTTAGACTTAAGAATTTCATAGGCAAATATTGATCATTTAGATTAAACTTAAAAGTGTGTCCTACATACATTTATTTCAAAAAAGAGAGAGCCAGGTGTTAAACATTTAGCAGCACACTGCTTGTTCAAGTCCTTGCTTTGTCATCTATTATGTAAGTTTGGGCAAGTCACATCCCCTCTCCAAGCCTCATTTTTCCTTATCTTAAAAAAAAAACTATTAAGGGCAGTAGGTGATAGAGTGGACAGAGCACCAGACCTGGAGTGTCAGAAACTCATCTTCCTGAGTTTAAATCTAGCCTCAGACACTTACTAGTTGTGTAACCCTGGATAAGTCACTTAACCCCGTTTTCCTCAGTTTCCTCATCTGTAAAATGAATTGGAGAAGGAAATGGCAAATTACTCTAGTATCTTTGTCAAGAAAACCCCAAATAGGATCCCAAAGAGTTGGACACAACTAGGTTGGACATGACTGGGAGATGAATGAAAAAGAGGGCTCTGTGGGACAGGCGAAATGTTATCACCATCTATATTAAGATATTTTCTGTATTTTGAGTTGATGTAAGAGGACCTGGATGGCTTGCAAAGATCTCCAGAAGTAGTCTGCAAGGCACTGAAGCAAGGCACATTAAACCTATAGAATATGTCTAACAGATGCATGAACCATGAGCTGCTGGATGAAAGTGAATTATTATGTAAAGTTAATTTTCTGTAGTCTCTCAGTCCCAGAATACCATGGGGAACTGAATCTGTGCCTCTAAAAAAGGAGTCCTGGCTGAGGATGGAGGGTGAGTATAGGCATGGTGATGATAGAAGTTGGATAAATGATAGATTGGTGCAGGGTGGCACAAATAGGCAGGATATTTGTTTCTCATTCAGCCCCCACAAGTGGGTGCCTCCTCTCTGCCCCTCACCCACCTCCTACCGCCCCACCCTGATCAAAATTTCAATTCCTTCCGGGAGGATAACATCCACTACGGCCAATTGCACTAGAGACCGTCTCTGCTCTTCATATGGGAATGATTTCAGCCTGGGTTATGGAACTCTCAGTCATCTAAAATTTCTATAAACACGAGAATTGAGGCATTTATGAGTTTTACTAGAAATTTTATTGGCGGTCGGTCTTGTTGGCATATTGCGCCTTTAAAATGTAAATTAGATTACTGGCAGTAGATTCAATTTAGTGGTAAAAATGTAAAGAGAGTGGAATTGGGCTCGAGATGAAACAATAATGTGGTTGTTCTTAGGTTGAAAAACAGTAAAATCACCAAGAGAACAGGCAGTGTTTTAGTGGAAATATTTATGATGGAAAAGAAACATGCAGCAAGCCTAAGGTTGCTCCTGCCAGCTCTGGTCTGTACAGTAGTTTTGCTAGCTACATAGAAGAGATGCGTCTGAAAGCCAGGGCTCCTGGGCTGTGTTTTCACCTCAATAGGCAAAGGAGCATGGAAGGCTCCATGTAAGTGTTTACATGTTTACTACCAAGGCATAATGGAGTCAAACTTGGATTTGGAAGAAATACTTGTTAATTACAGCTCTGAGAATAAGCCTGTCCAAACATGCGTGGAGGCCAAAAGAGACCATGAAAGTAGCTGAAAAGAAACTGAATTTTTGAAACTTCACTTTCTCTTTCCTATCCTATATGGTTTTCATGGGAATATGTGTTAGAGTATTTGGGATGGAGGAAGAGGGGAGGGTGACCGGCCCTGTGAATATGTTTGCCAAAAGCAGATGTCTCACGGTCTATTAAGCAGAAGGAAGGCAGGATGGCGTGGTGTAGTATAGTGGAAAGAACATGAGACCAGAAGTCAGGGGAACTGGGTTCGAGTCTTAGCTCTGATGCCAACTTAACTTCCTTGGCATTTTTTTTTAGAGGGAGTGTGGGGTTGGCATTGGGTCTGTGATTTCATTGGTTTAGGAACCTCCCTTTGTAGAAATACCTTCCCCTTCCAACCAATACACATTAGCAATTCATCTATGACTTAAAAAGAATTCCTTGAGACAAGGAGAGGTCAAGTGTTTTTCTATGGTCACCCACCAAGTATATGGATCAAATAAGGTGGCATGTGTAATGTGCTTTCCAAACCTTAAAGCGCTGTATAAACACCAGCTACTTTGGTTATTCTACGTCAGATGCAGACTAGAAGCCATGCATGCTGTCTCTCATCTGGCACACAAAGGAAAGCTTACAGAGCTGTTAAGAGCCAGAAGGAAGGAAGGCATCCTGATTGGGGGTCAGACACAAAAAAGGGAGGGCGGGGGGAGGACACGAACTCAAGGTAGGGGAGGATCTTCCTGCTGCGGATCATCTGGGATGCACTCTCTCTCTACGTTTCTCTAACAGAGCCCCTCTGTTACTTTAAATTTCAGCTGCATGAAATCTTTCCTGATCCACGCCAATTCCCAGTGTTCTCTCTCCCAAATTATGGTGTATTTATCTACTTTGTACATATTTGAATGTATTACAAATATATTTGTTGCATTTTAAACATATGTATTTGCTTTCTTTCTTTAGAATGTGAGCCAGAAGCAAGTAGGGATTGTTTCATTCAGGCAGCTAGATGGTGCAGTGGTTAGAAAGCTGGGCCTCAGGTCAGGAAGACCTGAGTTCAGATTTGACATCAGACAGTTACAAGCTGTGCCACCCAAAGCAGGTCACTTAACCTCTGCCTACCTCAGTTTCCTCAGCTATAAACAGAATAATAATAGCACCTATCTCTCAGGGTTATTGTGAGGATCTAATGAGATAATATAGAGCCTGGCACATAATAGGTACTTAATAAATGTCCGTTCCCTTCCTTTTCCCTTCCCCTATATCCTCCCACCCCCTGCACCTAATATAGGGTCTAACACATAGTTGATACCAATGGGCTGATCTGCTAAGTTTCTAAACCAATGCAATACAACAAACCTTTATCATGTGTAAGACGAAATATTATCCTAGCTGAGCTTAAAAAGCCCACAAAATAAAACAGTTCCCGTCCTCAAGGAGCTTATATCCTACTAGGGAGAGACAACATGTGGAAAGGCAAGTATAGACATATAGTTGGAGAAGGGGCAGACATGATTGATAACTAGGGGATCATGAAGAATTTCCCGTAGGTGTTGGTATTTGAGCTCGTTGATCCTTGAAGGAAGCTATGGATTCTAACAGGTGGGAAGGGAGCAGAAGTGTCTTCCAGGCAGCTTCAGGAAAGGTACAGAGATAGAAGATGGAAAGCTGAGTATAGGGGACAGTTTGGCTGGGCCACAGAATGCATGAAGAAAAGTCATATAAAATAAGCCTAGAAAGGCAGGCTGGAGACAGAATGTGAATGGCTTTAAAGAAAACTGACAATATGTGTTTTATCCTAGAAGCAATAGGCAGTCACTAAAGTATTTTGAGTAGAGGAGTGACATGATCAAACTAGTGTTTTAGGAAGATTAGTTTGACATCTGTCAATGGATGGATCAGAGTGGGGAAAGACTGGAAGCCCAGAATCCAGTCAGGTAGCTCTTAATAATTCTTCAGGTGAATAGGTAATAATAGTGTGTGAGATGAAAGAGTTCAGAGTCTGAATCTAAGGTCAGAAAAGGTCTTTATTCTTTCTCATGAGAAAGGACTCTGCCCCTGTTGCCCCCATGGCAGCACGGAGAGAGCAACAGGTAGAAGGCAGCCCATGATTATATAATCTTCCAATGCAGAAACCCAGCCCCCCCAACTGGCCTTCACACTTATTGGTAGAGGGGCTGACCCACAACCTAAGCACGGGATTCTCTCTGAGACAAAGGACCCAGAAACATGTGGGTGTCCAGTGAAAGCAGTCTTAACCTTATTTGGCATTATCTTCTGCTGAGCTGGCTCTGGGGGAGGGTCTCCATTGCTCTAAGCCCCCAATTGCTTGAAGGTCAGGTGACCTAACCCTAGGCCTCGTGAATACTGAAGCCATTCTAGACTTGATTTTTCAGATTGGGGAAACTTCACTATAAATTATCCCTCGCAATTGGCAATAAACTCTTGAATTACAGTAATCCCTAGTTCAACATATGAGATGCAACTACATGTTGTAGAGGTCAAATCTATAAGTCTTGGCAGCTGGTTGATTAGCAGTTTGGGGGTGAAGTAGATAAAACACTGGGAGTAAGGAAGACTCATCTTTCTGAGTTCAAATCTGGCCTCAGATGCTTATTAGCTGTGTGACCTTGGGCAAGTCACCTAATCATTTTTCCATCAATTTCCTCATCTATAAAATGAGCTACAGAAGGTAATGAAAAACTGCTCCAGCATTTTTGCCAAAAAAAAATCCCAAACAGGTTCACAAAGAGTTGGTCACAATGACAACAACAAGATGATTGATTGGATATGGCAAGTGAGGGCGAGTAATGACACTGAGATGATAAATTTGAGTAACCTTAAGGTTGGTGATGCCTTCAACAGAAATGAAGAAGTATAGAGTGGATTTCAGAGAGAAAATTAGTTCTTTTTTAGGCCTCAACCTAGGCAGAAAAAGCCTAAGATCCTTAGCCATGGTCAAACAAGGTAGGGGTTGGAGCTTCCAGCCAATAGGACCCCAAAAAGAAAAAAGCTTGCCTGTGTGACCTGGCTGCAACTGTGGATAGGGAGATGAGGGCAAAATTAAATGCATTGTCGTTGAGGTGAGAGTTCATGGTGTCTTTCCCCTCTCCTATTGAGATAGAATTCCATTACCAGCCTGTCCTATGGATGACAAAGTACTGAGACGGTTTCTTGCAGGGTCCATTCAAACCTGTCTTTCTTCCCTAACCTCTCATCAAACACTGTTAATAGACAATATTTTGCACTTTTTTGTTTAAAGAACAGGGGTCCCCTATTCATCCTTTCTCTGTAGCTTCCTGCCAGACTCTTTTTGAGTGGAAGGCTCTCAGGATTTTGGAGTTACAGTGACCTGCAAGAAGATAATTCCTGTTTTCTACTTCCTTGTACCCTAAGGATGGGATGGTCACTTGGAGAAGTCAGGAGTGTTGGCAGTCCTTAGCCACTGCCCTAAATCCTGGGGCAGAGGGAGGGCAATTGGATACTCTCTAAATTCAATCTCCTTGGTTCAACTACTTACTTTCTGCACCTCCACCCAATTCCCTATGGCTCTGGGTGCTTAATAAATTTAAGTAATATTGGCCTCCTGTAGGTATGTGAGGACATGCTCTCCACATGTAGACAGCAGCAAGTTCTTTGTTTTCCATCCTTCATTCTTGAAGAGGACCGATCAGGAGGCTGACGCTTCAATTTGCAAGTGAGTAGGATTTAAGTGAGGCAGAGCTGTGCAAAGCCACCAGCCTCACTATCTCCTCCAGAGCCATTGTAGTCCAGTGGTAAGACATAGGTCAGAATGACTGGTGACTGGCAAAGGCCCCCATACAGTGGAAGACCTTGGCCTTTTTAAGCTAAAGTCTTTCACTGGTCTCAGTTTGTCTGAGGCAACACCCATTCAGACATTAAAGGCTAGGTAAGAATGCGGGCAAAAGATGGCTTAGTTTGCCTTCTTAAAAGAATCAATCTGAGAGGGGAAGAACCTCAGGGATTCTGGCCAGAATAGAAAAAATTACTATTGACACTCACTTGGAGTCATTAAAACACAAACAAAGAGCAAATGAGGCTTAGGCTGGGATCTATTATTGGCCAATCAGTGAGAGGGATTTGGGTTTAAAGGTATAGTCAGGCATTTGAATCCCAATAGGCTTTATCAAAGCCTGATTTTCTAGAGCTATATTTCAAGAAATCATAAATGAAAACATAAATGAAAGACAAAAGAATTGATTGTCCCAGTTTTAAAAAAATATAGAATAAATAAGTAGGGAAGGAAAAAAGTCTAGTTCCCAAACCCCAAGATATCTTGCAAAGTATAGGTGATCAAAATTTATATTCCTTTGGACAGAGTGTCCACATATTAGGATATGACTCTGCATATGTATATGCCACCAAATGAATTCAATCGAAGCATCACACTTATGGGCCTAGAGGGCCACATGTGGCCTCAAGACTGCAGGTTCCCCACCCCTGAGCTACACCCTTGTGTATCTGTGATGGCAGCACTTCTAGCTGGTGGCCAGCAACAGTTATTTGCCTTTAGCAACTGCCCATCCAATACCTTGGACTAAAGCATTGGTAGAAGTTCCCAACACCCCCCTTTTTATGTCAACCATTTGGAATAACATGAAATTAAAAGGGTTATCATGAAGGCAATTCAATATAACTCCTGGCTGCTCTTGGTTTATCAACCAGGAGGAAAGAATAGTTTTCTCTCCTATAACTTCCATTCACCAAAGGTAGCAGAGTCAGAAAGTAGTTAGCTTGGGCAATTAACACTGGGTCATTTCTGATCTGGGTGGAGGGGAAAAGATGGATGTCAGAGAAATTGTGTGTTCCCAGGATCTGCTCTATCATCAATTACTTCTACTAGTACCACTCACCTTTCTCATCCATTTTGACAAGGAGATATTATACTTTAACTTTGAATCCCCTAGGATTTCCATTACTAAGGGAGTCCCTCTAACATTCCGACCTGGCCCCATGTCTCAGAAAGATAGAATCTCCCCTTATTCCTTCCAGACTTCTCTCAAAACAAGTTCCATGTCACCCAGAATGGCAAATTCTGGGAAAGAGTCTGCTCAGCTTGAAATAGCTCTCTCCAGAGTATAACTTCTCTGTGACACATGCTTCATAAAGGTTGGATTGAGTTATGTGATTTTGGACAAGTCACTTCCCTAGTAGGCAGTGATGGAATATTGGACTTGGAAGTCTGGAAGATCAGATTTCAAATCTGGCCTCAGACACTTACTAGCTACGGGACACTGGGCAAGTGTTTCTCAGTCTCAGGGTCTTCATCTGTAAATGGGAATAATAATGGTACCCACTCAAATGAATTAACTTAAAGCATTATATAAATGCCAGTTATTATTGTTATTCCCATTCTGAGCTTTACTTCATCTGGAAAGCAAGGGATTCAGACTATAGTCTAGTCATTAAATGATCTCTAAGGTTATTTTGAGCTTTGATATCCTACATGTTTTATTTTTTAAACCACTTTGTATCTCTGACATCATGGTTCTAAGACAGCATTTCTCAAACTCTTTCTGTGAAACTAGGGTATTCCACATAGGAAATGTCATTTGCTACTAAGCCATCCAGGAGGCACCATGCAACTACCTTTTGAGCTGAGGAGGTGCCGATCTTTAAGACTTCTCTCCTAACTCACACCTAAGGTTTGTGTTACAGAAAGCACAAAGGTTTTACTCGCATCTCATGTTATAACTGTGACCCTGTCTAATGCATCTACTCCCATACCACCCCACCATACACATACATACAGATCAATCAACAAACAATTACTAAGAACCTAGTGTGAATCAGGTACTGTCCTAGGTGCTGGGAACACAAATATAAATGAAACAGTCTTTGCTCACAAGATGTTTACATTCTAACTGAAGCTTTACCTTTTACATACATATATGTATCTTGAGTATATTTGCTGTTTCAAAACAAACTGGCACATAACGACCTGAAATTATCCTTTGGTATCTAACCAACTAATGAAGGGAAGGGAAGGGAAGGGATGGGGAGGGGAGAGCAGGGAAGGGAAGGGAAGGGAATAGAAGGGAAGGGAAGGGAAGGGAAGGGAAGGGAAGGGAAGGGAAGGGAAGGGAAGGGAAGGGAAGGGAAGGGAAGGGAAGGGAAGGGAAGGGAA
>CM053581.1:323695753-323706553 GCA_028627135.1 Pseudochirops cupreus | reverse complement strand
ACACACACACACACACACACACACACACACACACACACACACACACACACACAGTTTTTACTTCCTAGATGGCCTGTGCTAAATCCTCCTTGATTGCCCACAACTGATAAATGAGATGGTCTGTTGCAAAGGCAGCAGGATGCCAATTCAGCAGATAAAGTATAAAAGTATTTATAGTCTGTCTTGGATTTCTTTTGTTGTTCTTTCATTGATATGTTTCTCTGAGTTTTCTTATAAACTCTGAATCTACCCCCATTCTACCCCTACTCCAAGAAAGGGTTTTCCAAGGATTATCTTCTTTGATTGTTCTCAGTGGATGTGATCACTGAAAGAGGCCTCTTGGTATGTTGTGGAAAGCATTGGTTTTGAAATCAAAGTAATTCAGTTCAAGATCTAGCTACTTACCTTACAACCTGTGTGATGTTGATCAACTAATCTCTCTAAACCTTGAATTTTTCATCTCTAAGGTGAAAGAATTGTTCGTGTGATCTCTAATACTCCTCCACTCAAATTTTCTAAGTTTCCTTATACCTCTAAATCAAATGATCTTAGACTACTTTGACTTCCACGCAATTAATCCTTTTGTAATTCAAATACACAAATAATTATAAGGTACCACATCCACCTATTAGATTTTAAGCTCCTTGAAGACAAGAACAATTTCCTTTTTTTGTATTTAATGAATATCTTCTGTCTCCATTCTCATGTTCTTTTTGGTATATAGCCCCACTTAATAATGCTAGTTCTTTCCCTTTGTTGATAATCTCCAAATGATCCTGCATATATCTTATTTGTACATAGTTGTTTTCTTTTTTTGTTGTTTGAACATTTTTCCAGACTATTTCTTTATTTCAGATTTTATGTTAAAGTTGGACTCTGCTCACCTGAGGGTAGAGAGACATTATTTCTAGTTTCAGGCTTTTTCATTCTGCTGTTTTCAGAGCTAGTTCTGGAAGTCTGTAGGTATTCCATGTTCCCAAGATGACGTGATCTGGGGAGAGGTGTGGTCACTGCTCTCCTGGTCTGAGTTCTGGTCTTGACTCAGGAGGGGATCCCTTCCAGTGCTAGCACTCCTCTCAGCCCTGGAGCTCCTTTTGATCAGTGGAGTTACCAAATGGCACACAATCCTGTACCCCTAAAATCTTTCTGATCAGCTGCTCCACCTCCTTACAGTCTCTGGGTTAAGAGTTCCTGAGGATGTTGTTGCCACTACTGCCACCTCCAAGACCCACTACTGGGGTTGCTGTATGTGTGCTCCAGGCCAGCCCCCACCCCAGAGTCACAGACCTCTTGTGTTGGCCTCCTAAGTTGTCTTGGGCTGGAAAAATGTCTCACCTCAGTTTTTTGTTAATTCTACCACTCCAGAATTTGATTTGAGGCATTATTTTAACGTTGTTTGGAAGGGAATGTTGGCAGAGTCAGCCAAGTCGTTCCCTCTACTCCATCGTCCCAGTGCTGCTACAGAGTTCGTTTTCATGTTATCTCCCTGACCAGACCATGAGCTCCCTGAGAAGGTGGACCATGCTTTGACTTTATTTGTATCTCTAGCACTTAGCTCAGAGCCTGGCACTTAGAGTAAATGCTTAATAAATGTTTATTGACTGACTGCCGACACTGTTTTATAGTCAACAAGCATTTAGGAAACATTTCCTCTGTGTCAAATATTGTGCTAAGCCTTGAGCTATAAATATAAGCAAAGATAACCATATTACTCCCCTCAAAGAACTTACATTCTAATTGGGAAAACAGCATATAAAAGGAAGCTGAAATGGGGATGGAGAAGAAGGTGCCAGAGTAGGGGTATGATAGAGAAATCCCGAGGAGCACAGCCTTGTGTGGTTTGTCCTTCACTCTTAGGAAGATGATGCCATAACTAGCAAGTGAACTGGATTTAAGTGAGGGAGAGCTATGCAAAGTCACCAGCCTCACTCTCTCCTCCAGAGCCATCCAGGTCCAGTGGCCAGATCTGAATTCTCACTTTGACTGAGGCAATGGTCTGGTAGAAAATGGAAAGATGGCTGGCTTGAGTGCCCTCCTTCAGTGGAGGTTGTAGGAAATCCTCTACCCTTCAATCAGAGAAGAGGTATGGGTTCCAGGGCTAAAGTTATCTTCAGGATAGGGAGTTTTGGGGCAATAATAGCAAAGTCCAAAAGGGGGCAGTCTGATGGGAAACAGTGCAATACAATATGTGATTAATGCCATAAAAAAAGTATGAACAAAGGACTCTATAAAGTTTTTGAGGTGAAAGAAAGCATTCTGTCTGAGGAAATCACAAAGGAGGAAACTTTGAAGCTGGTTTTTGAAGAATGGACATTGATAAGTGCATTTGGAAGAGGGTAAATAGGATAATAAAGGAATTGAAAAACATAGCATACAAGTGTCTTTTTTAAAAAAGTAAACTTTCTTATTCTTTCTTAAATTAAATTTCATGTTTATTTCTAGTTTACAATATTCATTTCCATAAGATTTTGAGTTACAAATTTTCTTCCCATCTTTCCCCTACCCACCACCCCAAAACAGCAATTCCACTGAATACCCCCTTCCCCAATCTGCTCTCTCCTATATCTGCCCCCATACCCCCTCTGACTTTCTCATAAGGCAAGATGGATCTCCATACCCCAGGGCCTGTATATCTTATTTCCCAGTTGCATGTAAATAATAATAATAATAATTTTTTTAAATTTGGTTTTAAAACTTTGAATTCCAGATTCTTTCCCTTCTTCTCTCCTCACTCACCCTTACTGGGAAGATAAGCAATTCAATATAAGTTGTACATGTGTAGTTATGCAAAACATTTCCATAGTGGATATATTATAAAAGACAGACTATATTTCCCTCCATCCTATCCTGCTCCCCACTTGTTTTATTTTCTACTTTGACACTGTCCCTTTTCAAAAGTGATGCTTCTAACTACCCTCCTCCCCATCTGCCCTTCCTTCTATCATTCCCCCTCTTATCCCCTTCTCCCCTACTTTCCTCTAGGGAAAGATACCCAATTTAGTGTATATGTTATTTCCTCCTTAAGCCAAATTCAATGAGTAAGGTTGACCAATTCCCTTTTGCCTTCCTGTTCTTCCCCTCCATTGTAACAGTTTTCCCTTGCCTCTTTTATATGAGATAGTTTACCCTATTTTGTTTCTCCCTATCTCCTCTCATTATATTCCTTTCTCACCTCTTAATTTTATTTTTTAAATATCATCCCTTCCTTTTCAACTGATTCTGTGCCCTCTGTCTATGTATATCTGTATACATATATACATACACTCACATATGTATTCATGCATACATATACCCTCCTATATAGACATATATATGAATGTATACATATATATTTATATTTATATTCCCTTCAACTATCCTCATACTGAGAAAAGTTTCATAAGTTACAATTAGCGTTTTTCCATGCAGGCATGTAAATAGTTCAACTTTGATAAGTTCCTTATGATTTCTTTTCCCTGTTTATCTTCTCATACTTCTCTTGTTTCTTGTATTTGAATGTCAAATTTTCCATTCAACTCTGGTTTTCTCATCAAGAATGCTTGAAAATCCTTTATTTCATTGAATGACCATATTTTTCCCTGAAACATTATACTCAGTTTTGCTGGGTAGGTGATTCTTGGTTTTAATCCTAGCTCCTTTGCGCTCCAGAATATCATATTCCAAGCCCTTTGATCTCTTAATGTAAAAGCTGCTAGATCTTGTGTTATCCTGATTGTGTTTCCACAATGTTCAAATTGTTTCTTCTTGACTGCTTGTATTATTTTCTCCTTGATCTGGAAACTCTGGATCCTGGCTATAATATTCCTAGGTGTTTTCTTTTGGGATCTTTTTCCAGAAGTCATCAGTGAATTCTTTAAACTTCTATTTTGAACTCTAATTCTAAAGTATCAGCACAATTTTCCTTGAGAATTTCTTGAAGGATGGTGTCTAGGCTCTTTTTTTGATTACGGCTTTCAGGTAGTCCAATAATTTTTAAATTATCTCTCCTGGCTCTATTTTCCAGGTTAGTGGTTTTTCCAATGAGATATTTCACATTGCTTTCTATTTTTTCACTTGTTTGGATATGTTTAATAGTATCTTGATTTCTCATAAAGTCATTAGCTCCCATTTGCTCCAATTTAACTCTGAAGGAATTATTCTCTTCGGTGAGCTTTTGAAATTCTTTTTCCATCTAGCAAGTTCAACTTTTTAAGGCATTCTTCTCCTCATTGGCTTTTTGAGCCTCTTTTGCCATTTGAGTTAATCTATTTTTTAAGGTGTTATTTTCTTCAGTCAGGTTGTTGACTCTCTTTTCATGATTTTCTTGCATCATTCTCATTTCTCTTCCCAGTTTTTCCTCTACTTCTCTTACTTGATTTTCAAAATCCTTCTTGAGCTCGTCCATGGCCTGTAACCAGTTCATATTTTTCTTGGAAGCTTTTGGTACAGGAGTTCTGACTTCCTTGTCTTCCTCCCATTCCATGCTTTGATCCTTTTTGTCCCCCAAAAAGGAATCTAAGGTTTGATTGCTGTGCTTGCTTTCCTTCCTTTGCTTGCTCATGTTGCCACTCAATTACTTGACTTTTGAGTTCTTTGCCAGAGTAGAACTCTGTTATAAGGAGGATGACATCTCTGGCTCACTGGTCACACACCTCAGGACCACCACCCAAGACCGTGATCCAGATCCAGTCAAGGTTAAAGCAAGAGCTATTACCCTCTGAATGGTCGCTTGGTCCTCCTACAATCTGCATGCCAGGAGCTCTGAAGCAGCCATGTGGAGGAGGCTGCACAGCCACAGCACCTTCTCCACTTCTCACTCTGGTAACAGAGGCTGGACCAGGATCCATCCTCCCCAGTTCCAACAGAGTTCCACACTGACCTTTTATTTTGTCTTTGGCATTTATGGGTTGATATTTCTGGAAACTGCCACAGCTACTGGTGATCCACTCTCCTAAAGTCTGCTCCAGTGGCTTCTGGTTGGGGCCACTGTGGGGCTAAAACCACAGGCTCACACAGCTCCCAGCATGCTGTGATGGACCCTTACTGTAGGCCTGCTGGGCTGCCTTCAGTGGGATATTGGTTTCTCTTTGTCACTTTATGGGCTCTGTACCTCTAAAATTTGTTTAGAGTTATATTTTATAGGTATTCGAGAGGTTATGGGGGGGAGTTCATGGAGTTTTCTGGCTTCTATGCTGCCATCTTGGCTCTGCCTCTTGTTCTTCTTCTTTTAAAGCAAGGAGGCAGGGTCAAGAAAGAGCTGTCTTCAAGTATATGAATGACTATCATGAAGAAGAGGGATTAGACTTGATCTGCTTGGTTCCAGAGGGCACAACAAAGGCAGAAATCAACAGGAGCTGAATTTCAGGTTAATAAAAAGAATAACAACCAGGGTTGTTCCAAAACAAAATGGGCTGCATCTAGAACTAATGTTTTTGGTGAATAGATCTTTCAGAAGGGATCTTGACTACTTGTCAGAAATGTAAAGAGGATTTTCCTTCCTAGAAGTGGGACTAGATGAACTGTGAGGTCCTTTATAACTCTGTAATCCTATGCATGGGATATTTATAGATAGAGATAGAAATGGAAGGCCATTCAAGACCTAGGAAATTCCATAATTGAAGATGCAAAAGTAGGAAAGAATGAGGCATGATAAGATATTGGAGAGTTGATTTTTAGGAAATACTAAGTAGATAAAGGAGTTGGAAATATAAATAAGGACCAAATTATGGAGAATATTAAATATCTCCAAGCAAATACATACCCACATCTTGAAAACGTGCCCAAAGTCCATGCCCTGCTGAGAATGGTTAGCAGTATCAATCAATCTATCTATCAATCAGTCAGTAAACTTTTATTAAATACTTGCTTAAGAAACAGGCATTGTACATGTAGAAAAGTTAAACCTGGCAAGCAGAAGGCCAGCTTCAGTCTCAGACCCTAAGTTTTCTCCCAGTTTATCAGCATGCATTAGGCATTTTCTCCTCTTTTCCCCATCTTGACCCTTCGGGGAACCAATTCAACTCTATACTGTCCTTTTCTCTAGAATCCCTAGACCCTTTATCATATTACTCTGCCAATTATCAACATTGGAATCATTCCTGCCATCCAAGTCCTTTACTCCTACACATATGCTGCTGAAAGAAGGTGAACAAAGTCATGCAACTATTCTGGCTGGGTCCACTACAAATTTCTGTTATACAACCCTCACTGTTGCTAGGCAATCCTACTATTCCTTTCTTATCAACTCACTATCCAAATCTCCATAAAAACTCTTTCGAACATTTTCATCCCTCCTCAAACCTCCCAAACACCTCACTCTCTTAACTCAGAACACTGCCTCATATTTTGTAGAAAAAAACCAAGGCCATTCACTATGACCTCACTCTTCTCCACTCTTTCTCTTTTTCTATTGCCCATTTCCCTTCTGTAACTATCTCACATGAAGAGTTGGCTTTATATGAAGAGGTGGACTTACTTTTTACCAAGGCTATAGCCCTCCTATAACCCATAATCTGTAATCTTCCCCTTTTTTTTTCTTCTCTTTAGTTGCTATCATTAATTACCCTTTATATAAAGAAAACACTGTGGCCCCTAATCCTGATTATGTAATTACTACTGATGCAGCTACAGGTCCAGAGAAATGATTGGGTTTGAGTAAAGAGAGACAAACATTTTTCTTTGGCATTTAGCACAGGGAGATATTGGAGGTTACATGTAGCACATAAGTTCTTCTAGTATTAGTCATTCTTTCACCTGACATTTTCTTAATGGACACAAATAGATGTGTTTCTAGACACACTTCCCAATCAGTCTTGACAACATGAAGAAGGGTACTGCCATAGGCAGCTCGTGGAAGAATGCCACAAGGACTGTATATTTGGGCATTTAATCTTTCTGTTGATTCTGAAATTCAGAATTCCTGGAGCCCAAATTCCCAGGATTTTAACTGAGAGATTTCTTGGTAGATAACCAGATTCTAGACACACTGGAGAAAGAACAGTGCTTTCCCTTGCAACTTACTTCACTTTACATATTTGGCAGTCCAGTGACACTGGCCTCTTTACTATTCCCTATATAAAACATTTTCCATCTCCAGGCATATTTCACTGGCCATTTCCCATATTGGGAGTATTCTCTCTCTTCACCTTTGCCTTCTGGTTTCCCTAGCTTCCTTCAAGGCCCAGCTAAAATCTCACCTTCTATAAGAAGCCTTCTTGCATCTCCCTTCCCTCTGTTGATTGTCTCCAATTTATTTTGTATATGTCTTGCTTGTACACAATTGTTTGCTTGCTATCTCCTCCATTAGACAGTGAGGTCCTTGGGAACAGTTTTTTTGCCTTTCACCAGTGCTTAGCACAGTGTCTAGAACAGTGGTTTTCAACCTTTCTAATGCCGTGACCCTTTAACACTCGTATGTGGGTGTATCTGCATGTGGGCAGACCCACCTGGACATGGATAGAGGAACAGTGTCTCAGTTCGTAAGACCATCAGAAATATGTGTTTTCTGATGGTCTTAGGTGACCCTTGTGAAAGGGTCATTTGACCCCCAAAGGGGTTGCTACCCACAGGTTGAGAACCACTGGTCTAGAACATAGTAGGTGCTTAATAAATGCTTATTGGTATGACTATCAACTTCTATTGGTTGGCACAGGTCTAGCTAGTATCATCACTATCAGATCAATCATAGAAAGTTGCATAAAGAATCTATTGGAATGCTAAATAATGATGGAACAGTAACGAGTGGTATGATAGTAAAGTTAGCACTTCATGGACCTAAGGGAACCTGTTAGAACAATAAGAAAAATGGTGGAACTATAAGGTGCCTGATAGGACAATGAGTAAATAAAGATGTGCTTTGTCTACTTATTATTTATACTTGGGCTATATGCAAGACTTGCCCAAAATCACATTCTGAGTAAATGACTAAATTAGAATCAGAAACTAGGTCTCAAGACTTGGAGCCTGGTATTCTTTACATTGACTCCATCATCCCACCAACGCCTTAAGGACACATGAAGAGTTGATGGGTCACAGCTACTTTCAACTTTTGGTCAACTCTGTGGATTTTGTGTGGCAAATTTTTCATTTCAGGCAAGCCTTCCCCCAAACCAGCCTGAATACTTTTGACTCCCTCCACCCTCTAGCTTTTCTGTCAATCATTGTGAGGCCAAGGAATGCAAACTCTTCATAATACCCTCCTAAACAAAATTTAATCAGAAAGGTAAGACCATTACCATCCAAAGTCTATAGAATCAGATATGGAAGGGATAAAACATAAGCACTGAAAAAGATCTTAGAACACAGTATTCTAGAATGTTATAGAATATTAGAGCTAACCCCCCCACCCCCAACTTAAGAGATGATGAAGCTAAGATTAAGTGATTTGATTAAAGTCATGCAGTAGCCAAGTCAAGACAGGAGTTCCCATCTCATGACTTCTAGTCTAACAGCATGGATTTAGAGCTTAAAGGGACATTAGATTTCTCATCAAGTACAACTCGTTTTTTACTTATTGGGATACTGAGGCTCAAAAATATTAAGCAACTTGACAAAAGACCCAAATATACTAAGTGACAGATTTAGGACGCAAACCTAGGTCTTTAGACATATGTGTGCTTTCCCCCTCTCTCCCACATTACCTCTCAGGTGTAATTTTCAAAGCATCACTTGTTTTAGCTTCTCCACATCCCAGATCACCTCCACTCACACAGAAAATTGAGATCTAACTATAAAAATCATGATTGCCTTTGGAGGCACAAGATGTATGCAACAGTTTCAGAATCTGCAGACTCAGAAATCTGTAGGCATTCAGGGGGAGATGGGGTCAGTGATATATGGGGATGGATGACTGGGAAAGGCAGTATAAGATACATTGAGGAGATATGCACCCACATAGGCACAAGCACGTTCTTACAATGCACTAGACTTAGAAACATTTCTAATTAGGAATTTGCCCCCAGTCTTCTCAGGATTACTTACTAATAAGTGCTTGTTATGCTTGTTATGTAATCTAGGACTATCTACAAATTTGACTTTGGAATAATACCCCAAAATGATATGTGAAGTGATGTGAAGGGAGCAGCTGTAACAAAAGGTTGTACTATATTTTCAAGACAATTTCTGGGCTCAGGATGGTAAAAGAACCATGTCAGCCATGAAGGACCAAAGCCATGAGTCTTGTTAAACAAGCAGCATCTGTCAAGTGCCATTGGTATCAAGTCTAGAAAAGGCAATTAGAAGAGTTACTTGCTTTGTATCTCACAGATGGACATGGTGGGTCTGGATCTCTAGAACATTAAATTCCAGGGTCCTGGAGGTGAACAAAAGGACAGGAATAAAGGATCTTGCCTCCTCAAATAATAGCAAGGGAGATAAATTTTCCCAAATTATTTACTTGATAAAAGATCCTTCTTTAAGCCCATTCACTAGGAGATGGGGATCCTAATGAAATGCCACAACTCCAGCTTGGTCTCTCTGATGAGTGGGAGAAGTATATCCTTCCTCCCATAGCAATGATTCACAGTTGTGCCAATACATCAAAGTCTTGGGCAAGAGAATGATTTGGAGCAAGAAATATCTAATCTACTGTGAGAGTGAGCAGATAATCTTACATCTAGTCAACATCATCATCATCATTAAACATTTATTATATGTTAGGAAATATATTAAGCATTGGAGATACAAAGACAAAAACAGTCTCTGCCCACGTTCTAATAGGAGAGAAAACAAGTAAACAATTTTATGTGTGTGTGTGTATGTGTGTGTGTGTAGAGACAGAGATACAGAGACAGAGACAGAGAGACAGAGACAGAGAGACAGAGAGAGAGAGAGAGAGAGAGAGAGAGAGAGAGAGAGAGAGAGAGAGTGCATGGAAGGTAACAGAGAAAAATACTGTAGCAGGAGAATGAGGAATCAAGAATGGCCTCCTGAATAAAGTAGTATTTGAGCTGAATCTTGAAAGAAGCAAAGGATTCTAAGAGGTAGAGGTGAGGAGAGACATCATTCCAGGCATGGGGGGCAGCCAGTGTAAAAGCACAGAAAAAGGAGATTGAGTGTCATGGGTAAGGAACAGCAAATAGGTCAGTGTCACTGGATTGTAGAGTGTACGGAGGGGAGAAGAGTGTAAGAAGATTAGAAAGGTAGGAAAAGGCCAGATTGTGAAGAGCTTTAAATGCCAAGCAAAAAATTTTATATTCAATTCAGAGGTAATATGGAACTACCAGAATTTACTTAGTAGGTTGGGATAATACTTGCATTTTAGGAAAGTCACTTTTGCAGCTGTGAAGAGGATAGGTTGGATGGGAAGAGACTTGAAGAATGAAGATCTTGCAGTAGTCCAAGCAAGAGAGCAAAAGGGCATAATCAATGGAGGTGGATGTGTGAGAAGAGAAAAGAAGGCAGAGAGGTGAATAGCAAAGGTAGAAACATTTGACAACTGATGTGTGGGACAAGTGAGAGTGACAGTTCAAGGATGTTTCCTTCCTATTGACCATCACACTCTGACCAGACCCTTTGCAATGTTTTATTGGCTATTCTGAACTTTGTTCTCAGCAACTTTCTTCTCTCAACACCCTCTGGTGCTCTCACTTTTTCCTTTTCCTTTTCCTTTCACTTTTTCAGTCAGCTTCTCAGTTAACTCAATGTGTAGTATGGAAGTTTTGCTATAATCCTAAAGTGTTCCACTTCCTGTGGGGGCTTCTCAGGAAGGCCAGTGCTTAGCAAAGTTTCTGGCAATTGTAGGTGATTAATAAACATTGATTGATTGATTCTCAAGAAGATCTTCCCACTAACAGGGACAGGGACAGGGTAGAGAACAGAATA
>CM053581.1:323675607-323695653 GCA_028627135.1 Pseudochirops cupreus | reverse complement strand
CTTAAGATACACAGGCACTGTGGTAGGGAGATCCATCCTGCCCTACCGGAAAGTCAGAGGGGCAATAGGGGAGGACATAGGAGAGAGCAGATTGGGGGAGGGGTTATACAGTGGGATGGCTGTTTTGGGGTGGTGGGTAAAGGAAAGATGGAGAGAAAATTTGTAACTCAAAATTTTGTGGAAATGAAGGATGTAAACTAAAATAAATAAAAGTTAAAAAAAAAATAAAAAAAGAAGATCTTCCCATCAGCCTCCTCGTTTATCATACCAGGGTCCAAATTATATTCCTTAACAAATTTTGGTTGGCCACCATCTGATATCACTTGCCATAACTGGTCTCTGCCACTCCCAAGATGTCCTGCCAGTAGGATATCCACTATTTGCATGGTCAGGAAATCCACTTCTTACCAGTCACAAGAGACATATTAGGGTTAAAATCATACTGTTCATTTTCAAAAGAAGAATAGCAAACTATTACTAACAATATCTAAATCACTAATAAGAGAAAAGCACATTAAAATAACTTTAAGGTATCATCTCACACTCAGAAGATTGTCAAAGATGACAAACAGAGGAATAAATACTGTTGTAGGGAAAGGCAAAAGACTAATGCACCTTTGGTGGAGTTAGGAATTGATTCCACCATTCTGAAAATCAATTGGGAATTATGTGAAGAAGGAGACTAAAATATTCATTCTTTTTGAGTCAAATGGGCCCAGGCTAGACATGTATCCCCAAGTAGGTCAAAGGTAGAAAGAAAAGGTCCAAAATACACCAAAATATTTATAGCACTATTCCAAAAGTGATTTGCTACAAATAGCACAAAAGAGCTGGAAATATAGTAGATGTCCATCAGTTTAGGAATGGCTAAATAAATTGTGGTATGTGACTGTAATGAACTACTCCTAGGCTATGAGAAAAAGTGACTATTAAGAATACAAGTACGTACAGAAAGGTTTATATGAACTGATGCAAACTCAAGTAAGTAGAACCAGAAAGAAAATGTAAACTGAAGGATCAGAAACAACAAAGACAAAAACTAAATGCTGAATATTTATAATGAATACATCACTACTGCCTTTGATGGAGACTGGTGACCAGAAGACAAACAGTAAAAAGGGACGCGGGGCCCACATCAGATAGCCGTAGCTGCCACCGTGGCTGCTGCTACCACCACCACAGCCACAAGGGGACTGGCAAGGGAACAAATGCCAAGATACCAAGACGAAGACTGTGGTGGAGCGGAGTGGAAACCGCACAGAACAGATACTGAGGGGGTAGAGACATTTCTGAGGCTGAGAACATAATCGACGAGTTCACATTTTCTCATTGTTCGATTTCTCTCTTGTTCTCTCTTTCAAGGAACTCAAATGAGTTGTTTCCCAATCCTTGTTTCTTCAGATGGGTGTGTGTGTGTGTGTGTGTGTGTGTGTGTTTCTGTTTCTTTGTTTCTCTAAAACAAAGTGGTTAGCCGCTGCGTTGCTGACCTAGGTGTTTCATTACTCACATGCAACTGAGAGATCATAGGTGGTTAAGCACAAGGGAGACAGAAGAAGGAGGTTTTGTGTGTGTGTATAAATATATATATATATATATATATATATATATATATATGTGTGTGTGTGTGTATTTGTATATGTGTGTATGTACGTATAGGTATACACATATGTACATATATATATATTATGTATACATACATTTCTCTCTCTCTCTCTCTCTCTCTCTCTCTCTCTCTCTGTCTTCCTCCATGAAAGAGTACTGAAGATTTTTTTGAAATTTTTTCGAATTTTTTCAAAATTTCTCCTCTTTGAACTCGACCTCTGTACCCACTTCACTAGCACAGCCCCACTCCAAGTCACCTGTGTGTTTCCTTCTTACTGTTATTTGACTCGAATTTTTAAGTCTCCTCCCTCAACCTTTTCCCTCAGGAGTTAAAAGTAGAATGGGACATATTAAGTTTGAGATCGATATGGGACATTAAACTTGAAACATCAAATAAGCAGTTGTTGATGTGGTTCTGGAGCTGA
This sequence comes from Pseudochirops cupreus, assembly GCA_028627135.1. NCBI lineage: Eukaryota > Metazoa > Chordata > Mammalia > Diprotodontia > Pseudocheiridae > Pseudochirops > Pseudochirops cupreus. The sequence goes on along the minus strand of CM053581.1, from coordinate 323,693,626 downwards.
CGAACAAAACTAGAGCTGGATATTTGGATCTGAGAGTTATTCACATAACTGAAAGCATGGGAGCTGATGAGATCACCAAGTGGAAGAATGGAGAGAAAAACAAAAGAGGACTCAGAACAGAACCCTGAGACATACGCACAGTTAGTGGGCCTGACGTGAATGATGAATGAGCAAAGGAGCATGGGTGGAGTGATCAGTTAGGTAGGAGGACAGCCAACAGCTAGTAGCGAAAACCCACAAAGGAGAGAGTATACAGGAGAGGATGGTCAACTGGCAACGGTGTCAAAAACTGCAGAGAGGTCCTTAGCTTTAGCAGTTGGTAATTTTGAAGAGAACAATTTCCATTAAGTCAAACTACATTTAAGAAGAAAATGAGAGAAGGGAGATAGAGACAGGACGCACACACACACATACACACACACACACACACACACACACACACACACACACACAGAAACAGAGAGATGGGGTCAGAAAGAGCTGGAAAGAGCTTTCTTCTAAGCATAAACAACTTTTTTAAAGGATTTGTTGAGTAAAGAAGTAGATATGAGGAGTAGAGATATAGGTCAGTAGCTAGCAGGGATAGGAGTATCTAGTGAATATTTTCTAGGGATTAGAGAGACCTAGGCAAATTCGTAAGGCAGTAGTAAAGGAACCAGTAGTTTAGGAGAGTCTGAAGATTAGAGTAGGAAAGAAAGGGATGATAGTAAGTGCAATCTGCAAGATAAGGGAAATGAGACCAAGGGCATTTGTGAAAGGTTTAGCCTTGGGGAGGAAAAGAGCCATCTCCTTCTTCATCAGAGATTGGAGTAAAGGAGAAAAGAATGAGGGATGATTTCAAGGGTTTGTGAAATAAGATGAGGAGAAAAAGGGAGCTCTGGGGGAAAGGTCTCAGGTTTATTGCTTTATGAGGTAAGATCTCATCTAAGAGTGGGAAGGTGATGTGGGAAGGATAAAGAGCTAAGAAAAGACATGGAATCGCTATCATGGAGAGTGAAATAGAGAATTATTTTGTATTTGTTTGGTTGTTTCTCACTCTTTGTGACCTCATTAGGAATTTTCTTGACAAGGATATTTGGAGTGGTTTGCCATTTCTGAGAGGAACTGAAGCAAAACAGGGTTAAGTGACTTGCTCAGTCAGGCAGCTAAGTAAGTGTTTGAAGCTGGGTTGGAACTCATGAAAATGAGTCTTCCCGATTCCAAGCCCAGTGCTCTATCCACTATGCTTCCTAGCTGTCAGAAAACTGATAGGGGCAAAGTAAAAGGATTGCTTTGCTACGTTGGGGGTTCATTTAAGGTCAGATAACATAAATTTAAGGCAGGGTCAGTCAGTATGATTATGTAACTTCATGAAATGGAGAAGATCTAAGAAAAGAATCAAAAGGCTCCTTGTGGGGACAATATCCATATGAAGTCTTCCACCAGTATGTTGACCAAGAAGCATTTAAAAATGATTGTGTTTGAAGCTTCAAGTTGCTAGTAGAAGGGAGAATTCTGATCTAGGTATACACCATAAATGTCCATTGACTGGTTTTGGCTAACAGTGAGGAGACTCAGACCTCATTCTACCTCTCCTTTTATCTCTTCCTCTCCTAACCAAGTAGGAAAAAAGGATGGCATTGCTAGTAGATTTTACATCAGTCCCAATTATTACTGTTCTGCTTCAATGCCTACCAGAGATCCAGAAGGGGGCAGGGGAGCAAACATTCAGAAAATCAGATACACCACTGGACCCTATGCAACATACTTCCTCCTATGTAGCATCAAAATGCACAAACCTCTGTATCTTTCTTTCCTGAAATCTCAAAGACAAATTCAAAACAATATCACCTAATTGGTGAATTCTGGGTCAGAGTCCAATTATCCTTTCCATGATCTCATATCTTTATGGCTGGGTCACATTTCTAATGCCACTTTAAACGCTGCTATCACTGCCACCAATTAGAGACAGGATCACAAGTGTCTGTAGCACAAACCTGATACTCACAGCTCTGATGGCAACTATGAATTTGCTGGTATAGTTCTGAATTGCAAAATATAACAGACTTTCCATACAGAAGACAGAAATAAAATATTTGTTCAGACAACAGAAAAACAAATCCCAACGCCAGAAAACCAAATTCATCATAGCAAAAAGAAATCTATGCACAATAACACTGCAGAGAGCAAAACTATCCCAAAGCCTTCCCACAAACATTCACAAGCCTAGCTGTCTCCTTGCCAGTGTCCTCTCTCTCCCACCGCACTAACAACTCTGACTCCCAGCTTTCTGCTCGACCTGTTCAGCAAACTCTTCCCACCACAGGCTCCATGTGATTACATTTGGTCTATTAAGGGGCAGAGAAGATCTTCAAATTCCCTTAGGCCAATTAAGGGGCAGGGAAGATCTTCAAATTACCATTACCATAACAGGGTCCCAGCCAGAGAATGCAATATACCCTGTATTGGAGTTTAGCTCCTCAGGAAGAGAGCTTGGGCAACACTTAGTGTGGAGATCTTTCAAGCATTTAAATAGAAGTGACTTTGCAGGAATTGCAAGGCAGTGTTCTTGCTACCAAGGTCTGCTCCAAGTCAACTGTGTTCATGAACTACATATTTCATCTGAGATCAAAACTATTTGTGAGCATCATAAAAGTTCAATTCTGATGTATGTTCTCAGAGGCTCAGAATTTTTTTAATATGCCATATATCTGTTTTCGAATATCTCTTTCCTCATATAACTCAGGGACATTGAAAGCACCATCCAGGGAAGGTTGTCAGTTGTGCTGTGTATAAACACAACATGAGAGTTAGCAGCATTTGGCCTAACAGGGAAACTCAAATTTTGAAAGTGTAGCATACAAACTACAGAAGAAATACAGAAATTCAGAAACACGGCTTTCTAAGATGTTGGCATATCACAATTCTTTCAAAAGATAATTTCTTTTTTATTTCTGTTGACATCTAAAGGATTTACAGAGCAGAAAATATCTGCTAGACTAACTGGCTTATGCTTAAATATTGGATTGTTTCTTTGAGAGAATGGCTTTTCTTTGTACCCTCAGTGCTTGGCATAGGGTCTGGCACATAGTAGGCACTTAATAGCATTGCCTGTTGATTTGTTAACTCTACTTGACTTAAAATCATAGAGAGAAAAATGCCATCTTCTATAGTAATAAAGTCATCTGATTCTACATGAATAACTAAAGATTACTGAAGGCTTTTCCAAATAAATAAAATTCTGATGAAGAATCTTAAGCTCATCTATTCTTTTTTCAAAAAAGAATCTTACTTTTCCTTTATCCTTCACCCATCCCTATGCCACCCTACCTCATCCCCCCCACAAAAATAAAGCAATGTGTTTTGGGGCTCCTGAAAAATTCCCTTCTTAATGGCATGCAATCTGCAACTCTCATGAGGTTTGGCATTAACTTTGGAGTTGACTTCTATCCTTTTCAAGAGGCTTGGATTATGAATTATTACTACTTTTTGTTCTGTAGAGGAACAGAGAAATGACTGCAAGAGGTTTAGGTTTGAATAAAAAGTGAATGAGTTGGAGGAGGCCACCTTCTTATTTCGAAGGCCATCGTGGCTTAATGTTAAGTGTATAACCTTGAAATCGGAAAAACAAGATCCATGTCTGCACTCTGCCACCGTATATGATATATGATACCTCTGTGAACTTCAGTTTCATCTGTAATCACAAGGTTGTTGTTCAGAAGGTAACTTCTAAAGGGTAAAGGGTAAAGCACTATAAAAAAAAGTCAGTTATTACTGAAGATAGCTAAATTTTATTGTATTTTATTTTTTTGGTATGATAGGTTGGGGGATATTGATGTAGTCCTACCCTACAAAACTTGGCCCGACATTTCCTGACATACCTTTGTTTTTCAGGGTTAGGGATTCATTCCCTTCCTTATGAGCATTTCTAGGAAGGCTAACTGGAATCTAGATTAGAGCTAATACTCCATCCTATGCCAATAGGACTTGAAGTACTAAATAGTTTCACTAAGGCAGAATTAAGAGTCAGAAACACAGAAGTCAAAGCCTGATATGAAGGACAGTGGATGAGATGTGTTGAAGCCCCAAGAGAATAAAGAATTTCAAGGACAGGTAGTTTGTGCCAGTTAGTGGGCACTTTGGGGCCTTTGACTATTTGAATGCAAATTTGACTCAAAGTAAAATTTTAAAAATTACTTTTCATGTCAGAATGTCAAATCTTTTCCCTTCTTCAGCATTACCTCATTGTCTCTTAGCTCTCTTACTCTACTTTCTGTCTGTCTCTGTTTCAGTTTCTTTATATTTCTGTCTCCTTCCCTCTTTTTCTTCCTCTGTCCCCCTCTCTTTGACTTTCTGTCCCTCTCTCCCTTTCCCCTTCTCTCTTTCTCCTCCTTTCCCCCCATATCTCTCCCTTTCCTTCCCTTCTCTCTATTTCTTTCCCTTGTCTCTGTCTCTCTGTTTCTGTGTGTATCTCTCTCAACTACTCTCTCTTTGTGTGTCTTTATCTTTTGTCTTCAAGCAGAGACACAATCACCTACTGTCAAGGATGCTATAGAGGACAATTCTGATCATAATCAGGGATGACCTCTGAGGTCCCTTCTAAAACCAAAATTCTGCAGCACCATCTGATATTTAGCTCCATGATGATAGGGATCTGTCATTCCTTCATATTTCCTAATGTCTACCAAAAATTTAATTAATGTTCATTGAACTAAATTGACCATAACTGAAAGTTTGACTATAAACTATGTTTGATGACAAATCAGTTAATTCATTTATTTCCTCTCAAGCTCACTTTGATCAAGGAACACTGGTCTCCTTGTTATTCCTCACACTAGATACTCCATCTCCCAGCTCCAGGCATTTTCACTTACTGTCTCCTATGTCTGGAACTCTCTCCCTGCTCATTCCTCCCTCATAACTTCCCTGGATTCATTTAAGTCTCACCTAAAATTCCATCTTTGGCGAAAAACCATTCCCAGTTCCCATCAAGACTAGTGCCTTCCATCTGTTGAATTTCTCCAGTTCTGTATATAACATATTTGTGCATAGTCGCTTACCCATTGTCTCCTCCATTAGACTCTGAGATCCTTAAGAGCAGGAAATGTTCTTTGCCTTTTTTTTGTATCTGCAGCGTTTAGCACAGAGCCAGGTATATAGCAAGCACTTCGTAAATATTTCTTGATTGATTCAATCATCTTCATTGATATTGTTCTTTCATTGCTATTGTACTCATGGACTCAAAATGACTGGTTTGCCCAGATGGTCATTTTTCATCTTAAATTTCTTTTCGTTCAGACATAGCCAGATATTTTGAAGCAAAAACAGTCATGGAAATGGTTATGGTAAGAAGAAATGGTACCAGGAAAGAATTATAGTGAGGAGTTTTTCAAACACTGGTAACATTTACAAATACTTCATGGTCATCCCAGTTTCTTGTCTTGCCCTTCTCTTCTTTTATGGCACCCTTAGGGAGAGTAAACAGTAGAATTGCTGAGCCTACTAAAGTGAAATAACTTTAGTCTCCAGCATGATGCAACAAAAACACCTTCTGCTTAGTATAGGGACTTACCCATCCCCTATCTCATGCAAAACAATTCCCCACCAAAAATTCATCCATTCTTTTCCAGGTTTCTCTTCTTAGCAAGACAGTATCAAAAATTTTAGTGTAATATTCTGTAAGACTGTTCATTTTTCCCTTTCTTTTATTCTTCTGTACCCAATCATTCAACAAAAGCAAAATCAGAAATGTCATATGCAGCAACCAATCTAAAATATATTACAACTGAGACTGACAAAAAATTATGGGTTGTGAGAAAATAAAGCAATATTCCACCTTAAAGTTTACAGGTCTTGGAATTAATTAGAAATTATGTTACCAAATGCTGAGGATTAATAGCCATCCAAGTCAGATCAAATGAAAAGATATTTTTGATATGAGTTAGAATCAGCTCCTAAGAGGTATTTTTCCAAATGTACAACCCAGGTGATTGGGAGAGGTCACATTAACATCAATCATTTCATTTAACTGTTTAAATCCTTTGTTGCCCTAACAAATTATGGTTTAATGAAGTGGAGCACCTTGCAGTTTATTATGTTACAAGGAATTTTTCTTAGAATATTTTCTTTTCATAAACATGAAGTTGTTTGAAAATAACATGGTGCAATGGTTAGAGATCTGGTCTGGGGGGGTCAAGAAAACCTGAGTTCGAGTCTTACCTCTTAACACATAGTGGCTGTGTGACCCAAGGAAAAAAACATGGCACAGCTCTATTTCTTACCTATGTGACCTTGGAGAGAGCAATTACTCTTTCTGAGTCTTATTTTTCCTATCTATGAAATAAGGATGTTAGGCCAGATGATCTCTAAAGTTCCTTCCAGCTTTAAATACATGATATCTGAAATCCCATCCAAAACTGAGATTCTTTGCTTCTATAATTTTAATCTTTGGTGGTACTTGCATCTATTTTTCTATTTGTCAATCATAGAGGATCTATCCAATGTACTGAAGAGTTTTGTTTTGCCTTTAAGAAAAATATTTCATGATCTCAGTGAAGTACTTAAACCTTCATTTTTTTTGGATGGGGAAGGTGAGGCAATTGGGGTTAAGTGACTTGCCTAAGGTCACACAGCTAATAAGTGTCAAGTGTCTGAGGCCAGATTTGAACTCAAGTCCTCCTGACTCCAGAGCTGGCACTCTATTCACTGTACCACCTAACTGCCCCATTAACCTTCATTTTTGCTACAGGATCCACTACCCTCATCCTTCTTTCTTTCTTTCTTTGTCTGTTTTTCACCGTATTTTGACCATTCTCTTTCCCTACCCAGGCGAATAAGTGATTTAGTACTTTATAATGTAACCCTTTCTTTTCTTTTTGCAGCTCCTCTGTCCTCCTAATTTCTTTTCACTTATAATTTATTCTATATTCTCTCCTCTGACCCATAGACTTACTTTTTCCTTTTTTACTTCTCTGTGTCCCTCATGAAAGTTGAACTTCTGTAGTACTAAATATGAACTTCCTCTTTTATCCTATTTCTATATTATTGCCTTTATAGATTTTATGCCATACTCCTTCTTCTTTTAAATGCTATTTCTCACTCCTGGAAATACCAATTTATGAAAGAAGCAGTGCTGAATGGAAGCAGTGCCATGTGGTACAAGTCACTTTGTTCTCTACCTGAGGCATTAGGTCCACTCCAACTAATTTCCTGTTCTCCCTAAAGAACCAGACATCATATCTTTGATTCGATACCTCTGTAGCCATTCTGGGTGCTAGCTGCACTTAAAGCCTCATGACTCCCTCTTCATAAGGAGATATATAGTCCTGGGAGGTACAACTCTTTCTCAGAAGAATGGTCTCAGTGCAAATTAGCTCCAGATGAAAATAATTATATTATTTTACTACAAACATATACAACTCACCCCTGTCCACCTCTCACATTAGGAATGTTCTTTAGTGGTACATTTTCCTTTCCCCTTTTGCCTTCCCCATGCTAGTCCTTCCCTTCTGTTGATTTTATCCTATACCCCACTCCACTCCCCAATCCTTACTCTTATTGAATCCTCTGACCTAGGGGAAATTAGATACTCCACAAATACCCTAGTAAAGTATTAAAAATCACTAGAATGAACTATTATAAACAAAACTTAGAAGAAATGGCTATAATCTCCTTCAACCAGTCTAGGATTCTACAGAAAAAAAAACCACTACCAAAATCTGTATAATATTTTGGCAGAGTCAAGTGATGGTAGACAGAAGGTCAATTATTCAAACAACACAGACCCAGAACAGAATACAAGATCAGACTAGTGTCCAAGGAAAGAACCAGGTCTAGATAATTCACAGGAAATCCTTAAGTAGCCCCACCTGAGCCACAGCAGAAGCAAGAGAGCCCAGGAAACCCAGGAACCACTCAGTCTTACCTGAGTTACAATAGAAGAAAGGGCTAGGTTAGCAGGCAGATATTAAAGCACCCAAGCCCAAGCAACAAAGTGTTTCACCAGTCTATATATCTGAGCCATGGAAAGATCTAGCAGGAGAAAGGACCAAGGAAATAGGAGGGGAAGGGAAATATACTCTGAAGCAAGAAAGGGAGGCAACTTCCTATTTCATATAATAAGGGTGTAGGAGATGGAGACTCTACAAACATAAAAGAAGAAGAAGGGAGAAGAGGCACCCCATGAATTTAACTCTCATCTGGACTGACAAAATGAAGGTTGAACACACACACACACACACACACACACACACACAGAATTTATTATAGAAATTCATTAAACTCAATGGAGAAATAGTGACAGAGAGATGTAAGAAGGATAGTAAACAAGCAAAACAAACTCTAACATCAAAAGGTAGAACATGGGATATGAAGGGATGATTAAAAGGAAAGAAAGAGCAAAAATATGTTATTGGAGTAGGACATGGGGAACAAAAATGGCAATGGAGCAGAAAGAGATTGCTTTAGTTATAGTTCCCTAATGTTAAGCAAACTTTTCTTTCAACACCTACTTTGTGAAGAAGAAGATATAGGGAAAAGAGAAGAAAACATAGAAGATAGAATGGAGGAAAATGCACAATAAACAACCATGACCTTGAATGTGAATGAGATGAACTCACCTACAAGATAGAAGATAGCAGAATGAATTGGGAAGAAAAACGAACAAACCTCCAATCACATTCAGCTTACAAGAAACATATTTAACATAAACATAAAAAGATTCACACAGAGTTAACATAAACTCAAAAATGCAGGAATAGCAATCATTATTTCATTCAAGGCAACAGCAAAAAATAGACATAATTAAAAACTATAAGCAAGTAAAATGCAGTATGCTTAAAGACACCACGGATGATAAATCAATATTGATACATAATATATATGCATGGAATAGTATATCATCTAAATATTTAAAAGAAAAATTAGGGAAGAACAAAACTAGAATAGTGGAGGACCACTTCTAACAAAAAAATAAACAAAAAAAGAAGTAAAATACTTAGAAAAGTTAGAGGTGATGGATTTCTCACAATTACTGAATAGGGAAGGAAAGGAGTTTACATATTTCTAAACTATGCAAGGAACCTTGAAAGTTGAAGTCCATCATGTGTTGGGGCTTAAAAACCTTATAAACAAATATAGAAAAGCAGAAATGTTAAAACACAGTCTTCACTGATTACAATGAAACAGAAGTCATAGTTAATAAAAGGCTTGTGGAAAAGGGTTAAATTAGCTGACAGTGAAATAATTTAATTATGAAGAATTGGTGGGCTAAAGAACAAGTCATAGAAACAATAGATAAGTTTGCCTAATACAATGACAACAATGATACCACATACAAAAAATTATGGGTTTCAACTAAAGCAAACCTTATAGGAAGATGTATTTCAACAATATTTTCATCAGCAAAAAAAAGAAAGAACAATCCAATTAACATTTGTTAAGTACCCCCTATGTGCCAGGCATTGTGTTAAGTGCTGAAGATATAATTAATAAAAAGAAAGACAATTCTTGCTCTCTAGGAGCTTACAATCTAGTGGGGTAAGAGGCAATACACAAAAAGAGGCAGGAATGTGGTGTGTGTGGGAGGGGATATTAAGGAGTATCTTGTTCCATGAAGTTGAAATCAGGCAGAGAAATGGTTGCAAAATGCAGTGGACTGAGAGTCCAGTATCTGCCCTCTATAAAGGATGTCTTTGGGAAGAGTTTGGTGGCCCACTCTCCAGGTTTGAATCAGAAGAGAGAATTCTGAGGGAGGTGATATCAATCAAAACTTGAGTTAGCATCATGGAGATGAGATTCGAAGTGATAAACTTATCCTGGGAGGGACATCTTGCTCCATGGAATTGAAATCAGGCAGAGTAGCAAATGAAATTGAGAACAAATCAATGAATTAGATGTATACTTTAAAAAACTAAAAAAGAAATAAATTAAAACTCCAGCTAAATACCAAGTAGAAATTCCTAAAAATAAAGAAAGAAGTAACAAAATCAATGACAAAAGATAGTTAAACAAGCAGAGACCCAACATTGAATTAATAAAACTCAGAGTTGATTTTTTCGGTGGTGGTGAGATGAAGAAGACGGAAGTTAACTGATCTAATTAATAAAAAGGGAGAAGAAAAACCAAATTATATCAACAATGAAAAAGGAGTGTTCATAACAATTAAAGAAAAAAAATAAAGAAAACTATTTTGCATAATTATATTCCAACAAAAGTGATAACAAAAAAATGGATGAATTTACCAAAAAATATGAAATATTCAGATGAACAGAACAGGAAAATTTTTAAAAAACATCTTACCATGAGAAAGAAGAAATTAAACAAGTCATAAATGAAAAAGCCCCCAAACCAGATGGGTTAATAAGTGAATGCCACCAAAATATTCAGAGAAGAATTAATTACAATATTACATAAACTGTTTGCAAAAATAAGAAAAGAGTAGTCCTTCCATACACTTTCTACAATATAAATATAGTCTAGCTATCTAAATGAGAGACAAAATACAGAAAGAAAAATATAGACCAATGTTCCTAGTGACCATCCACACAAAAATATTAAATAAAATATTAGAAAAGAAGCTTTGTCTACATATTTAAAAATTATATATTATAACAAGGTTGGATTCATACTAGAAATGTAGGTTTAGTTTAATATAAGGAAAATAATAAATTAATAGGCAATATTAATAACAAATATAATGAAAACTACATGATTATATCAATAGAACCTGGAAAAGGTTTTGAGAAAATTAACACCTTGTCTGTTAAAAACAATAACAATAACTCAAAAGAAAGAGCAAAAATGTACCTTCCTTTGATATGGTAAGTAAAATCTATCCAAAACTAAGAACTAAAATTACATGTAATGAGAAAAGCTAGACATCTTACCAGTAATGCCAAGGGTAAACTAATATGTCAGTTATCACCATTATTTTACATAGCACTATGAATACTACCTATTGTAATAGTCGGTAAACAAGTATTTATGAATTACCTACTATGAGCCATGTAATGTGTTAAGCACTAGGGGTACAAAGAAAAGCAAAGACAATTCCTGCTCTCAAGAAGCTCAGAATCTAATGGGGAAGACAGCCTACAAACAGCTATATACAAAATGGATACATATGGGATAACCTGGAGATAATATACTGAGGGAAGTCATGAACATAAACGTAGATTGGGAAGGATTCTTGTAGAAGACAGGATTTTAGCTGGGCCTTGAAGAAAGAGAAGTAAGGAGGCAGAAATGAGGCAGAGACATGGGGTACAGTCAGTGAAAATGCAGCGAGTTAGGAGATGGAGTGTCTGGTATAAGGAACAGCAAGGAAACCATGTTCACTGGATGAAAGAGAATATGGAAGTATAAAGACTAGAAAGCTAGGAGGAGGCAGGTTAAAAAGACTTTGAGTGTCAAATGGAGGACTTTATATTTTCTCAGAGATAATAGGGAGCCAGAGGGTATCTTCAAGTTTATTGGACTGGATAAAGGGAGTGAAAGAAAGTGAGGAGTCAAGGGTGATGTCTAGATTGTGAGCCTAAATGACTGAGAGGATAGTAGTACCCTCAAGAGTTGTTGTTGTGTTTGTCCTTCGTTTTTGAAGACACCATGGCATCAGGGAAATGATGACATGACTTGCAGTTGACTTTGATTTGAATGAGGGAGGACTGTGCAGGGTCACCAGCCTCATTTTCTCTTCCAGAGTCATCTAGATCCAGTGATCAGATATTCATTAGGATGACTGGAGATGACTTAGGATGCAATGGCAGACCCTGGCCTTTTTAGGCTAAGACCTTTAGCCTTAGTCTTTTCTTTGGACTCCTCTTTTTAATCCAGGACTTGGGTCCCTCTGAAAGAAACCACCTTAGCTTATTGTCAGCATTCCATAAATCCCAAATTATTATCTCTGAAGGTTAGACTATAAGCCTTAATGGTTATTTACCTCAAAATTCAGGAGTTAATCAGTTTGATTATCTTAGCTCTGGAGTTTAGAATTTCCCAGTTTTCAAACCCTGAGTCCTTTCCATTCTCTCATGTAGATGAATTCAGGGAGAGGAAAGAGTTTAGGAAATAAGAGATCAAAGTCATTGTCACCAGTTTGCAGAGTATGTGGAAGGGAATAGGGTGTAAGTAGATTAGAAAGATAGGATGGACTAGGTTGTGAAATGTTCTAAAAATCAAAAAGAGTGGTTTAAATTTTATTCAGGATATGATAGGGAGCCACTGAAATGTATTGAATAAGGGGATGACAAGATCATCTGGCACTTTGGGACTATCAATTTGACAGGTGGAGAGGACAGACTAGAGTGGCAAGAGAATCAAGGAGGGGAGACCAAAGAGCAGGAATTTCAGTAGTCTAGGTTTAAAGTGATAAGGATCTGCATTGGGGTGGTAGCAGTGTCAAAGGAGAGGAGGGGGCATACACTGGAGATAAAGGTCGAAATGACAAGTCTTGGCAACTGATTGGATGGAAGTGGTGAGAGAGAGGGAAGAAATGAAGATGACTCTTAGGTTGTGAGCTTGGGCCACTAGAAAGATGGTGGTGCCTTCAATAGTAATAAGGAAGTTACAAAGAGGGAAGGGTTTCTTTCTTACTGTTATTCTGATTAATTGTTCTTTGGTTATTTCCATTGGTTATAATCTGTTACAACTTGACTAATGTTTAATGTGAAGGTATTTGTAGAACCTACATAGCAGATTTGCATGCCCATAGGGTGGAAGGGGGAGGAGAGGGAAGGTGAGAAAATCTGGAACTCGAAAGCTTCTGGAACTGAATGTTGTTAACTAAAAGTAAATAAACAAACAAACGAATAAGAGGGAAGGGTTTTGCAGAAAAGATTTTGTACATTCTGAGTTTAAGATATTCAGAATATTCAATTTGAAACGTTCAAAAGGCAATTTTCTTTCTACATCTGGCATATTAAGGTAAAATGAGATTTCCTCTGGCCTTAATACCCCCTCATCATCTTCACTGGAATACCCTTGGTAAAATTATCTAAATTTCTGAGAGCTATCAACACAGAATTACATAATTATAATCTGAACTCATCATCATCATGATATTCTTCAGTTCTAGGCCCAGCCCTGGAGTTCTTGAAAGCAACATTTTTTTTTCAGTAATTCTATATATGGACTTGAAAATAAGCTATTTTCACAATCTTGGACTGTTGCTTTAACGTATTATTATTATTATTATTATTATTATTATTAGTGAAGCTAAGTGGTAAAGTGGGTATAGCACTGGGCTTGGAACCAGAAAGACTCATCATTATGAGTTCAAATCCAGCCTTAGACACTTTTTAGCTGTGTGACCCTGGGCAAGTCCCATAACATCGCTTATCTCAGTTCCTCATCTACAAAATGACCTGGAGAAGGAAGTGGTAAACTACTGTAGCCCCTCTGCTGGAGAGTCAGACGCAACTCAGAAGTGACTTAATGTTACTCATGTTGTTGCTGTTAGGGTTGCTGTTCACATTAGGCTTTTGGTTAATATCCCTTTGTAATTTCTTTTCAGTGTGGCGGGTGAAAGATGAAATAATTGAAGAAATCAAGGTTCAAGCTTCCAAACATATCTATTTATTAAGCAATGCATGCCAATTATCTAATAAAGCAGGACCAGGCCCCTTAGCTTAGGACTGGACCCTGAATATAGGAGGAGACAGATTTTAAAACATTAAGAACGATTAATCAAAGAGGACAATTAAAAGGAAACAATTAAGCAGGATACAAAATTAAGTAATCTGACTTCTAATTGGATGAAAGATTAGGGACTTTCTAAGTTAGGAGGGGGAGAGCTAATTGGTACAATTCTCTGACATCAGAAAAAATAGATGTCCCACTTCCCCAAGTGTCTGTATGCAAAGAAACATGGAATCAATAACTGATGGATCTGTATGGCCCAGTTTTCAGATGACATATGGGCTGTTTGAGATGTACAATTGTGAGACAATTCCTTGCATCAGTCAGGATTTGACTGGGTTTCTGGTCAGCATAACTTGGGTCTTTGGTTAAGGGGCTCTAAATAGCAGGTCGAGGTGGTCCAGCTTTCTACCAAACAAGGCTAGGTTTAAACAATGAGGTTTTCTACCATTTCCCACAATTAAATAAAGTTTTTGCACAAGACAGAAGTTGGACTAAACCCATAACTGAGTAGAAAGGAAACTAAATCAGCTCCAGAATTGAGTCACAAGATGGAATCAGTTTGGTTCACAAGGCGCTCCACAATTAACCACTTGCTGTCCTAATCCCTTCCATTCCCCTATCAGTTATCTCACAATGAACATTTCCCTCAATTATCAAATTCTTCAATATTCTGACTGTCTTGTTATCTTGCTACATTTTGGAAACAAACAGACCTTCTGTAGTCATTTGTTTCTCAATACTGGTCCCACGGGCATCAGCTTCCTCCGAACCATTATCTTTGCGCTCAATCTCATTCTCTTTTCAAATCTCCCTCTATCTGTCAAAGGCACTACCATTCTTCCAATCTACCAGGTTCAAACCTTGGCGTTACCCTCTATTCATTGTCCCTTACCCCACGTATCCAAATAGTGGTCCAATCTTGCCATTTCTACCCCAGTAACATCTCTGTGCCATGGAGCTGCCCCTTCCCCCAAATATTTTTCTTAAGCACAGATCTGACTGTGATTCACCTTCTCAATGAACTCCAGTGGTTCCTAATGCCTTTGAGGTAAAATATAAACACTTCTGTTTGGTTTTCCAAATCTTTTTAACCTATCCCCCAACCTATCTTTTCATATCCGTTATATATCATTACTCTTCCTGCACTCTGTGACTGGACCAAACTAACTTTCTCTCTGTTAATTCACACATAACCCTCTATCTGCTCTTTTTATGTCAATGTACTCCTTCCCTTATTTTGCTGTTGTTCAATCATTTCAGTTGTGTCTGACTTTCCATTACCCCATCTGGGGTCTTTTTATCAAAGATACTGGAGTAGTTTGCCATGTCCTTCTCCAGCTCATTTTACAGATAAGGAAACTGAGGCAAACAGGGGTAAGTGACTTGTCCACACTCACACAGCTAGTGTCTCTGGCTGGATTTGAACTCAGATCTTTCTGACTCTAGGCCCAGTGATCTATCTACTGCACCACCTAATTGCCCTCCTACCTTATTCACATCTCGTAAAATCTCTCATTTCTTTCAAGACATAACATAAGTACATCTTTCTACATCAAATTTTTCCCAATCCTCCCACCCACTAGTGACCTCTCTCCTTAAATGCCTTGTATTTATTTTGTATTATAATGTCCTTCCCTTTTTCCTTCTCTTCTCATTCCCACTCTACCCTGTGCTATCCCAGAAACCATCCTGGATGGCCAGGCAGCAAGGAAACCGGACATCCCTCTTCTCTGCCTAAGTAACCACTCATAGGCCTACAATGAGAAGGCCTTCAATAGCTTCATTCTTTTCAATAAGATAGAGGGCCTCTTGTCCTTACCATCTGCCTTGCCGCAATTTCTAAGGCTCTCTAGGCCTTTCCACCTACCCTTCAGTCTGTTGACATTATTATCTGACATACTTATGTACCCTAAGGAGGTCTAGGCTTTACCATCTACCCTATACCTGAACTTTCTTTTAAATGTTGTGAGGAATTGTCTTGCTTCTTCTACTTGTACACCTAGTGTTTGGCATATAGTAAGAGCTTAATAATTGTTTTTTATTCATTCATTACACACACATACACACACACACTCACACGCGCACTCACACACGTACATGGTTGTCTCCTCCAGTAGATATAAGCTCTTTGAGAAAGATTATTTCATTTTTCAAAATATCTATATTTCCAGTGCTTAGGAATTTAATACATGTTAATAGCTTGATTGATGGTCATGTGCTCATGCACCAGGTTTCTCCTCTTCTAGGTATACGTCTGCTGATTAATTGAGGGACAGAGTCCTAAGAGCTCTGAGATAGGTGCTTTCTGGCTCTAGGTGGGAGATGAACAAAGGGTTTCCAAACAAATTAGAAACCTCTGATTGACTTTCCATAATGTCTTAGCTCTTTGATTATCAAGGTAAAATATTAAATTGCAATATAACATTTTATATGCATAATATATACATTATACAATAATGTGTTATTGACTATTTAATGTATATTTAATATATACATTAAAATATTACATTAGAGAGATATTTAATGAGTGCTAGGGCACATGGTCATAGTAATCACTGCCATTTCTACTTCACTTTCCAGTTCACAAGAGGCTTTCATTACAACAACCCTGGGAGGTGGGCAACAGTGATATTATTGAATCCCAGTTTTGTAACATACTAGATCTGGGTAAATCATTTCAACCCCCTAGGCCCTCAATTTCTCCATCTATAAAACGAGGGACCTGGACTAAATGACTTCCTGGGTCTCTTTTAGTTCTAACACTTCTGTGTTTCTGGTGCTAGAATGTCAAAATGAAAAAAGCCACCCATAGTGACAAAAACAGGCACTATAAAGTGAATTGTTTTTCTAGAGAAATGGCCTTTAGGTAAATTGGTTTTTCCATCTTCCTCTTATCACTAAGAAGTACCCCTCTCCCCTTCTGCCTCTTGCTCTTGTTCTGGGAAATCAGTACTACTGTTGCTATTGGAAAGGGCACCACGATCAACTGCCCTATGAATCTACTAATAATCTATATGACTTACACCAAAACTCCCTTCCCTGACTACCACTCCTTTATAGCTGTTGCATCTCCCTATTAAATTGTAACCTCCCCAAATAGGGACTGTCTTGTTTTTCTAATTTTATCCATATGTACAATGTATACTAGGGACTTCCTAAATGTTTGATGATTGATTGATTTTACAGATGAGAAAATTGAGATTAAGAGGTCAAGAAGGAAAGGTGGTTTCTGGTGGCCAGAAAGGTTTCACCAAAAAGGTGTTATTTTCATTCATGAATATTAAATTCTAGAAGCCTTAAGTTCCATCAGAAAACTAGGGAAAATGTCAGTGTTAGCTACAACTTTGTTCGGGTTTATAGAGTCTAGTAAATAAATTGTCTGTATGATTGATACACAACAGACAGACAACTAGATTCCTACCAGGCTGGGCCAAGTGACAGGAGGACTGACCAAATATTCAACCTTCCAGCTTTTCATATGCTTTGACACCTGTCACCTGATAACTATGCAAAAATGTAACATTCTGAAGCCTTTAATTTTACATTTTGCAAATGCCAAGAAAGTGAAATTGAAAGGGAAAAGTTAAAGTACAATCTGAGACATGTGCAAATTAAATTTTGACTATCATGAATATATATTCCTTGTCAGTGAATGCCTATCTCAGAGAATCACTTTCTCAGGGTACTATTTAGTCTGATGGCCTTCACTACATAATTGCCTGATGTTTATAGCTCTTTCATGTGTTGGGTAATCGGAAACCTTGATCAAGGTCAACTGGGAAGGTGTCAGTCTGAAAGTTTCCAGCACCAAGTGAACATCAGGAATAGACTAACCCTTGGAAATGACACTGCTCACTGAGGGTGGGGGCAGGGGAGAGGAGGAGGGAGACAGAAAGAGACAGAGATGGGGAGAGAGAGAAAGAAAGGGGGGGAGAGACAGAGACAGAGAGAGAGAGACAGAGAGGGAGAGACAGAGAGAGAGACAGAGAGGGAGAGACAGAGAGAGAGGGAGAGGGGGGGGAGGGAGAGAGAGAAGAGGGAGAGACAGAGAGGCAGAGAGAGACAGAGGGAGAGAGAGACAGAGACAGAGACAGAGAGGGAGAGAGAGACAGAGGGAGAGGGAGAGAGAGACAGAGGGAGAGAGAGACAGAGAAAGAGAAGGAGAGAGAAAGGAGAGAAGGAGAGATTTTTTGGAGGCTCCAAAATCATAATAATAATCCACATTTCCATTACATTTCAATGTCTATGAATAAACAAAAAGGATTTGTTAAGTTCTTACTATGTACCAGAGTACCAAGACAATTACAAAAAACAGGACAGTCCTTACTTTCTTTTTTTTTTTTGAAGGGAACAATCATTTATTAGATACCGACTATATGCTAGCCACTGTGCTATGCCCTTT
>CM053581.1:323627920-323675107 GCA_028627135.1 Pseudochirops cupreus | reverse complement strand
TTTTTCAGCAGGAATGTTTGAAAGTCCTCAACCTCATTGAATGACCATATTTTCCCCTGGAATACGATGCTCAATTTTGCTGGGTAGGTGATTCTTGGTTTTAATGACAGTCCTTACTTTCAAGGAGCTAAAATTCTAATATGGGAGTATAAGCTAAACAAGAGAGCTGTAGCTGTGGAAGGATGTGTTTCCCCCAAGGGGGAATTTGTTTTGCTTGATGGTGCATATTCAGTGTAAGGATTTTTTTTTCCAATGCAAGGAATCAGTGGGAGAGTCAGAGGAGGGGAGTAAAGATTAAAAAGAAGGGAAGGGAAGGGAAAAGAAAAGGGAAAGGGGAAGGGAAAGGGGGGAATGAAAAGATAAGTGAGGCATTTTTTTTTATGTAGAGAATTAGAAGAAGCACAGACAGTCAAAGCACCTTTGCAACCTATAGGACAGGTTTATCTGAAAAGAAGAGCAAGCCGTACATTATAAAAATCAGCAATTTCCTGTGTAATCCTCTTTTTTGTTTTTTTTTGGGGGGGAGGGGGTTTGGTTCTACTATTTATATGGAAATGTCCATTTTATTTTGTGCTTATTAAATTCAAAACAAACTCAAAAAAATTTTTAAGAGGAATCCTTTAACCTGTGCTTGCTTTTTCCCACAGTGAGATGGAAATGATGAACCCTTATGCAAATATAAGCGCAATGGTCATAGGTGCTCCAGCTGATACTCACGCTTGGTATTTTTGCTTTTCATTAGGGAAGTCAGTGCCGTAGAATGAGAAGAATATGGGGTCTGCCATCAGAAGGTCTGAGTTTCAGCTGGGTCCAGTGCTTCTTGCCTCTGTGAAGCTGGACAAGACACTGGAAGTAGGAACTTGGGTCTTCTCCTCTTTCAAATGGGACTAATAGTCACTGTCCCCTCCTTCATTAGGGATATCACTTTGCCTCTCTCTGAGTTGCCTTTTCCCCATCAATAAAATGGGGACAATCACCACTGTTTTGTCCCCCTAACAGAGTTTTTGTGAATAGTGAATGTGCATTCAAATGTTCAGTAACTTGAAGGCATCATGCAAATTAAGTTTATGCTACTCTTTTAAAAATGTATTAATATCTTTTGGTTTTGCTTCACCTTCATACCTCCAACATATCTTTTATCCTCTCCCCCACCCAGAGAACCAGCCCATATTGCAAAGAACAAAAAAAGAAAGAAGGGGGAAAAAGCAGTTTCAACATATCAGCAGAGACTGAGTTCCACAAATATCTGGTAACAAGGAAAGAAAGTCAGTTACACTTCTGAGCCTTGTTATGATCTTACATGCAGTGGATTCTTTCCCCTTCTTCCTTAAAAAAGCAAATTAAGAAGTCATTGACTCAGGACTTCCTTTTTGGTTTTTGAATCCTTCCCCACCCAAGTTCAGAGGGTTTATAAAGTGATACCTTCCAGGCTGCCCACAAGTGAGAAGCTTCAGTAAATAGAGAATGAATAGCCGTGAAAACTGAGCTGCCTCTGTGATTTACATCAATTTACATTCAACTTCCAAGTAATCCACAGGAAAATCCTGCAGCATCTATTCCATTACAATCAGAGGAAATGACATGGAAGGCATATAATGATTTCCCAAGATTGCTGTGACACTTGCCCCCAAACACTGGGCAGATTAATTTGTAAACCAAGACAGGAGGATGCCGCTATAATGATGGCTGCTTCTGACGAGTGTACCTACAACCCCAGAATTGGATAGATACATGTGTATTGGAGCTTTATTAACTTTATTTTCTGATCTAGCTTCAATTTCCAGCACCCTCACTTGTGCAAAGAGCCTTTGTTTTTCTCTAAGTCTCTCCTTTTCTGCCCTTTCTGATCATGCAATGCAGTATTGGTAGATACTGAACACATTGGTAGATTCCTGAACACAGGCTCAGGAAACCCAGATTCTGGCCCTCGCTAGCTAAGTAACCAGAGCAAATTACTTCACTTCTATGGATGTTAGTTGCTGAATGATAAAATGAAGAGTGCAGACAAGATGATTTCTACAATTCTTTATATAAGACCATAAAGACTGTGGGGCAATAGATTAAGGACTGGAAGGTACCTTAAGGTCATTGAGTCCAATGTTTATTTTAGAAAGCAATCAATTTACAAGCCTTAAGGGCTTGTTATATGCCAGGCACTGTATAAGTACTAGAGTTTCAAAGAAACAGCAAAATAAGACATAAATCCCTTGTCCTCAAGGACCTTACATTCTAATTGAGATAAAATATGAGTAAACGGGTACAGAAAAGATATGTACTGAATTACTGGAAGGCAACCTTGGAGGTTAAAGCACTAGAAGCTGAATAGTCTAGAAGGCAGAGGTGATAAGAGATGGAATACAGCCAATGTAAAAAAATAGACACAAAAGATTGTGTGCTGTGTGTAAGAAACTAATGATCGGTATGACTGCATTGTAGCGTACATGAAAGTCATGTATAAGAAGACTGGAAAGGAAGGAAGGGGCCATGTTGTGAAGATATTTAAATACCAAAGAAATGAGTTTATTGTTTCCTAGAGGTGAGTCGACAGTGAGGGGTATGTCACTAATTTCCTTGGTTACCTTGGGCAAGTCACTTCCTTTCTTAGGCCTAATTTTCTTCATCTGTAAAACAACACCCTAGATGATAGGGGTCTTCTTTTGCAAATATCATCTCAGAAGCTAGAATTTCTGGTATGGTACCTAAGACTAGAAGGTTCTTTCCACTTATTTCATGTTGCCAAGTTTGCTCAGAAATAAAGTGATTACAGTAGGGAGGAAGGAAAGAAAGAAGATTGAATCACATACCTTGGAGAGTGCTTGGGAATGGGTCTGTATATGCTATCTCCTGGAGCAGGCATAGTGATATATCTGTTATTTCATCATCTCCAATATGATTTGGTCTTTTTGCACACTCAAGAATATTGTAGTTGGTTCCCAGGTGTTACTTCTCATCACCTTCTTCCCTCTCATGACAAAGGACTGAATTGAACAGGATTAGGTACTGAGCATCAAGAGCTGCCCACCCAGTAGACTTTAAAGGGAGAGACTTCCTCCATTCTTGATCTCTTTTCACTTTTACTGGGCATAAGGATTTGTTAAGGCTCTCTTTCTTGGACTTTCCATGAGGTAGGGAGGAGATTCTTCTTCTACCTGGCAGTTATGGCAGCTATGAGCACATGGCATTAAGTGCCTATGACTTGCCTCTGGAAACTTAAGACTGGACTTCAAATCTCTGACTCTTTTACTTTGTGCTTCTTTTCCTGAGCCACTGAGTGAATAATAATCCTGAGATGGATGTTTCTAGCCTAGGAAGCAACTTTATGGGTTTGAAAAGTCAGGAGCTCCTGGATCTGAGGGCTCATGACCAGGTAGGAGATATTCTCTGAAGCAACCTTTTGGAAGAATAGATGGCCACAGTAAGGAGAGTGAGTCATGCATGCCAAGGCAGACAGCAAATGTAAAGTGAAAGAGAAATACAAGATCATGTTTCAATATTAGTTTCATGTTTTAAGTATTTGTCATTAAGTCAGTTGTGTTTTAAACATGTCTTCTCTGGTGAAGGAAATCCATAGCTGACCTATACCAAATCTACTTTTTATGTCAAATACCTTTAAGGCAGCGGTTCTCAACCTGTGGGTAGCGACCCCTTTGAGGGTCAAATGACCCTTTCACAGGGGTCACAGGGATCGCCTAAGACCATCAGAAAACACATATTTCTGATGGTCTTAGGAACCAAGACACTGCTCATCTATCTGTCTCCAGGCAGGTCTGCCCACATGCAGATATGCCCACATCTGAGTATTAAAGGGTTGTGGCATTAGGAAGGTTGAGAACCACTGCTTTAAGGACTCTTTTAGAGAATTTCTAGACATTATCCAAACCTCAGTTTTGCTTAAAAAATTGTCCCCAAAATTATACTCTGAGGTGCAAGTTTAATGACCCTGCTTTTTTTGTGATCAGGCTAACCTAGGATAGAACCTGGTCCATGGGAGTCTAGAGCTGGGGCCCATTAGGGGGAGGTGGCATTCCAAGTCCTCAGGCTACGTTTTTGTCCTTCCTAGCTTCAACATTAATTCTGATAATATACACTTTTCCTAATAGTAACCATGAAATAACTCGAAAATTTTAGTACACAAAATAAAACTGTTAACATGCAAAACATTTTTTCTCACTAGTAATTTCCTAGAATTCTGTGACCTTTTGATCTAACATCTTTGACAATGAAGTTACTAATAAAATCACATCAATGCTTGAAATCCAGAATGTTAAATGTGGGAATGTTGAAGATTGACTGTACTTGTATCCCCTTTATTTTACAGATAAGGAAACTGAGACTCAGAAGAATTACATGATTTGCTTAAAGACTCATAGCTAGTTAGTGGTGAAGCTAGAACTAGGCCCTTATGCATTTGTCCTTTATTATTTTGAACATTCACTTTTTAGAGATTTTAGATAATACAATAATTGGCTTAGATGCCTATATTTTATCATGGCTTTGGAGCTCTATGTTCCCTCCACTGGAACAGGAATTGCCTCTATCCCATATAAGAGGTTTGCTTTTGTACACAGTTAGATCATCATAAAATACATGAAAGATCTTATGTTCAAGTAAGATCCCCAGAAAAATGTTGCCATTTTCCTTTTTGTTCATTTTAAAACTGCTACTTTTTTCAAGGAAACAACCATCAAATACACGCCGTGAAGTCACCCTTACAGACAATTCATTGTTTCTGTTTCCAATAGGAAACATCAAGTTGAATTTTAAGATTTATTTTCTACTCCAGCTGATCATTGAGCTTGATCTGAAAAAGATTTTTCCCCTTAGAATTCAGAAGATTATAGCATTATGCAAGTCTTTGGAAGAACATAATCTAGGAAGATTATTAAGCATTATAATATTTGGGAAAGTGTATTGTTTCAGTGCTTTATTTAACATTTTATTATACAGAAAATGATTTCCATTTTGATCATAACAGCCTATGACTGATTGTGTTCTGACTAATTATGACAGATCTTTGACGGATTTATGACCTCACTGATGTTGATACTGTCCTCATCAGATCAAATCTAATCAAATCCTCAGCTTTCAAATTCTATGTAATTGGTTATACATCCTGTAGGTCCTTCTTGTAGTGTCTACTCATTACAATCCTAATCCTTTCTATCTCTTAGAGTTACTAATGTAATACTCAGGCTATATGCTGTCTCTTACTTTCTGTTCATGGCCAGATGGTCTCCTTTTGAAAATATAAAAGGCCTCTCTGTCAAGGTCTGTACCTAGGCAGCTATGTGATTCAGTGGATAGAGTGCAGGGCCTGTAGTCAGGAGTTCTGATCTCAGATGCCCACTAACTGTGTGACCTGCAGGTCACTTAACTTCTATTTGTCTAATCCACTGGAGAAGGAAATAGCAAACCACTGCAGCATCTTTGCCAAGAAAAACCTCAATAGGTTCATGAAGCATTGTATACAACTGAACAACAACAACTGTGATGATAATATAAATGGGAAGATCTTTCCCATCCATTAATAGGCCCATGTGACTTGCCTGAGTTGCTTGGAAGCCTGAGTCATGTGATTCTGTGGCGAGAGGAGCTTGCAGAGTAGATGGGGCAGGAAAGGGTGAAGCAGGAAGGGTGGAGCAGAGAGAGTGGAAATTGGTCAGAGTAGTTAGACCTGAAGGAGAGAAAGGAAGCAGGAAGCAAGCTGTGCATGTTTGTTTGTGGGAAGACCCTAGCATGAGGAAAGCTTGGGAACAGTGGTACCCCCTGCATTGTTACTGTGTAGAGATTTCTTTGTTGCTATGATGAATTTGGCTTTCTGGTGTTTGAATAAATGTTTTGGTCCTGTCTTCCACATGGAGAGTCTGTTGTATTTTGTGATTCAGAATTATACCAACATATTCATAGCTGCCATAGGTGCTATGAATATCACGTTAGTGCTACAATAACAAAGATCTATATACAGTGATATACTGATGTGAGAGATATCAGCTCATCTGTGTTTTGGTAAATAGTACATCCCAAAACCAGAGAACTTAGAAGGTCATTCAAAAGCAAACATTTCTTAAATGAACATATTGGGTTTAAAAACAGTGAAATGAATAAATCTAATTTAACAAATTAATAAAATGTTCATTTCATTAAAACTAGATACAGTTTAAAACTTAAAATTCTTTTCAAAAGGGTAAAAATTACAAATGACCCAAAGGATAAGAGAAAGACGCATGCATGTTACATGCCTCTGATTGTAATTTTGGCTCAAAGATCACTCCTTGGTTCACAGGACATGGAGTTGAAAGGGGCAGTAGAGATCACGTAGTTCAATCTTCTGATTTTATCTGGATGAGGGAACTGAAGCTAAACAAGTTAAATACTTTGTCTATCAACAAGGACATACAAGATGGGGAAAAGTGGGGGAAAGCTGAACTGCTCCAGGAGTGAAAGGAGGAGACAACAAGATGACCAGCTTGAGGCAGTGGTAACGACCTCACAGCAGCTCCCCAGTGGACTGAGTGGAACTTATGGAAAGACATGAAAACAAACACAAAATAAATCACATGGTATTGGAAGGTATGGAAGGGTTGTAATTTATACAAGTGGAGGTAACTTTACTGTTGAGATTTAATTTTTTTTAATTTAACTTTTCGTTTAACCCTTGTCTTGTTAGCTTATCCATAAAATGGAAATAATAATATTTTCACAACTCACCTCGACACCTTTGAAAATTACAGATTGAATTTATTGTATATTTAAAAGAAAGGCAAGATGTATGTAATAGAGATATGCAGTTTCATGTACAATCCTCTTCTGTTGTACCATATATAGTGCACACACCCT
Source organism: Pseudochirops cupreus (assembly GCA_028627135.1). Taxonomy (NCBI): domain Eukaryota; kingdom Metazoa; phylum Chordata; class Mammalia; order Diprotodontia; family Pseudocheiridae; genus Pseudochirops; species Pseudochirops cupreus. Next base: position 323,668,270 of record CM053581.1, on the reverse strand, counting down.
TTTATTGGGTGTTTGTTAAGTTCAGAAATTTTAAAAATGCTGAAAAAAACAACATGCTTTACCAGGTGGTTTCGAGGAATTCATTTTATAAACTGTTAAAAGCTATAGAAATGTGAGCTCTTCTAGAAGGCACTCCCTATGTTCAGTGAACAAATGACTGTTCCTCTCCTCGTCAGCCTGATCTCCCTGGATGGGCCTTGAGATTTCAGAGAAAGAGAGTATGTATGGTTATGATGAGTGTCTACTTCCAGTTCCTTAAACCAACACCTGACTTTCCAAGTTTCTGTAGTATCCTTGGCTCCCTGAGGTCCTGTGTCAGCTGCCTGATTCCTCAAAAGCCCTGCCACTCAGACATTATAATAGTTCATATTCATATAACCCTTTACTATTTTAAAAAATGCTTTCCTCGCAGAAGCCCTGCAATGTTGTTAATATAAGTGTTATTATCTCCGCTTTAGAGCTGCTGCTGTTTGTTCTTCATTTTCAAAGAGGACCAATGACATCACAGGGGTGTCGTCTTCACTTCAGTGTAAATTGGATTTAAGTGAGGCAGAGTTGTAAAAAGTCATCAGCCTCACTTTCTCTTCCAGGGTCATCAAAATCCAGCAGTAAGACAAAAGTCGAGGTGACTGGTGATGGCCCAGGATGTAGTGGACAATCTTGGCTTTTCTAAATTAAGGCCTTTCCCAGGCTTTATTTTCTGAGGCAAAGCCCATTCAATGACTAAGGACTAAGAACTGAGGCTGGGTTAGGCAGCTGGGTTGGCCAATGGATGGAGGGCTGGACCTGGAGTCAGGAAGATCTGAGTTCAAATCCAGAAACAAACATGTACTAGTTGTGTGTCCCTTTGACAAATTACTTAACCTCTGTCTGCTTCGGTTCCCTCAATTGTAAAACAGGGACAATAATCACACCTCCCTCTCAGGCTTTTTGTGAGGATCAAACGAGAATCTTGCCTGGCTCGCAGTAAGTGCTTAATAAATGTTTATTCCTTTCTCCTTTAGAGGCTCAGAGAACACAAGATCCCTGAAGTCAGGGGCTACTTCATTTTTGTTTTCACATAGGGCCTCATACATTTTTATTTTTGCTTTTTTTCCTGATGAACTGATGGAGGGAACTCCTAGTGAAGAAACTTCCTCTGTCATTGTAGCTGAGCAGGACATGTGATAAGGAGAAGATGAGTGGGAAGCCAGACTACAGAAATGAACACCCTGGGCACTACCTACCCCTCTCATAGAAGATGTCGGTGAAAAGACTGGCTGGCTCAAGTTTGGCAGGCTGGGTCCGGCCAAGTCATTGTGCAACCCCTTGCAATCTAAGGTATGGGAAGAAAGCTACTCAATTACCACAATCAAGCTAAGCGATAGGATGAGGCAGGCCCCTGTCTGTGGATCAGATGCAGTACAACAAAATGATGTATGGAATTCATCAGTTATAAAAAGGAAACGAATATTTATTAAGTGCTCATACTATGTTCCAGGCGCTGTGCTTAGAACTTTACAAAACTAGGAGGTAGATGTTATTATTATCTATTTTACAGAGAGGGAAACTCAGGCAGACAGTGGTTTAAAGTGATTAGCAGAAAGTCACAAGGATAGTGTCTGAGGTCACATCTGAGCTCAGGTCTTTCTGACCCTTGGTCTGGCACTCCATCCACTGAATCACCTAACTGTCTCTGATTCGGCCACAGAACAAATTTTAACAGCTGTCAAGAGGGAAACATCTAAAGTGACTTCTTGAGCTGTTGGTTCATGAGCAAATCAGCTTAATCTGACTGACTGGGAATTTAAGCACCAGAAAGTACTAATATAGGTCAATTGTTGCAAAGGAATAGAATATTCAGCAGAGGAGCCAGACAACGAATAGAACAATCTACGAAGTTGTAATGACTCATAAAAGGGGATTGTTTGTAGCATCGCCTAGGAAGAAACAAAAGAAATACCCTTAAATGAAACTTACCTCTTCCTTCTCCTCCTTTTAAATCCACTTCTTAAGGGGAGATAGAATTCCACTTTGGAAACATCTATCAATAAGAACAAAGTTCAGGGGAAAATATGGTCATTCAAGGAAACAGAGGACTTTCAAGTACTCTTGATGAAAAAACCAGAGCTGAACAGAAAATTTGACTTTCAAATACAAGAAGCAAGAGAAGCATGAGAAGGTAAACAGGAAAAAGAAATCATAAGGAACTTATTAAAGTTGAACTATTTACATGCCTACATGGAAAAATGATAATTGTAACTCATGAGACTTTTCTCAATATAAGTATAGTTGAAGGGAATTTATATGTATATATATATGTATGCATGAATATATATGTGCATATATGTATGCATATATATATAGGAGGGTGTATGTGTACATAAATACATATATGAATGTGTGTATATGTGTGTACATGTATACATAGACAGAGGGCACAAGATCAGTTGAATAGGAAGGGGTGATATCTAAAAAAAAATAAAATTAAGGTGAGAGAGGAATATATTGGGAGAAGGAGAAAGGGAAAGATAGAATAGGGTAAATTATCCCACATAAAAGAAACAAGAGAAAACTTAAAATGGAGGGGAAGAGCAAAAAGGTGAAAGGGAATGGGTCAACCTTACTCTCACTGTATTTGGCTTAAGTAGGGAATAACATACACACTCAATTAGATATCTTACCCTACAGGAAAGTGGGGAGGGAGGGAAGGGGATAAGAGGAGGGTGATAGAAGGGAGGGCAGATTGGGGGAGAGGGTAGTTAGAAGCAAACACTTTTGAAAAGGAACAGGGTCAAAGGAGAAAATAGAATAAGTGGGGGGGTGGGGTGGGATAGGATGGAGGGAAATATAGTTAGTCTTTCACAATATAACTACTGTGGAAATGTTTTGAGTAACTACACATGTACAACCTATATTGAATTGTTTGTGTTTCTAGTGGTGGGTGGATGAGGAGGAAAGAAGGGAAAGAATCTGGAAATCAAAGTCTTAAAAACAAATGTTAAAAAAAATTGTTTTTACATGCAACTTGGAAGTAAGATATACAGGAACTAGGGTATAGAAATCCATTTTGTCCTTCTAGAAAGTTGGGGGGATGGGGAGGATATGAGAGAGCTGATTGGGGGAAGGGGTATTCAGTAGGTTTGCTATCTTGGGGTGGAGGTAGGGGAAAGCTGGAGAGAAAATTTGTAACTCAAAATCTTGTGGAAATAAATGTTGAAAACTAAAAGTAAATAAATAAAAGATTAATTTTTTTAAAAAAAATTAAGGAGAGGATTATTAGTTCAGTGGTTCTCAAACTCTGTGGTCCTAGGACCCCTTTATGTCTTAAACAATTGTTGATAACTCTAAAGATTTCTTATTTATGCTGGTTATATCTGCCCATATTTAGTATGTCAGATATTAAAACTGAAACAAAAAATGAGAACAAAGATGCTAGTCTGGTGCTGAAGGACCATACTCAGCTAAGCTGGAATACTGTGAAAATAAGATAGAAAAAAAAAATTGAAGCAAATTGTGAAGCAAGCTAGGAAAAGATAAGAAAAGCTTGTCAGAAATCAAGCTTCACATAACTGATCTCACTTGCTTGTCCAAGTTCATCCCATAAGTGGTAACCACATGGAATACCAGGGCCATTGCCCATTGTAGGGTTCCCCCTTCTCAAAGCACCCCCCCCATAAATAAGCATCCCAGAAATGAAGGGGAGAACAGCACTTCATAGTCTTCATGCCATACAACTAAATCCAACCCTCTTTCCTTGCTTGATCAACCACTACTGGCTTGGTGGACTTGGATTTAGTAGCATCAGTCTTCCTCAGGAGCACCATTAAAGATCCACTGAATGTTAAGGGCAGCTTCCCTTCTCTTGAACCATGCTTTGAGAAGATCTCATCTTACTCCAGCCTGACTCTCTAAGAGGAGATAACAGTAGAGGGAGTCATAGATTCAGATTTCATAGGAAGAATGGTAGTTTTCTTACAGAGGCATACATCAAAACAATGCTGGTAAGAAACAAGGGGAAGAATAGACTAGCTTCTCATTCTCTCTAGCCTCTGGGTCTAAGTGACCAGCCAGGAGAGAGCCTCCAGTAAGTCTTCACAGTTCAATAAGACAACTGCTTACTTAGGAATCTAGTCTCCAAGGGCTTTTTCAATTCAGTTCAGTCCAATTAACACTTATTAAGTACTTACTATGGGCCAGGCACTGTGCTAAGTGCTGATCTGATTTGATTCTTTGCCCCAGATCTAAAACTTAATGATGATTGCTATCATTTATAAGAATAATATAATTTATAATAATGATGGCTAGCAGCTAGATTTTCTAGTGGATAGAGCACTGGGCTGGGAATCATGAAGAGCTGACTTCAAATCCGGTATCAAATACTTACAAACTGTACAACCTCAGGCAAATCACATAACCCCAATTTGCCTCAGTTCCTCAACTGTAAACCAAGGACACACTAGAGAAGGAAACAGGTGGACCATTCCAGTATCTTTGCCAAGAAAACTCCATGGACAGTGTCCATGGGGTCATACACAGTCAGACAGGACTGACCAACTGAACAAAAACAAACATCTGTAAAGTGCTTTAAGGTTTGTGAAGTGCTTCACATACATTATTTCACTTGATCCTCACAGTGACCCTGTGAAATAAGTACCATTATTATAGCCATTTTACAGATAATGAAACTGAGACTGAGAAGTGACTGCTTCAGGGTCATACAGCTAAGTGTCTAAAACAATCATGAGACAGACTTTGATCAAAGTCTTTTGACTCCAAGTCTAGTATTTTATCTACAACCTACTACCACTCACAGGACATTACAACTAACACAGTTTTCCACTAACTCACATTCTAACCCCCAGCTGTGATTTCTGCTCCCAGATCATCTGTATACAGACACCTTGTCCGAACCCCTGTACTCAGGAGTTTTCCAGTGTATCTCTTCACTCCTCCATACAAAGGAATATAGATCTGACTTGTCTGTGGGCACCAGACATGTCTAATAATGGAAAACTACCCCTACCTGATAGTCTGACTCTAAATAAGAATAGCACATTTCTGTAGCCCTTGAAAGTTTACAAAACATTTGTCTAACGATTATCCAGTGAGTTACATAGCGCAAGTATTATTATAATCCCTATTTTATAGATGAAGGGACTGAAACACAAAGAAACTAAGTCACTTTTCCTATAGTTACACACCTAGTAATTATAAGAGCTGGGACTCAAACCCACTTCCCCTGGCTCCTAGTTTCCTTACAACTCTGCCAACAAATTCTGACTTTCATGTTGGTGGGCGGTTTTGTTTGTTTGCTTTTGGTGGTGGGAGCTTTGGTCCACATCTTAATGGCTAGGCAAGTGACTCATTAATGCCCTATTGGGTATTTGGGGTTTTGCTTTTTTCCTCTGTTTATCCAGTCAGAACAGGAAGCAAGATTCCAGAGTAACAAAATTTAGTGGGCTTCAACAGCACCTTCCAAGAAAAGTTGTCTTTTAAAAAAAAAACTAGGCATAGGGATTGCCTGGAAATCCCTTGGAATCCTAGCACTCAGAAATTTCAGTTACAGGATGAATCTACAGTTAATGGGCAAGTGAATACCTCTGATGAGATGAGAAGACTTATGAAACTATAGCAAGGAAGTGCCCTGCTACAAACCCAGCAAAGCACTTTGTAATCACAGAATCTCAAGACTATTAGAGCTGGAAGAGACTTTTAAATACTTAGTGTTAACAAATAGAGCATAAAATATCTCAGAGCCAATAGGAAGCTTAAAATCAGAGAATATGGAAACTAGAAAGACCTTAGAAAACTAAACTCCTTCATTTTACAAATGAGGGAGTAAATTCAGAAAAAGGAAATGATTTTACCAATACTGCATAGCAAGTGAGTCTTCGGTTTGCTTTAATTAATAGTTGAATTAACAGAAATTCTGGTCTCCTTTTGAATCATGGGTCTGGAATTAGATGGAGCCCACAGCATATTGGACTAGACACTAGAAAAACATCACCTTTACAAAGGGCTTCACTGGAAGTTTAGATAGATAGATAGATAGATAGATAGATAGATAGATAGATAGATAGATAGATAGAATAGATACATATAGATACATAGATTATAGATAGATACATAGATACATAGGATAGATAGACAGATAGAATAGATAGATACATAGATACATAGGATAGATAGATATAGACAGACAGACAGATAGATAGATAGATAGATATGTACACACACATATACATAATATGTACTTACATATGTCTAGTCCTATATATCCCAATAATCTATTGGAATAGCTTAGCTGGAACTGCCCACCCCCCATTCCTGTTGTATCCAACTTTCCATTTAAGGAAATATTTAGCAATAACCAAAATCTTATTTTAAATCTCAGAATTCTGTTGATCATGTCTTCTGTCATTTAAATATAAATTTTTGATCATGGCTTCCTCTCAAAAATTTTCTTTATTTTCCCTTGACCCCAACTCTCAAGTAGAAGAAAGGCAACTATCTTCAGGGACTTAGTGACTCCTAATATATTGGGAATAATTAGATTTTCTAATAAGCAACTAAGGTTCATTTCCCTTTAACCCACAGAATCAAGACACTTGGAGAATGAACTTTTGCAGGACTTACAATAAATGATAAACTTAATTGGCTACTAAAGCCATGTGTCATCTCTTTGGTGCTTAAAGTACGAATGAGAAGCAATAGGTTTTGGCAGAGTCCTAAAAGTCCCTAAAATTCCATAACCTAATTCAAAATAATGGCTAATTTTATATACTCACAACTTAGAAAATCATTCTTCAAAGAACCCTGAAATTAGAAAAATACATATATCCTCTATTTGTTTACTTGGAGAGTTGTTCCAAATTCCTAACTTATGGAGCATCGAGTGTCCTGGGATCTCCAGATCTCTGGCCCAGTTTCATGAATCATATTATATGGTAGGAGAGCCAAATTTCCTTTGGAACATCTATAAATAAAGGGCTTCTTCTACAGACAATGAAATAGGAAAAAAATTTTCTGACAAGCAAGCAAATGTGAGTTTTATTTCTCAACAAGAGTTAACACCAGTCTTATGATTATTAGTATAAGGCTATTGCCACTTTTAACAACAATAGTAACAGTAATGTTTGTAACTGTTGCATTTACACAGCCATTTCAGATGGAAATACCAGCTGTTGTTGATTCCAAAATTTTTCCTACTTATGAAGCTGCTTTTAACAACAGTAATATTAATAGTCATGTTTGTAATTGTTGCATTTACACACTCATTTCAGAAAGAAATGCCAGCTGTTATTGATTCCAAAATTTTCCCAACTCGTGAGGTTGGGAGACTGGGAGAATTTTGTTTTTACTGTATAGCCAAAATGCTATTTTGACCCTAATGCTAGGACCAGACCAGAATGCAGATGCATTATCCGCAATAATAATGTACACTGAATCTCTCAGTTTAGCTCAAGAAAGGACCTCAGTGTCTGGTACCTTATCTTGCCAGGTGATTATCAAAATTTTCCTAAGAGAATTCAAATGAAAGTGATTCAGTTTCTGGTATGTTGCTATTATAGTGTCCAGAATTCACAGGCATGCAACAATGAGGTAGCACAATGGCTCTGTAAACCTTCAGATAATATACTGCCAAAGTAAGTGAACTTGTCCACAGAATTAAAAATTTCTCCATTTGCTGTAACTGATGGTTCCATATATGGATGGTGTGGTGCTGGCTGGTGAAGAAGCTGTTTTCTTGGTATTCATTAGGCCAAAATTGGCACAAGCTGCAGAGAACCGATCCATACCTTGTTGCATCTCAGCCTCAGAAACTGCATTAAGTGTACAATTATCTGCAAAGAAAAAGTCACACACCAACTGTCCTACTTTAGTCATGACATGTAGACTTTTCAAGTTAAATAATTTACCATCAGTGTGGTAGATGACCTTGATGCCATTTTCATCCTTGTTGGAAGCATCTGACAAACAAATATTAAGTATATAATATGCCCCAGACATTGTGGTAGTTGTTGGTAACACTCTCAAGACTCAAATGCATCTGTGACGTTGTAGATTTGGAAGTTCCCTCCAATAATGAAGATTGAAATTCATCTGTATCTGCCCACCCCATGTGACTCTTGTCCATGTCCTCCAGGATGCTCATAGGGCTCCACATAACATGCTACAAGCCTTCCTCATTTAATCCTGACCAATGAAGATGCCAGTGTCATAAAATTTTATGCCTCTTTGTCAGTTTTCTCACTGCTTATATGTTGCAGGCTGCTCCTAGCCATCATGTACGTCTCCATTGCTCTCTGTTACACTCATGTTTAATTCTTCACAGATCCATTGTATTCTACATCTTACTGTCATACAGCCACACCAGTTGGTATTAAAAAGATGAACCACTGCAAATATAGGAAGCTTAGGATCATTAAAGCTGCTTTACACTTTCTCAAAGGAATTCAGATTGCTCTCTTCCTGTTCAACTCTAGGTCCAACCCATCATCCATCAGTAGTCTCTTCTAGATACATGTACTCCTGGAGAAGCTCTATAGATTTTCCATCAAATGCATGTTGAAATCTTGGTGATAGACGTTCTCCATCCACTTGTTTTTTTCTCTGTGGATGAAAGACAAAAATAAAGTAACCTGATGCTTATGTGTACATAGGTAAGGATTTGGGGTGTGTTTTTTTTTAATTGCAACTCTTCTTGTTTGGTTCAAAAATAAAGTACATGAACGTAAAAGTATGAGAAAATGAATTAATAAGATAGGCTAGAATTTGATTGTGAAAAAGCCTTGAATTCCAGGCTCAGAAGCTCAGCGTCTATTCTGTATCAATGGAGAAACACAGAGCAGTAATAAACATAACACTAGGAATCACATTTGCAGTGCTAAGAATGGTGACTTCCACTGGTGAGAGGTGACAGGTAAGTACTACTCTCTAACCCTCAATGGGTTCTTTTGTGTACATGGCAACCTAACCTAAGTTGCTTTGGTGAAATAAATTAATTAGTCCAGATTATACTGTACTCTTACCTGCTCTTGCAATCATCTTAGGCTTCATAACAGTGTGAAAAATGCTATGATTCTATGTAAATTAGGCTAACATATAGGAGATACAGTAGAGAGAGCAGTGGCTTTAGGAGTCATAATACCTGGGTTTTAATCCCAATTCTACTACTAAGTGACACCAGTCAATCTTCTAGGTTTCAGCTTCCTCGTATATACAATGAGGATGATTTTTATGTCCCCTTCCAGCTCTGGTATCCTATATTCTATAAAGGTTCTTCCCAGCTCCAACAACCTATAAATATAATCTCTCTCTCTCTCTCTCTTTTTTTCAGTTGTAGAGAATCATGGGAAAACCAAAAGAATCCTGGGTGTTTTATGGGTGGGTAGATAGATGAATAAATGAAGGCACAGATATAGTTACAGAAGGCAATGTGAGGTGAGAGAAAGAATGTTCTTCATCCATAAAATCGGATCATAATATTTGCACTGTTTACCTCAAAAAATTGTTTTAAGGAAAGTATTTTACAAATCATTAAGTGCTATATTAATCAATAAAGCAAAAACAAACAATAGTTGCCCTCAAGGAATTAATATGCTTTCAGGGGAGAAATATGTACACGTGTAGCTATAGATTTAAAAATAGTAACAGATTAATAGATGACAGATGATAGATAATAGCTAAATAGAGAAATAGGGAGATAGATGGGTAGATGGATGGATGGATGGTTGGATGGATGGATGGATGGATGGATGGATGGATGGATGGATGGATGATGGATGGTCAGTACAAAGACCTGAAGGGGAGAGATGGAATTTTGTATAATAAGACAGTAAGACTCAATTGGGTATCTTACCCTACAGGAAAGTAAGGGAGGAAGTGGGGGACAATGAAAGAAGGGAGGGAAAATTAAGGTGATAATTAAGGAAGATTAGTAGTCAGAAGCAAACACTTTTGAAAAGGGACAGGATCAAAGGAGCAAATAGAATAAATGTGGGGTGGGATAGGATGGAGGGAAATAGAGTTAGCATTTCACAACATGACTATTATGGAAATGTTTCGCATAACTACACATGTATAACCTATATTGAATTGTTTGCCTTTTCAATGAGGGTGGGTAGGAGGGAAGAAGGGGAAGAATCTGGAAATCAAAGTTTTAAAAACAAATGTTAAAAATTGTTTTTTACATGCAACTGGGAAATAAGACATACAGGCAATGGGGTAGAGACATCTATCTTGCCCTACAAGAAAATAGCGGGGAAGAGGAAAAGAGGAAGGGGGTGTGATAGAAAGGAGGTCAGAATAGGGGAAGGGGAGAGATAGGGAGAAAATATGGAACTCAAAATTTTGTGGAAATGAATGTTGAAAACTAAAAATAAATAAATAAATAAATAAATGTTGAAAAAGGTCAGTTTAGCTAGAAGTTGATCCTCTTGAGGAGGAGTAATAGGTAACAAGTCTGGAAAATAAGTCTGGAGTCAGAGCAAGAAGAACTTGAAAATGTCAAGAAGACAAATTTGTATTTATTTGATCCAAGAGGCAAGAGGGAGCCACAGGACTTTTCTAAAAAGGGAAGGCTAATGTTCAAACACATACTTTGGAATATCACTTTGACAGACAGAAGATGTATTGGAGAAAGAATATACCTGACACAGGGTGAGGTGGTTGAAAACTATTGTAATAATTCAATTTAAAGATGATAAAAACTAAACAGAGGCAACTAGTGGTGGAATGAATAGAGCCCTGGTCCTGGAATCAAGAAGATCTGAGTTCAAATCCAACCTCAAACAGTTAATGACTGCATGATTCTAGGTAAGTCACTTAACCTCTGTCTGCCTCAGTTTCCTCCACTATAAAATACAAATAATAACACCTACCTCACATGGTTGTTCTAGGGATCAAATGAGATATTTGTAAAAATGTTTAGCACAGTGTCTGGAACATAATAGGAGATACATAAATCCTTTTCTCCTCCCCATCTCTCAACAGAAGTGGTGGCTATGTAAGTGGAGAAAGAGGAACAGATGTGGAGGTAAAATCCAGACCAGACAATTGATTAGGGGTGAGGGACAAGTGAGAGGAGGTAACTTCGGAGAGAAAGGAAATGAGTTCTGTTTTGGAGAGTTTGGTTTGTCAATAGGCACCCTGTGGGAATTATACAATTGGCCGACTAGAGCTGGGGGTAGGCAGGGAGGGAAAATGAGGGTTTGATGTATAGGTCTGGGTGTCATCTACATAGAGGTGATAATTTAATCTATGGGAACTGATGGGATCACAAAAAGAATGGGTATAGAGAGAGGAGAGCCCAAGATAGGACATGGTTAATGATCTAGCAAAACAAATAAAAAATCAATGGCCAAACAGATAGGAAGAGAAGCAAAAGAGAAGAATGTCACAAAAAACCTAGAGAATGTGTCTAAGAGGAAAAGGCGGTCAATAGTGTCAAATTCTGCAGAGAGATGAAAAAAGATCAAAACTAAAAAAGGTATTGGATTTGTCAATTAAGAGATCATTGGCAACTTTTGAGGGAACATCTTCAGTTGTATAATAAAGTCAATGTCAGATTTCAAGGGATTGAGAAAAGGGAGGAGAGAAAGTGAGGAGACTAAAAGTGTAGAGAGATCTTTTTCCAATGTTTGGCTCTTAAAAGTTTGGTAGTAAAAGGGCAATCACTTGAGGGGATAATAGAGTCAAAGGAAGAGTTTGTTTAGAATGAGGAAAGTACGGTTGCTGTAGGCAGCAATCAATCAATTAACATTTATTAAGCACCTTCAACCCACCAAGTTTCAGCTAAGCCCCGGGGAACAAAAGGTAGTCCCTGCTCTCAAGGAATTTACAAACTAATGGGTGCAGACAAATATATTCAAAATGATAGAGATAGAGATAGATGGAGATGGAGATGGAGATAGAGATGGAGATGGAGATGGAGATAGAGATAGATAGATAGATAGATAGATAGATAGATAGATAGTAGATAGATAGATAGATAGATATAGATATAGATATGGATATAGATATAGATATAGATATAGATATAGACATGGACATGGATGTAGACTTGGAGATAGAGATAGAGATATATCTATAGATATATATAGACATAGAGACAGAGAGAGAGAGAGAGAGAGAGAGAGAGAGAGAGAGAGAGAGAGAGAGAGAGAGAGAGAGGATAGGAAATAATTAACCTGGAGGGTGCTAGAATTAAGTGATTGCGAAAGCCTTCCATTTAAAGATGGGAACTTAAAGGAAGCCAGGTAAGCCAACAGGTAAAATTAAAAAGGGAGATCATTTCAGGCATAGGAGATACCCAGAGAAAATGCCTGGAGCCGAGAGAAAGAGTTTTGTTGTTTGTCCTTCATTCTTGGAGAGGACTGTGACCTCTGGGAGGTAATGCCATGACATGCAAATGATTTGGATTTAAGTAAGGGAGGGTTGTGCAAAGTATCTTGTTCCTGGAACCTCAAGGAAGCTAGACTCTCTGGATCAAAGAGTACACGGCCAGGACTAAGGTTTAAGAAGACTGGTTAAGTAGGAGCAGGGCTAGGTTATGAAGGGCTTTGAATACCAAAGAGAGGATTTTGTATTTGATCTTGAAGGCAATAGGAAACTATTGGAGTTTATTGAGTATGTGAGTGACTTGGTCAGCCCTGTATTTTAGGAGGATCATTGATGGTTGAATAGAGGACAGATTAGAGTAAGGAGAGAATTGAGACAGGCAGACCCACCAGCAGACTTGTATTTATTGATGCAAGTTAACACAGATGAAAATAATGATGTAACTTAGTTAACTGAATCTACTACAAATGTATGTTATCTAATCTCTTTCACTTCTAATTCAATTCCATTCCTCACAGAGGCTGATTCCAAATCTTCTCTATTCTCTTTAAGTTTCCCACACTTCCTGCTTCTCCTTTCTCTCTGTTGAGGACCTAACTTTATAACTTACCAAGAACAGCGAGATCATTTACCATACATCCCCCTTTGTCCCTTCACTATATCTCAAAATCTGCTTAACATCATTACTCATTCTCTCCTTTACCCCAACATTCCATGAAAAAAAAAATAATGCTTATTCTTTCCAAGGTCAACTCTTCTAGATCTAACTTTGCTCCCATCTCCTCCTCTCTTCTTGATCAGATTACCCCCTTAATCTTTACCTTCTTCTCTTTACCTTTCAAGCTCTCCCTATCTACTGGCTTCTTCCCTGCTGTTTACAAATATACCTAAATCTCCACATTCTGTAAGAAAAAAAAACAACATCCTGAGTGAGTCCTACTATCCCCTCAAGCTATTGTACTATATCTTTCTGTGAAAATCATATTCCAAAAGAAAGATATCTACACACTCTCTACGTTTTTCTCTTCTCTCATTCACTTCTCAACCCTTTTAGATCTGACATATGACTTCATCATTCAATTTAAATTGCTCTCAAAAGTTGCCAGACTTGATGGGCTTTTCTTAATCCTCATCTTTCTCAATCTCTCTTAAGTATTTGATCTTGTTGATCATCCTTTCCTACCAAATACCCTCTCCTTTCTGGATCTTCTTCACACTGTACTCCCCTGGTAATCTATCCCCCTATCTTAGTCTTTACAGTTATCTTTGCTGGTTCACAATTCATATCACATCCCCTCTATATGAGTTTACTCCCCAGATTCTATTTTCTCTCTCTACACTTTTTCACTTAATGACCTCATCAGTTGTTCAGTCACTTCCAACTCTTCATCATCCCTGTGGACCTACCATCCATGTGGTATTCTTCGCAAGCATACTGGAACAGTTGGACATTTCCTTTTCCAGTGGATAAAGGCAAACAGAGTTTAAGTACCTTGCCCATGGTCACTAGTAAATATCTAAGGTTGGATTTGAACTCAGGTCTTCCTGACTCCAAGCCCACTGTTCTGTCCACTGAACCATCACTCTACATTGGTAGGTTTGACTAGAAATCAAATGACTGAAAATCATGGTTGCATTCTTCAAGGCCAGCCTGATGGCATGATGTGAGAGTCACTGATTCTAAATAACTCATTCTGGTACCTACATCCCTGGTCTGAGTTTTGGTTATCTCAAACCAATTAATACTCCCTGCCTAACTGGACAAATTTCCTCTGGGGACTAATTCTCTTGAATCTCAACTTGGATAAAGCCATTCTGCTCTAGAAATGTTTCTTGGTTTCCAGTCCTGTCAGTTGTCACTGTGGACACCACTTCCTCACTCCCCAGTTGGGAGGAGGAGGCCCAGCAGCTCAATTCATAAGACTGACAGTGAAAGGAATCAGCAGTGACTGACAAAAGATAGTCTATAATTAAGGGATAAATTGTGTGGTTCAGGCTGTGCTGTCAGTTGACATTCACATCAGTCACATGTGATTATTTCAGAAGGGAAACTGTCATATGCCAGAAGCTCATGTTCTGGCATTTCTGAAAGTGTGGGCGTGACCCAAAAGGACAATGAAAAAGCTAGACTGTCATCATGAGAACTAGGGAAGCATTCTACTCCATAAACACTAGTCGGATTGAAGTACATAGTAAGTTAACCTCTGTGGCACCAAGAAAATCCCTGAAGCCCAGAAGATCTGGGAATAGCAGGTACTGACCCATAGTAGACAGAGTCTGAGATGACCTGGCAAAGTCTCATGCTTAGGTAGGAGGCAAACAATCACTTACCTCAAATATTATTTAGAGGGGAACTTCAAGTTCACTTGTGGACCACATGGTAATACTTAAAAATTGGTAAAATGAGGCTCCCAAATAATTGTGCATCATATAAAAATATAGTGGAAGAAAATATATGAATGTAAAAGATATTATGGTATTATAAAATTATAAATATGAAACACACAAGGAAATCTGAAGAGTTCTATTTGAACTTATGTGGAACAAAATCAGAGGAACCATAACCACATATTTGGAACAATATTTTTGGAACAGCTTAAACTATAGCAACAACATTGCAAAAATGGAACAATTTTAAAAGGCAAAAATTGTAATCAATGCAATAACTAACTAGGATTCAAAAGGACTGATGATAAGAAATCTTACCCACTTCCTGTCAGAGAGGTAAGGGACTAAATATTGTCCAAGACTAGAACAAGATGCATATTTTTGGACATGACCAGCGTGGGCATTTGTTTTGTTTGCCAGTGAATATTTGTTACTAGGTTTTTTGTTTTTAATTTTGCTTTTCTTTTTGCAGAGGGGGAGTATAGAAGAGGGAGAAAAAAAACAATGATTGGTAATTTAAAATATATAAAAAATATTTTTAAAATAATAAGGGAAAATGTGTTGAACTAAAAAACTAGCATTTTTGAGAAAAAGAAAGGAAGAAGGGAGGGGAAGGAAAAGAAGAAAAATGTGACCAAGGATGGTAGATTTTGGGCATGTCTGGAAGGAAACATGGAATGAAAGTTATTTATTTTCTCATTTCTGAGAAAATGATCATGTCAGGAAACTCCAGTGGTTCCCTATCACTTCCAAGAATGAATACGAAATCCTCTACTTGGCATTCAAAGCCCTTCATAACATACCAACGTCCCCCTCCAACCCCCCGCAACCTTCCCAGTCTACTTATACCTTTCACTCTACCATTGCAATGACAAAGACCTCCTTACTATTTTTCAAATAATATACTCAGTCTTTTGACTCCATACATTTTCACTGAATACCCCCCATGAATGGAATGCTTTCCCTCCTCACCTTGATCTCCTGACTTCCCTGGATTCCTTCAAGTCAACTAAAATCCCACGTTCTACATCTCTATTAATTCTAGTGCTATCCTTCTATTGATTATTTCCAATTTATACTATTTATAACTTATTTTGAACAGATTTATTTGCATGTTGTTTCCACCATTAGATTGTGATTTTATTGAGAGCAGGGACTGTGCTTTACCTTTCTTCATATTTTCAGAGTTTAGTACAATGTCTGGCACACAGTAGGTACTTAATAAATGTTTATTGACCAAGTAATTTGTTATTTGTTCATTCATTTGGTTCCACATTGTTAAAGACTAAGGGTTTAGGGTAATGGGCATTTCCCTCTTGTTTTGTATACTTACTTGTGTAGCAACATCTCCGGGCACATTTTCCCAGCCCTCACTCCCATACTTAGGGTTCTAGGGATAATTTTCAGGAGTTGTGACTTATAAAGCAATATTGTTCCTGAGCCTCCACCATTGTGGTTACCCTCCCCCAACATCAATTGTCTGATTAACATCGATGAACTTTTACAAGGTCAGAAGCTGTCAAAACATCACCTAAGTCAGGGGCACACTCTCCCTTCTAAACACACAGTCCCCAGCAAGGATGAATTCCAGGTAGTAAGGCATACACCTAAAGAACAAATGAGGGCAAATGGTACCTCATGATTTTTGGCCCCAAGAGTCCTTTTCTCTCAGTGTTTCCACCAAGTTTGAGTCTAGGTATGGCATTGCTGATGGATAAATTGCTCTTGTAATAAGTTTGGCTAGCTCCTTATATGATGTGGTATGTTACTTGGTGGGTCAATTCACTTCTAATCTAAGTCATATTTCAGTGCTAGATTCTCACTAGAACTAGCTGCTGTTCCATTGACCTCTGCTACTGAGTCCAGGTGCTGATGGGAACTCTGATGGTTCTTTCAACACTTTGAAGGTCACAGAGGGGAAGAGTCAAGATGGTGGTGTAGAAGCAGGAGAACTCCGGGAGCTCCTCCCATAACCACCTCAAATATCTATAAAATATGACTCTAAACAAATTTTAGAGCTCCAGAACCCACAAAATGACAGAAAATCAAGGCTCCCACTGAAGGCAGCCTGGCAGGCAGACAGGAAGAGTTCATTGCAGCATGCTGGGAGCCTAAACCAGCCAGGTCTGAAACCTCAGCTGTAGCCCCAGGGCAGCCAGGACAAGCTGCAGCTGGAGCTTTCAGGAGAGTGGATCACCGGCAGCTGTGGCAGTTTCCAGAATTATCAACCCATAAGAAACAAGGACAAAGTGAAAGGTCAGTGCAACTCAGCTAAATTTTGGGGAAAGGAGCAGGTCTGGCCAACTTGCCCCCAGGGCAAGAAGTGTTGTGCCGGCCCTCCAGATGCCTCCACATGGCTACTTCAGAGCTCCTGGCCTGCAGATTGCAGGGGGGGCTAAGCAATCATTCAGAGGCTAAGTGCTCTTGTGTTAACCTGCCTGGATCGGGATCATGATCTTGGGTGGTGATCCTGAGGTGCATGACCAGTGAGCCAAAGCTAGTGGGGGCTGCAGAGACAGCGGCCCCCTAATAGCTCTGGCTGCTGCAAAAACCCCAGTGATTTGGGACAAAGCTCTCCCCTCTGAAAGCAGAGTTCTACTGAGCCCAAAAGTCAAATAATTGATTGGCAACATGAGCAGGCAAAGGAAGAAAAGCAAAAACAGCAATCCAACTTTAGATTCCTTTTTTAGGGACAAAAAGATCAAAGCATGGAATGGGAGGAAGACAACACGGTCAGAACTCCCGCACCAAAAGCTTCCAAAAAAATGTAACCCGGTTACAGGACATAGAGGAACTTAAGAAGGATTTTAAAAACCAAATAAGAGAAGTGGAAGAAAAATTGAGAAGAAAAATGAGAATAATGCAAGAAAATCATGAAAAGAGAGTCAACAACCTGACTGAAGAAAATAACGCCTTAAAAAAATAGATTAACTCAAATGGCAAAAGAGACCCAAAAAGCCAATGAGGAGAAGAATGTCTTAAAAAGTCAAATTTTGCCAAATGGAAAAAGAATCTCAAAAGCTCACTGAAGAGAACAATTCCTTCAGAATTAGAGTGGAGCAAATGGAAGCAAATGACTTTATGAGAAATCAAGATACTATTAAACAGATCCAAACAAATGAAAAAATAGAAGGCAATGTGAAATATTTCATTGAAGCTCACAGGATAGTAATTTAGTCAATTCCATCTCCAGATGAGGAAATAACATGCACCCAAAGAAACTGAAACACTGTTCACATTCATGATAGCTGGGCAGGAGGTAGAGTCTACTATGCCTTCCTCACCTGGAAGTACATTGCAATCTTCCTTCACAGGGAAGAAGCCACCAGGACAAAGAGTAAGAGGTCATCTGTTTAAATCTCTTGTATGGGAATTCAACTGCAGTTCCTCAGCCAACTAGAAAAATCCTTACTACTCTACAACATCAACTGCTTAGTCAGTAGGTCACTCCACAACCCTCCAACCTGTTGGATTGAAACCAGGTAGGGAATACTGTACACACTGCGTAAATTATACCTGGAAGGGCAAATATGAGCCTGCCCTTTTTTAAGACCTGACCCCAATTAGGCAGTCCTCCCATTACATTTGATTATTTGGGGAGGGGGGTACTAATCACTGTGGTTTTTTACTAGATTGTCATCTATTCCATGAACTGTGGGTATATTCCTAGACTCTGTCCTGATCCCTCTTATTTTTCCATTTTTTCCCATACTCTCTCACTTGGTGATTTCTTTATTTCTATAGTCCATTTGTCATCTTTATGAAAATAGATAGACGAATAAATATAGATAGATGACAAGTAGAGAAATAGACATAGATGATAGATTGAGATAGATAAAGATGATAGAATATGATGGAGTACAGACAGACATAAATAAGTGGTGATGATGATGATGATGATGACAGAAATATAGAGCATTTATTAAATGTTTTTTATATGGCAGGAACAGAATGTGTCATTGCTAGGGATATTAATATAAGTAATCAAAATAGTCAGTCCTTGCCTTCAAGCAACTTATAGTCTAATGGGGAGAAGAAGATAACTAACAAAGAGGAGAGGGAGGTGGGGAGGTGGCCTGGTTTGGAATGAGTGGAAAGTGGAATAGAGGCTGGGTTCCAGGCAAAATAAGGCCAAGCTCAGTGCCTCTGGGATAGTAGATGACATGTGTGGGTGGGTAGGCTGGTGGAGTTGAGGTGGGAGAGGAACAGAACATTAGAAAATGTTCATGATCATAGCATCATAAATAACTAGAAGGAACCCAAGGGGCCAACTAGACCATCTGCCTGATTTTACAGAGGAGTGACTGGGAGCTAGGAAGATTCAATGATTCAATGTCCATGGCTGTACCAGTGAGAGTCAAAAGTGCAATTTGCACCTATGTCTTCTGACACCAGAGCCACTTCTAATTCCACTGTATCATAAAGGCATCAATTTATTTTAAGGGGGGAAGGAGAATCATGAAAACAGGGATGGAGCAACAGTGGTGAAGAGCATGCTATGTCTAGCATTCAACCCCCAACTCAGCTTCCACCAGACTGTGTGACCTTCCTGCTCCAAACCTCTTACCCCATCAGCTTCCTGGTCTAGAAAACAAAGTTAGACATCACAGTTTCTGAGATCCTTCCCAGCTCTAAAAGTTTACCTGTTTCCATATCTATGGTTACAACCCCATCTTAAAATTACAATATTTAGAGATGCCATGAGGAGAGCACCTGACTCAGGGTTGGAAAGAGTGAGTTCATGTCCAGCCTCTGAGAAATATTTGCTGTGTGATCCTAGATAAGACACTTAGCCTTTCCATGCCCCAGGCAACTGGAAGACTACAGGTTGTGGGGGAAGAGGGGAGCCAAGATGGCAGAGTAAAAGCAGGAAATCACTTGAGCTCCTGCACCAATCATCTCCAATACCTGTAAAAAAAATGACTCAAAACAAATTTTAGAGCTACATAACCCACTAAGTGACAGAGAGAAACAAATCTCCTTCTATAGGCAGCCTGGCAGACCAAAAGGGAGGGTCCCCCACACCAAGCTAGGAGCCAAGCACAGTCACCCATGAGCCATGCTGGCCCAGATGCGTGGTCCAGACTGGCCAGAGCAGACTTCAGGAAAGTGAATCACCAGCAGCTATGGTGGTTTCCAGATTTCTCAACCCATAAACACCAAAGAGAAAGTAAAAGGTCAGTAGGGAACTCTGTTGGAACTAGGTGAGAGAAGAGTGCAGTCCAGCCCCTGCATGCCAGTTGGCAGAGGTGACAGAGGCACAGCAGCTGCAACTGCTGCTGTGTGGCTGCCCTCTTTTCCCAATTAAGAAATAGCAATCAAGAGATTAGCTTTAACCTTAAAACTACATTTCATAGACTAATAATATTTAAGGGAACAGATAGACATAATTCTAGTCAAGTAGCTACCCCTCCCCATCATCCTGCTCTTTCTCTGAGGAGATTAGAACCACTGGCCCCTGGCCATAATCTCCTTCTTCTCCTCTTGTCAACAATTTGAGCATCCATTGGAGAAGGATGGGGGGAGGAGATTCTAGAGATGTGTGTATTCTGGCCTCCCTGTGAGCCACACATAATACATTGATGTAATAATAATAATAATATGTGGGAATGGGAGGCAGCCTTGTTGCAATAGGAAGTTTTATTCCAGCTCCTAATTTTTATTCTATGTAGGTCTTTGCATTTTAGGTGCTTTTTTCTTCTTCTTGTAAACAATAGTTGTGGGATTGTTTTCTTATCCAAACTATCAACTCTGTTTCAACTGATTGGATTATTTATAAAATTTACATATGAGGGGAGGGGGTCAGAGCCCAGATGGCAGAGTAGAAGCAGGAAATTGCATGAGTTCCTGTACCAACCACCTCCAATATATGTAAAATATGACTCTACACAAATTTTAGAGCTACAGAACCCACAAAGTGACAGAGAGAAACAAATCTCCCACTGAAGGCAGCCTGGCAGGCCAACAGGAAGGGTCTATTGCACTGAGCTGGGAGCCGAGCTCAGTCCCACCTGAGCCACGTGGGCTGGACCTAGGGTGGTCCTGATCAGCAGTCCAGATGGGCCAAAGCAGACTTCAGGAGAGTGACTCACTGGAAGCTGTGTGGTTTCCAGACTTCTCAACCCATAAACACCAAAGAGAAAATAAAAGGTCAGTGGGGAACTCTATTGGAACTGGGTGACAGAAGAGTGGAGTCTGGCCCCTGCCCCCAGGGTGAGAGGTGGTGGAGGCCTGGCAGCTACAGCTGCTGCCATGTGGCTGCCTCTGGAGCTCCTGGCCTGTGGATGATAGGGGAACCAAGAGACCATTCAGAGGGTAATCATTCCTGCTTTGACCTGCTTGGATCTGGGTCATGGTCTTGGATGGTGATCCTGGGGTGAAGAACACTAGTATTCTAGAGCTTGTTCTGGCTGTAGAGAGGGCACCTTCCTCATAGCTCTGACAACAGCTCTGACACAGCTGTGAAAATCCCAGCAATTTGGGACACAGCTCTCTCCACTCTGGAAGCAGAGTTCTACCATGGCAAAGAGGTCAAAAGTCAAGTAACTGGCTGGCAAGATGAACAAACAGAGGAAGCACAATCAGACCACAGAATTTTTTGGGGGGGGACAAAAACGATAAAATCATGGAACCAGAAGAAGACAACAAAGTCAAAGCCACTGCATCAAAAGCTTCCAAAAAAAAATGAAGTGATCACAGGACATGGAGGCGCTCAAGAAGGATTTTGAAAATCAAGTAAGAGAAGTGGAGGAAAAATTGGGAAGAGAAATGAGAATGAGCAAGAAAATCATGGAAAGTGAGTCAAAAGCCTGATTGAAGAAAATAACACTTTAAAAAATAGACTAACTCAAATGGCAAAAGAGACCCAAAAAGCCAGTGAGGAGAAGAATGCCTTAAAAAGTCGAATTGCCCAGATGGAAAAGGAATTTCAAAAACTTACTGAAGAAAATAATTCCTTCAAAACTAGATTGGAGCAAATAGAAGCTAATGACTTTATGAGAAATCAAAATACCATAAAAAAGATCCAAACAAATGAAAAAATAAAAGGTAATGTGAAATATCTCATTGGAAAAACCACTGACCTGGAAAATAGATCTAGGAGTGATAATTTA
Source organism: Pseudochirops cupreus (assembly GCA_028627135.1). Lineage (NCBI taxonomy): Eukaryota > Metazoa > Chordata > Mammalia > Diprotodontia > Pseudocheiridae > Pseudochirops > Pseudochirops cupreus. The sequence continues at coordinate 323,646,446 of CM053581.1, read as the reverse complement.
AAAATTATTGGGCTACCTAAAAGTCATGATCAAAAAAAGAGCCTAGACATCATCCTTCAAGAAATTCTCAAGGAAAATTGCCCTGATATTCTAGAAGCAGAGGGCAAAATAGAAATTGAAAGAATTCACTGATCGCCCCTTGAAAAAGATTCCAAAAAGAAAACACCTAAGAATATTATAGCCAAATTCCAGAGTTCCCCGATCAAGGAGAAAATATTACAAGCTGTCAGGAAGAAACAATCTGAGTACTGTGGAAACACAATCAGGATAACACAAAATCTAGCAGCTTCTACATTAAGGGATCAAAGGTCTTGGAATATGATATTCCAGAGGTCAAAGGAACTAGGATTAAAACCAAGAATCACCCACCCAGCAAAACTGAGTATAATGCTTCAGGAGAAAATATGGTCATTCAATGAAATGGAGGGTTTTCAAGCATTCTTGATGAAAAAACCAGAGCTGAACAGAAAATTTGACTTTCAAATACAAGAACCAAGAGAAGCATGAGAAGGTAAATAGGAAAAAGAAATCATAAGGAACTTACTGAAATTGGACTATTTACATTCCTACATGGAAAAACAATAATCGTAACTCATGAGACTTTTCTCAGTATGAGGATAGTTGAAGGGAATATATATTCATATGTATGTATAGGAGGGTGTACGTGTGTATAAATATATATGTGAGTGTGTATATATGTGTGTGTTGGTATACATAGACAGAGGGTACAGGATCAGTTGAATAGGAAGGAATGATATCTAAAAAAATAAAATTAAGAGGTGAGAGAGGAATATATTGGGAAAAAGAGAAAGGGAGTGAGAGATTAGGGTAAATTATCTCATATAAAAGAGGCAAGAGAAAATTGTTACAATGGAGGGGAAGACCAGGCAGGTGAAAGGGAATGGGTCAGTCTTACTCTCATTGAATTTGGCTGGAGGAAGGAATAACATACACACTCAATGAGGTATGTAGGTACAGGAACGTAGGGAGTAAGGGGACAAGAGGGAAGATGATAGAAGAGAGGGCAGATTGGGGGAGAGTGTAGTCAGAAGCACACACTTTTGAAAAGGGACGGGGTCAAAGGAGAAAATAGAATAAATGGGGGGGTGGGATAGGATGGAGGGAAATACAGTTAGTCTTTCACAATATAAGTACTATGAAAACATTTTGCATAACTATACATGTACAACCTGTATTGAATTGCTTGTGTTGCCAGTGGGGGTGGGTGAGGAGAGAAGAAGGAAAAGAATCTGGAAATCAAAGTTTTAAAAACAAATGTTAAAAAAAATTGTTTTTTTACATGCAACTGGGAAATAAGATATACAGGCACTGGGGTATAGAAATCTGTCTTGCCCTACTAGAAAGTTAGAGAGGTATGGGGAAGGATATAAGAGAGAACAGAATACCCCTTCTAGGTATTCAGTAGGCTCACTATCTTGGGGTGGGGGATAGGGGAAATATGGAGAGAAAATTTGTAATTCAAAATCTTGTGGAAATGAATGTTGAAAACTAAAAATAAATAAATAAATTGAAAAAAAAAATTTTTTAAAAGACTACAGGTTGTCCAGCAGATCCCATCCAAAAAATAAATATAAAAATGTAGGTAGGCAGCTAAGGGTCTGGTATCCAATATACAGAGACAACTAACAGAAATATATGTATATAATGTCAGATTTTTTGGAAAAAAATGACCAGTTTTGCTAATTTTAGCTTTTCTTTTTAAAAAAACAACCTTTGTTATAAGGAATCATTTTCTGGGAAGGGAGAGAGATACAGAGAAAATTTAAGTGATACAAAACCAAAATATATCCAATCAAAGTCTATGTTTAAAAAATAATATAGCTAAGAAAGAGCACGATAGGTTTGCAAAACAGGACATGAATGCAATTGTTAAAACTTATGGAGTGAAGTGAGTAAAGTTTATTTCAAGCAAATGCTCCTATTTTGGAGCTTCAGATAAGTGAATGAAATGGCATGTAAGTGGCTGAAACTATAGCTGTCAACACCTAATCAAAGGGCTTGGAAGTCGAATTTCAGACATTTTGTGCTGAGCTGAGATTCAAAGCAGGTGCCCTAGTGCCAGGGCCAGAGCAAGTCCCATTGCTATGCACTCCTCATTGCAGAGTTTAAACCAGAAGGTGAAACCAGAGCCTATTTCTAGGGGTGAATGTGCTGGTTGCCAATTGCTTAAAGGAATGAGCCATTACTAACTTCAAGAATCCACAGACAGCTTCAATAAAAAAAAAGAAAGAAATCACAGTTTTCAAGAATCTCTCCTCCTGACCCTCCCCTGCCTAGAGAGCTCTGGAAACTTATGGATCGCGCAAGCTGAGACACAACCTGCTGAAAGTTGTCAGCCTTTACAACAATGTAAGTTCACAACAAGAGAGACTGAAGCAGTCAATTATATACTCTGATCCAGTGGTCCCGCTAGTAGGACTATATCTTAAGGATGCCCTTAAAAGGAGAATCAAGGCAGTGATGGTGTAGTGGATAGAGTGCTGGACCTGGACTTAGGAAGACTCAGCTTCCTGAGTTCAAATCAAGCCTCAGATGCTTACTAGTTCTGGGGCAAATCCCTTAACCCTGTTTGCCTCAGTTTCTTCATCTGTAAAAGGATCTGGAGAAGGAAACAGCAAACTGCACCAGTATCTTTTCCAAGAAAACCCCAAATAGGGTCACAAAGGGTCAGATATGACTGAAACAAAAGAACAAAAAAAGTAAAGAAGATGAGATGGATAATCGGATTATTAAATGTGATAATGTATGTCAAGCTCTATTCAGTCATAGGGGACTATATAAATGTCAGTCACTAAGTATTATTGGGTAACATGGAAAATTTCTGCTGGTCCCACTTCCTATTACTAAAGGGCTCCCCTGCTCCATACCCACCCACAGAAAGTGCTTAATATTGGAGGATCTTGGCCTCTGATGACACGAGCTTAGACCACCTTTCTTCATATACTTTGGTCCATTAAACCCCAACCCCAGCACTCTGAAGGGGAATTATATAAAGCATTGATTTGTCCTAATGTCTGGGTTTCCCCAAAGGGAGACTAGAAATGTACTTAATACACAATGTAAATCTGGTACATAAGAGAAATGCTAATGGGTACAAGGTCTCAAAACATATGTTAACAGGATATATTAAGACAGGCTTGTGTAACTTATAGCTATCATTATACTCTTCAAAGAAAATGATACTTAATCTCGTCAGAACATAAAGCATTCTTCAGGAAGAAGGAAGGAAGGAAGGAAGAAAGGAAAGAAGGAAGGAAGGATGGAAAGAAAGAAGGAAGGAAGGAAGGAAGAAAAGGAAAGAAGGAAGGAAGGAAAGAAAGAAAGAAAGAAAAAAGAAAGAAAGAAAAGAAAAAAAGAAAGAAGGAAGGGCAAAGAAGAAAAGGGAGTCCAGCTGCTCAGACACAAGCTTGTCTAGTTGAGTCCATGTTCCACATGGGAGTGGGGCAAAACACATCCCCATCACTCAAGATGCAGAATGAGATACACACTTTCAAACATAGTCACTGTGAGAATGTGTTTTGTTTGACTATGAATACATAATACAAGGATTTTTCCCTGACTTGTGGATGGGGGGGAAGTAGGAAGGAGAAGGGAGGTAGAGAAGTAAAGATACTAAAAAAAAAAAAAAAAAAGAGGGACATTGAAATGTGTTTAATGCACAGAAGAGAACATAAAGAAGGCTAGAAAGAATGACAGAGAAGTGGTATACCCCCTAAGTTATAAAGTTATATGTTGAATTTATTATATATATATAATGTATGTATATATGTATGTATATATGTATACATATATATGTATATATATAATGTATGTATATATATAATGTATAATATATATATATATAATTTTTTTTTAAGAAAAGCAATCTGTACATAATAGGGACCTGCAGTTTCATATACAATATTCTGCTACATATTTGGAATTGCCCATTTTATTTGATATTTAAATTAAGAATAAAAAGTAAAATTCAAAAATAAAAAAGAGCACAGCCCATATTCTTCCTGCCTACCACCTCCATGATGAATGATCTGAAAAGAGTGAGCACCTTCTTGCCACATAAAAGAGTTCAAACAGATAGATTACTGGAAAGCTATCTGTGTTCTTTAAACTGACACAGCTCCCTCCCTGCTCCCCCTTGCCATTATTAAATTTCCAAATAATTAGAGTCCTCCAATTGCTTGAGCTTTTTCTTGAGATAGTTAACAAGAATTACTTAAGATACTTATGCAAGGTCAGGGACTGTGTTAAACAGAGAGGTTACAAAGAAAGCCAAAAACGTGGTCCTTGCCTTCAAGGTGTTCCCATCCAAATGAAGGACATAAAATGGAAACAATTATGTACACATAAAAAAAATATATATATATATGTACCCCATAAAATGAGGGACAAAGAAATTCTCATCACTTAAAATGTTCAAGAAGAGACTCAATAATCATATGGCAAGTCTCAAATTCAGCAGAGAGGACTAAATGGGAGATAGAGTCACACATATGCTTTTTGAGATCCCTTCTAATTCTAAGCTCCTATAACCTATGCCTCTAACCATGAGGTTTCAAGATCACAGGAAGGCTGATGAGGGAGATATTTGGGGACCACAAGGTCCTTCAGTGTCCCTCAAGTCAGATTACATATATGGCTTCCTATCTCACCTGATATATATTGGACTCTGCCCAACAGGCTATTTGGTTACTACTGTTGGGGTGGGAGGATTGAGAAAGAGTGGTAATGAAGAAGAGAAAATTTCGAGACAAGAAGTAGAATTTCAGGCACCCCAACAACTTACATTACTCTTCTTACCACCTCATTCATAGCAAGCAATGTTAAAATTAATCAGTATTTGAAGCAAATCCTTGGAAATGGTGTGTGTGTGTGTGTGTGTGTGTGTGTGTGTGTGTGTGTGTGTGTGTGTGTGTGTGAGAGAGAGAGAGAGAGAGAGAGAGAGAGAGAGAGAGAGAGAGAGAGAGAGAAAGAGAGAGAGAGACTGTGTCTCCTTAGATTGGGAACACTAGCTTCGAGGATTTGGGAAATTATTTCACTCCTCTAAACCTCAGTCTTTTCTTCCATAAAATAAGGTTCATGATGAATCCTTCCCTATCACCCTCACAGGGCTGCATCACCTTATGGTGGATGCTAGAGATCTGCTAACCATAAAGCAAGAAACAAAAATAAAGAAGTATTATTGAAAGAAATAACCTCTTGCCTACCCGATTCAATTGCCAAACAAAGTCATCACTCTAAAAGAAAGTTTGTTGTTGTTGTTGTTTTAAAATATGTATTCATAAATGACCCCTGGCAAGCTGTTTACTGCCTGTGCTTAATGATCTGTTTATTAGTCCGAGTCTGTGTCTGTTAACACGTCCTTGAAGCAGTTTACCTCGTTAAGCATCAATTTGGATTCCAGTTTTGGCATTAACCATGCCTAAAAGTAAATGGCCGCAGACAGTTGATTTTATGGCCATATTTTGTCTTGTGAAGGCAGAGGTCTGTAATGAGAGCTGAAGGGCTGCAAACAATAGAAATTGCACAAGGTGTCTGGATTGAAGCCCAAGTCATGGGGCCCAGGTTCAGGCACAGTCATCGCTGGATTTCTAAGCTTGTAATTCTGAGAAATGTAGCTTGGTCATAGAGAGGACTAGGTCTGCACAACTGGCAGAGGGCAGGAGAAGGGAAAGGCAGCGATGTGTCACACACAGGCCAGATGAAAAACCCACTCATAAAAATCAACAAGTCAGCCTTGACCAAGGAACTAAAGAGCACCGTTTTTTAAAGAAAAGCTCATTAACTCAACTAAGTGAGGATAATTAACATTTCAGCAACTGCTGGGAAGGTGTTTGACCTGATGGTTTCTGAGCACATTCCTCATGGAGTGTTTTATAATCTACCACCTATGACTTAAATACTGAACTGGGAGTCACAAGACCTGGGTTTGAATACTGACTCCCACATCCAGTTGATGTCTGATCAAACAGCAAACAAGTTACTTTTGGCGCCTGAGTTTTCTTTATTTGCAAAATGAGAACAATAACTTATGCCTAGCCTACCTGACAGTTTTTTTGTAAATAAATAAGATTTTCACATGCATTTATTTAACAGACAATAAAATCCCACTATCACAAACATGCATAGTCCCAAAGAAAAAATAAAAACCCTTTTCTCAATCCTTCTTAATTCTAGTACCTTCCTTCTGTTGATTATTTACAATTTATACCATACATAGCTTATCTGAACATAGTTAATTTCATGTTGTCCACCCTGTTAGATTGTGAGTTCCTTCAGGACAAGGATTGTTTGTGCCTTTCTTTGTGTCTCCAGTGCTTAGCACAGTGCTAGGCACACAGTAGGTGCTTAATAAATGCTTACTGATTGATATTTGATGTGCCTGAAAATGTATGCCTCTCTCTGAATTTGGAGTTCATCACTTCTCTGGCAGGAGGTAACGTGGAATGTTTATCTTCAATCTTCTCTACTGGTGATAATTTATCATCACACTGATTAAAATTTTCAACTTTCTGAATTGGTTTCCCCCAATAATGTTATCACTGTACACATTGTTTTTGTTTTGTTCACTTCACACTGCATCAGTTTATGGAAATCTTATCAATTTCTTCTGAAACTGTCCACTTCTTATGGCACAATAATGTCCCATTACGTTTATATGAATATATATGTGTGGAGATATGTGTATGTATAGATGTGTGTATATGTATATGTATATATATATGTATATACATATATACATATATATGAATAACTATACACACACACAAACACACATATGTATATGATTAGACATTCCCTAATAGGAAGAAAGCACCTTAATTTCCAAATTTTGGCTATTACAAAAAGAGATGCTATAAATATTTTTGTACACTTAGGTTATTTTCTGCTTTCTTGTATTTCTTTGGGATATAGGCCTAGTAGTGATATAGCTGGGCCAAATGTCTGTGTCTATTTTGGTAACTTTAGGTACAGAGTTCCAAATTGTTTTTCAAAATGACTAAACCAATTCGCAACTCCACCAACAATGCATTAGCTTGCCTGTTTTCCCCAAGTTCCACCAACATTTGCCATATTTTGTCCTTTTGTCATCTTTGCCAGTCTGATGGGTGTGAGGCAGAACCCCTTTCATTTGAATGATTTAGAGGATTTTTATAAGGTTGTTGGTATATCTAGGATTTCTTCTTTTGAAAACTGAATGTTCATATCCTTTGATCATTAATCTACTGGAGAGTGGTTCTTATTGTCAGAGTTGTTTTGAAAATCAGATGAGAATGGGTGTGAAAGCATTCTACCAACTATAAAGTGCTAAATAAATGGTGTTGTTGGAATTTCATATGCAGTCATCTCAGTTTTCCACCTGGTCACCATAGGGGATAGGCTGGTCCTTTCAATTTTTCCATCTGTCAAGTTGGAATGGAAGGAGAGAAGAAGAGGTTAGTTAGAGGATCCTTGAGATCCCTCCTGGCTCTAACATTCTTAGAATTCTTGTTTCCAAGTTTCCTTCTAGCTCTAACATACTATAGTCTAAAGTCCCTTCCAGTTCTGACATTCTCTGATTATTTTTTAAGTCATCACAAGGCACAGAATGCTGTTTGCTAGTATTCTCTGCCATTTTGTGTGCCTTTCCATGTTTTTTGACTAATACATGTTACAAATCAATCTGTCATTTCTCCATGAAATTTTTTGTGGTGGTGGTAGGAGTGGTTTCTTCAAAGGCTTGGAGGATCAATAATATCATTCATAGCATGTATTACTGGGCACAATATCTGACCCAGAAAAGTTAGACACTAAAGGGGCCTTAGAGATCACCTTGTCTAACTTCTTCATTTTACAAATGAGAAAACGGAGACCCTGAATTGTTGAACAATTTTCTAGTAAATGATAGAGTCAGGAGTTGAACCTATACCATCTGAATCTACTTCCAGTTTTCTTTCCATTATTCTCCCACCGTCACCCAGGAGAGTCATAGAACCAGAGGATGTCAGAGCTATGCTCCTGGACTTCTCTATAGCATTTGTAATTCATGATCCCCCCTTCCTACTGAATATTCTTCCCCTTGGTTTTAAAGACATCCTACATATCTGAATTCTTCTATTCCCTTCATTGGTCCTCTCTTCCTTCTCATTTGTCCTGATTCCTTAAGTCAGGTATCATCTGCCTAAGTGAATTCTTGCATCTTTATTCTTTCTTCTCTGTATTTTCTCCCTTGGCCAAAGGGAGAAACTTTGGACTATGTAGACGACTCTCAAATCTACTATCTCCTACACTGACATTTGCTATAAAATATAGATTTGCATTTCCAAATGCTTAAGTATATTGCCTCCTAAATGCATCATTAGTAGATGAATTGAGCTCATTTCAGTTAAATATACTTTTTAAAAAAATGAATTTTGTCTCTTATAGGACTATAGTAATCCCTTATCTCTCTCTCTCTTTTTCCCTCCCAGACAGCCATCCCATATTACAAATTACATACATATAATACACACACACACACACACACATGCACACACACACACACATGCACACACACACAGACACATACACACGCACGCACACACACACACACGCACGCACACACACACACATATGGGAGAAGGCAAGATAATTGGGATTAAGTGACTTGCCCAAAGTCACACAGCTAGTTAAGTGTCAAGTGTCTGAGGCTGGATTTGAACTCAGGTCCTCCTGACTCCAGGGTTGGTGCTCTATCACAACTGATTAATTCATTGAAAAAAATCTGAAAACATATGCAGTGTTTAATACCTGTGGACTTCACGCCTCCATAAAATGGTAGGTTGGAGGTATCTTCTCATATCTCTTCATTCAAGTCTTGCATGATCTCTATAATTTTGTCACATTTACTTCTACTTAACATTTACATTGTTGTATTTTGTTGTATGTTGTTTTCTTAGCTCTGTTTCCTTTACTTTATCAGTTCATAGTGATCTTTCTATACTTCTTTATTCATCACATGTATCATTTCTTAAAGTGCAGTAGAATTCTATTACAGTAATATATCATGATTTGTTTAGCCATTCCCCAGTTGATGATGATCTACTTTGCTTCCAATTCTTAGCTATCACAAAAAGTGCAACTATGGGTTTTTAGGAGTCTATTGGTACTTTTTTTCTTATCAATGACTTCCTTGCAGTAGAAACCTAGTAATGGAGTCTCTGGCTCAAGAGGTATAGACGTTTCCAAAATGATTTCTAAAATTGAAATGATCTAGAAAAATGTAATGAAAAGATGAAGAAAGCAGAACCTAAGCAAGATTTTAGAAGACTTAAATATGGTATATGTGTGACAGCTACCAAAAAAAAAACAGAAAGGGATGTATTTCTGAGCTCTGTAAGGCACCTTTGAAAAAAAAAAAAACTGACCATGTTCTGATATAATAAAACTGATAAAAACGCAAAAAAGCTTAAAATAGCTTTAAATGAGCACAATGCAATAGAAGTATAATAAATAAGGGAAATTGAAATAAAGGATTCAGATTAAAATGAAAACTATATAATTTAATCCTAAAGAATTGGTGGGTTGAAGAATAAATCATAGAAACAATAAATAATATCATCAAAGGAAAAGGCAACAAAAAGAAAACATCACAAAAGTTTTTGGAAGACTAAAAATAGTCTTTAGGGGAAAATGTATGTTTCTAAATACTTGCATAAACAAGAGGGGGAAATAATTTTTTAAAAAGTCGAGCATGCAACTAACAAAACTAGAAAAGCAATATATTTTTTAAAAAATTAACCTAGAAATAAAACTGAAAATTAGAATGAAAATTGAAAACAAAAACAAATTGTTAAGTACATCTAGCGACCGTTTTTGACAAAATTAATAAAATATACAAACCTTTAGCTAATCTGATAAAAATAAAGGAAAATCGAATTGCCAAATTCAAAGATGAAAAAGAAGAATTCACAACAAATGAAGGAGAAAAAAGGAAATTATTAGAAACAATTTTGTTCAAGTATATGACAGTAAAAAGAGTAATTTAAATGAAATGGATAAGTAGTTACATAAAAAATACTAAGATTACCAGACAAGGAAAAATTGAAATCTCAGTTCAGGAAAAGAAACTGAACAGGCCATAAATTAACATTCATCATTATTGACTGTTCCTATCATTTGTTTCTTGACTTACTTGTTATTTAAGATTTCATTACGGAGACTCCATTTTGGTGTATGTGCTTTGTTTGTTTTCTTTGAATTGACTTTTTTTTCCAAATTGTGTTATGCTTTATAAAGAAAGTGTTTATTATTTCTGCCTTTTTTTTAGTTTTGTTTATTTGAAATATCTCTGTGCCCATGGTCGATATTTGTAAAAGTTCCACGTGGGGTTAAGAAATATGTATGTTACTTAGCTTTCCCATTTAGAAGATGCCACTAATCTTTTAGTAATGGTTTCTCCAACAATTTGTTCAATTCTATGCTTTCTCTTCTGTTTGTCTTTCTATTCGATTTTTCCTAATCTGAGGGTGGAGGGTATGGAAGTTTTCTACTATTATTGTATCACTAGCTATGTCTTATAATTAAGTTAATTTTCCCTTTATGAATTTAGATGCTATGGTATTTGGGTCACATCAGTTTAATACTTATATTGGTTTGTTATTTATGGAACCTTTCAATATGATATAATTTCCTTGTTTATCTCTTTTCATATCGTAAACTCTTGTACTTGCTTTGTCTGCCAGCATGATTGAAATGCCTGCTTTTTTATATTCACCCAATGTAAAATAAACTTAATTCAAGCCTCTCATTTATCTTCTGTGCATGTCTTTGTTTTTTAGGTGTGTTCTCATAAACAACAGATTGTGGGCTTTTGTTCTCTAGTCCATCTTTCACTCTCATTTTACTCAATTGTTTAATACATTTACCTTTCAAATTATGAAAGTTAGTTTATACTTTCCTCCATTTGTGTCTCTATTATTACTTTTTTTCTGAATTAGGATTATTTTCCTCTTCATCTTTTAAGATAATACTTTGCACCTACAATATGTTTTACTTATTCTACTTTCAGGCAACCCTATGTCCAAAGGTTCTCCCCTCTCCCCTCAAACCGCACTCCATCTTGTTGGTCACCACTTTTCTTAGTTTGGGAGTTTTACTTAACTTATTGACTACTTTTTCCCCCTTATACTTAAGGGATGGATATATATTTATCACATTATATGTTATTATTATATTATATGATATATTATATAACATATTAATATAATTATATATTATATTTTTAGAGAGAAAAAAGTCATCACAACTAATCAATTCACTGAGAACATCTGAAAAGATAGACAATGTTTAATTAATTAATACAATAATGTATAATATAATATGATATAATATAATATATGATATAATACTATAAATATCTAATTTTTCCCTTCTCTCCTCCCTACCTTTTTTACTCTCAGTTAAATAGAAAATTAAAATTCCTCCTTCTTTTCCTTCAACTTCTATTCGTTAGGGTTTTTTTCATTTTTTGTACTTTTCATCTAAAAAGGATTTATATATATATATATATATATATATATATATATATAATTTTTTATTTTTTTATTTTTTTTTGCAGGGAGGAAGGCAGGGCAATTGGCATTAAGTTACTTACCCAAGATTACAAGGCTAGTAAGTGATAAGTGTCTGAGGCCAGATTTGAACTCAGGTCCTTCTGACTCCAGGGCTGGTGCTCTATTCACTGAGCTACCTAGCCACCCCAAGGACTTCTTTTTTAAATTAATTTTTAGTTTTCAACATTCATTTGTATAAGATTCTGAATTCTAAATTTTCTCCCCCTTCCTTCCATCTCTCCTCCCCAAGATGGTATGCAATCTGATATAGGCTATACATGTACAATCATATTAAACATATTTCTATATCAATCATGTTGTAAAGAAAAATTAGAACCAAAGGGAAAAAACACAAGTACAAAGAAACAAAAAAGAGAGAGAAAGAGAAAATAACATGCTTCAATCTATATGCAGACTCCATAGATCTTTCTCTGGATGTAGATAGCATTTTCCATCATAAATTTTAAAAGATTTCTTTACCTTGTTTTCTTTATTAATTCTGTTTCCTTTATGTCACTGCTAAACTTTTATATGTTGGTTCATGGTGCTTATCCATATTTATACCTATTTGAATATGTTTCTCACAGAACTGAAGCCTCTAAAATACCAGTTTTATGTCCTGTCTTCTAAACCAATGGTTGAGAAATAGACGTCTGTGGCTGAATATTGACTTAGAAAAAGCAAATCAGTATTTTCTATGTTGTATTGTATTTTTATTTTGTTAAACGTTTTTCAATTACATTTTAGTTTCTATGTTATTTCACTGGAGATGTTTCCATTTCCTTTCATTTTTTCTGCTGTGTCTCATTCTTAGAGGTAGGAAATCTCATCAGAGGCAGTGAGGATATATTGTCCCATGGTTAAAATGTCCCTGTATACCTGACTGCAAATTAGTTCTACCTCCACCCTTCCTATGATGACTTTCTTTCCAATTTACTATGGAATCTGCTATATGAATCCATGTCCACCTCTTTTCTAGATATCAGATACTCCTAGAGCACTGATCTTCCTTCTGGGGAAAGGTAGCATAAGCAGAGGCAAAGCCCTCTCTTAGTCCCTCTGAGTACAAAATCATTGCAGATTATACCCACTGTAAGATCTCCATCTTCCTGTAACAGAATATATCTTTCCTCCAGTGAGAGTGTTTCTCAGTGGGACCCTCTCCCACCACTGATTCAAATTTCCTTCCTTTTTTTCCCCCTATTTCAATTACTCCCTTTGCCACCTCACCCATTTTCTTGTACCTTCTTCTTCTTTTGAAACCCAAACCAGCCCATGACTCCTTAGATCAGATATCAACTCTACCCATATCCTCATGCTGGTAATGTGTCTAATCCTATGACCTCCTCTCTGATTGGTGAGTTATTCTCTGAGGAGGCATTTAAGAAAGCACCCACGCTCTCTTCAAATCTACACAAACCCATGACTTCCCAAATTTACTTCTCCATCTTGTTTCTGAGTAGGTATTTCCCTGCTCGCTCCCTGGTTTAGCTTCTTTTTATATTGTCTTCTATCAGTAGAATGTAAATTCCTTGAGGGTAGAAACAACATATTCCTCTGTATCTTCTACTTTCCCCTTTCCTTATGGGTACCTTCCCATTTTGCAGTTAAGATCCATAAAATGTATTGACTCACCTGTGGGAAGGAATTGTGAGGTGTAGTCTAAGGGGTTTCAGGCCTGTTCCTCTACCACCACTTTTATTTGTTTAAGTTCTGCTTCCATCTTTATCCTCTTGAGTATGTTTAGAAAGAAATCCCTTAATTGTCCCTGGGTTACTGTTGTTAAAATTCCATATGTGTCTTTCTAGTTTTTTTTTCCCTTTTTAATAATCTCTAGAGATGAAGTAATATATTTTGTTACTTGTTTTTCCCTTGATAGTTATGATTATTTACTTTTTTGTGTTTCTGTTGCTTGAGGTGTTGACAAACCGAGTAATTTGCTCATATTATATTTTTCAAGGACTGCTTAACGTACCTCTCTTTTATCGTCCATTTTTTTTCTGATTAGTTGCAGGCTTGTAGAGCCTGGGGTTGCATCTTGATAGCCTTTGTTTTTCATAATATTTTGTTCCATTCTTTCCTGCGATTTCCGTTGGATGTAGAATAGTCTTGTGTATTTGATTTTCCTTTCCTTTATATTTGGTGGGCTCTCTTTCTTTTGGTCACTTGTGAATTTTCCGTATCGGAATTGTTCAATTTAGTCACTGTGTCTCTTGCACTTTGCAGCACAGGATTTTGTTTGTTTTTTCTTGATGTTTCCACTTCACCCCCAACATCCCACGTTTATTCAGAAATTCTGAGGAATTGTTTTCTGGCAACATGGTATTTGAGTTTTTTGAAATTTCATTACTTTTTCATTCACGCACTGAGCACTCCTCCCTAACAGCCTCCACCCATGCTCTAGCAGGGTGCATGGCCCTTGTACTTGATTCCAGAGTACATCATCGATTTCTCTGTTACAACTGTAGTGTCTGCCACACACCCTGCCCATATCCTAATACCAACATTATGTGGCAAGAAGCAGAAGATTTCAAGTCTGTCTACCAGCTTCCAGAAGAAGGAATGGCATAGGAAGAGGGGATTGTGTTCTGCTGGGAGAAGGCAGAACTCAGCCAGAGAACTCAATAACAGAAATAAATAAGGCAGGGTACCAGCATCCGTGTGGGTGCTAGTCTTGTCCCCTAAGGAGTGATTTTAGACTGGGACTAAGGCCAACAAAAGCTGAATGTAAATTCTCCAACATGGGGAATTGGTGCTTCTGTGAGACTTATGCTCTTTAAATTGTCTCCAAGCATCTTGTCTTCACAATGTGTTTTGCTTCTATAGAAACTGTATTTTCTTTTAACATTCCTTCCTTGTGCATTTATTTGCCCAGATTGTACTTTACTTCCATATATTTGTGTTTTCTCTTTTGTTTATTTGGAAGGACTTATCACCATGGATTTGAGTTAGTCTCTTCTGCTCTTAATTTCTTCTATGAAGATCATACATTCTGTCATTTGCTCCATTTTAAGTGTTTCAGGATTTTGATCTCTTCTCTTAAACTATTTGAAAATATCCTACTGTTTCATGCTTGCTTGGAAATTGAGTTTCTTCTATTCATCAGGTATTGGTTCAAATGCCTTTGTCTTATAATAAGTACTTAGAAATATTTTGCAGTAACTTAATTTTCTTGGCAGCCATCTTTCCCTCCATTTTTTTTCAGGAAGTAAAAGGTTTTTATTTAAGAAGCTGGTTGTATGTAAGGGAAAAACAAAACACAGAAGAAAGGAGATGTTAGGCAGAAGGAGTTACTGGAGAAGGTCATGATGCTGGAAACACTCTCAAAGTTAATCTTTTCCATAATGTTCTTGGGCTTGATAATCAATCTCTTCTTGGCTGTAAATGAAGACCTGTCCTACCTTGTTGGAGTTCCAGCCATGTTTGATCATCCATGTTTTCAACTGGTTGTCTGACAGATCTCCCAGCATCTCATCCAGCAGTCAATATATTGATATATGATGCCCACAATGTGGCAGATAAGTTTTCAGATGGAGTCTTCAAAGTCTGTGATACCATTAAGGAGGAGATCCATGTTCTCTTCTAGAGCAGGCCAGAAAGCTTGGAAATGATAGGTCTCCAGCAAGTCTCCCAAATACAGGATCTGCCTGATGGGCTGCTTTTCTTGATGAACCTGGTCAATCATGTACTTTCACAGGGTGAAGTCCATTTAGGGGAAATTGTTGAGGGCCATCAGCAGAATCTGGGCTGTCACTGTGGTGTGGAAGAAGGCTTGTTTGAACCAGCATAGTTTGAGCTTGACCAAGTTGGCTTCCAGGTTTTATGCATTCTCCTTGGCCTGGGTCTCCACCTATATCTGTCAATGACCTTGAGCAGATTCCCCATGTTGGTGAGCATCTGATCGAACAGCACCATGTCCTCCTCTTTTTTGCAAGCAGACACAGATGCCAAGGCTGGGTCCAGAGCCACAACAGCTTCCCTTCTATTTTAATAATGTCTTTGTTTATCTTTTTTTCTAGATTTTTAATTGATCTTTGGTGACATTAGTCTTTTTACTCTTGGTATTCTATTGCTCACTTTTTCACTCCTTCCTAGGAGCAGGACCTCAAAGCCGTTTCAACCTCCTTCTATGTTAGGGAATGTGAATTCACTTTTTATTGGCCTTAGTCCCTATCCCAAATGACTTTCCAGGGGACAACACTATCACTGACGGGTTGCCAGTTCTTTTTCCTTTAGGCATATCCATATTCATGCTGGTGCCTACTTACTTATTTCTGTTATTGAGTTCTCTGGCTAAAGGATACCTTCCCCCACTAGAACACCATTTCCATTTCTCCCCCCTTCCTATAATATCTCTTCTACAGGTTGATGGACAGAGTTGGTCTACCACAAACTTGCCACAGAATGCAGGGTATGTTGGCAGATACTACAGTGGTAACAAAGAAATTTCTGATTGGATTCCAGAGCACAAGGATCATGCACCCTGCCAGGGCACAAAGGTTATTGGGGGGAGGGGAAGAGGGTATATTGAGTGAAAGACTTAATGACTAGCTTTCTCAGCCATTAATATATGAGGCTGCCACCTTGGGCTTCTTTGTGTTTTGGCCTGTGGAGACAACTGTAGCTGCTCTATTTATGGCACATAATTCCTCTTTGGGAGAATTTTTAAGAGTTAGTGAGGATGGGGAAAATAACTAGCCCTCTAGAAGTCTACATAAATGAATTATCCAAAGGAGGAGGGGGCAGAATTGGATGGACTTATAACTGAATTCTATTAAAAATTCAAAGAACAGTTAACTGATTTTACATTTGATGTTTATAAAAGTAGAAAAGATGACATACTGCCAAACTCTTTCTGTGTTACTGACACATAGAATAGGGAGAAAGAGGTCAGAAAGAAAAGTAGATAGAATAAAATATTTTTAAAATATTGATACAAAAATATTGAATATAATATAAAACAAGCAATAGAATCTATTGAAAAGATTATGTACTATGATCAAATGAAATAACTGTCAGGAATTCATGTTTGAAATAGACTCAATGCTAACAAAGCTATACACATAATAGACCACATTAATTTTTTAAATCACATGATTTTTTAACAATATAGAATTTTTTTAATAAAATGCAATATAGTTTTATGTTTAAAAATGTGAAAGCATAGGAATGAATGCAAATTCTCTTAATATGGTATATAATGTCTATCTGAAACCAAGGACTAGCATTATATGTAATGGAGAAATGCTACAGGTCTTTCCAATAAGATCAGGGACAAAGCAAGAATGTTCATTATTACTATGGTTATGAAATATATTTCTAAAAATACAATAGCAATGACAAGAAAAAGAACTGAGGGAATAACTTTTGGCAAAGAAGAAACAAATTTATTAAATTTTGCAGATGATAAGATTATTTAGCAAATCCTAGAAATTCAACTAAAATTAGTAGAAAAAATTTATAACCTCAGGAAAATGGCAGGTTGTAAAATACATCCACAAAAATCATTGGCCCTTCTAGATATTACCAAAAAAATCCATCACCAAGACTTGTGAGACACACTGTATATGTATATGTATATGTACATATCAAATAAATCCAAAGTAATTAGGGGTAGAGGTCAGGAAGTTTCATGTAGAAGATGGTACTTGAGCTTAATTTGAAGGAAAGAAGAGATTCTGAGAGAATGTATGAAACATGGTCAGTACAAAGGCATGGAGATAGGAAATGGAGAGCTGTGTGTGAAGGACAGCAAAATAGGCTACTTTGGTTTGGACATCAAATATGTCAAAGAGAGTCATGTTTAAGTATATAAATGTATACTGTGACCAGGTTGTGAAGAGATTTGGATGTCAAATGGAGGACATTATATTTGACTCTAAAACCAATGGTAATATGTATTCAGTGAAGTTTAATAAGTGAGTGTAATACAGTATAAGGACCTTAGTAGCTTTCTCATCCCTCTAAATAAAAAAGCCCCAGGAAGCTCAAATTCCCTGAAATTACACTGTCAAAGTAAACACTGAAGAATGACTCAAAACTTGTCACGTAGGGAACTTTGAATATCAACTAGCCAACAATTCCCTGGGCATTTCTCCAGCATGAATCAGGACCAGTCCTTAGGTCCAAGCTCCTTGATCTCTCTCTCCAATGCATAGTCCTGAGTACAAACAACCGAATAAACACCCATCAAATTTACCTAATTTTGGTGTCCCCTCCAACCTGCCAGGGCCTGCTACTTATTGGCACAGTGGACAGAGTGTTGGGCCTCCTCAAGTCAGGAAGAATCATCTTCTTGAGTTCAAACCTGGCCTCAGACACTTCGTAGCTAAGTGACCCTGGGCATGTCACTTAACCCTGTTTGTCTCAGTTTTCTCATCTGTAAAATGCGCTGGAGAAGGAAATGGCAAACCACTCTAGTATCTTTGTCAAGAAAACCCCAAATGGGGTCACAAAGAGTTGGACATGATCAAAAACAGTGAACAACAACAGCAACAATCTGTCAAACCTGACTTGTTTCTGTCATCCCTGACTACCTTACATTGTGAGCATCCCCCTCAGGAAAGTCAGCTTAATTTACTTGCTAATTGTCTTGATTTGCTCTAATCTTCCTTGTACTTTACTTGTTTTGTATGAAGACGTATAATCAGATCTACACTTCAGAAAAAATCGTTTTGACAGCTGGGTGGAGGATGTTGACTGACCTGAACAGAGACAAGAAAGAAAGATCAGTTAGGAGGTTAGTGCAAGTCGTAATAATCCAGGTGATGATGACTCATCTTATGCCTTACACTTTTTAGTTGTTTGCTTCTGGGCAATCACTTAAACTCTGTGGTTCAGTTTCCTTATCTGTAAAATGGGGATAATCATATTTGCTGTGCCAGATTCCTGAGGCTGTTGTGAGGAAGGAACTCAGAAATATGAACCAGTGGTGG
>CM053581.1:323604174-323627420 GCA_028627135.1 Pseudochirops cupreus | reverse complement strand
AGGCTGATATGTCAGCTGTGATGACTCAATTTCTGTGTTTCACCTACAGTGAGGTGACTCTCCAGTAGTGAATAAGTTTGTCTTTTGCGGAACCTGAAGGGACATCACCTCGCCTCCCCAACAGTGAGCATCTAGAATTCCTAGGGCAAGAAGACCAGGTAGTCCTTTAGACAGAAACATTAGAAATGAAAGTACAAACAAGAATGTCTATTTGGCAGCCACCATCTTGTTGGAATCTCTATTTTTGTAAATCTCTCAGACATCTACATCTCATAAATGAAATGGAGGTGGGAGATTGGAGAGATACCTCACTTAATTAGAAGAGAAACTTTTTCCTTTCAGAACAGTCACTGCAATAGCAGGAAAGTTTCTGTACCATCCCCACATCTCTCCTGAATAGAAACTCACTTCACATTTATTCTATTTCAGTGCTTAGGATTGGAGATCGTAACATCATAAAGTAGGTTTCCTCTCCACCTACTGGGGAGTCCTTGTGTTATTGCAAAGATTCCATAGAAAGGACCTCTCCTGAGTTCTTCAGGTATCTTTTTCTACAACCACATTTTCCCAGGGTATCTTTTAGCTTACTTCTTGCTGTCACAGACAGAAGTAAATACACTAACTTGTAGTTTAGAAAGATGAGGAAGGTACAAAAAAGCTTTCCATACAAGTAGTGTAAAGTGTATCCTGCCACTGAGTCCATGGCAATGGTGAGTGTCATTGGTCAGTGCTAGCTGCAGTAGTGAAAAGGGAGATTATTATTATTATTGTTATTATTTTTTGCATTTTGGAGGGGGGAAGGCAGGGCAATTGGGGTTAAGTGCCGGTGCCCAAGTTTTAAGTGTCTGAGGTCAAATTTGAACTCAGGTCCTCCTGACTCCATGGCCAGTGCTCTATTCACTGTGCCACCTAGCTGCCCCAAGATGATTTAAAAAATTTTGTAAAATATATTTGCTCAGAGAGGAAATGGATGTTGGGGTCAGGTTACAGAACAAAGGGGAAGAAATAGCTGACCGAGATTTTGGAGAGTGAGAGAGATCTTCCTTACTCTTCCCATAAGAGGAAACTGGAGGTGGTGGTTGTAGGGCCTCCCAAGAAGAGGAGAGGCAACTCCTCTTACATTCTCTGTATAACTTCAAAGAAGAAAAAGTACTTTTGCCTTCTACTCCAGTTCTAAGCACAGTATTTGGTGGTTGGCCTAAGAAGAATTTCTTTTAAACAAACTATAAGAAAATATAATTCTCTATTCGGCCTCTCCTTAGGGTGATTGGATCAACCTTTCTGCAAAGCCCCCCTCATCAAAGTAGAATGTTGGATTTTTTTTGCCTAAGTCAGGGGATGCTGAATGCTCCTACATGGTGGGAGTGAGAACTTTGAGCAAAGGAAGAAACCACCCTCTAAAGGTGCAAGAAGAGTGATCATCTGTTGGGTTTCAAAAATAGCTCTGGTGAGAACAGTATTTGTAAAGATTTAGATGCATTTGAAAGGAAGGGTACTTATGATTTAAATTTTTTTATTTGCACAATTCCAGTTTTTCCTGAAGGAGATTGACATTACTCAACTGGATCAAGTTATTCTTGGGACACTCAGGATTTAATTTATCAGTTTATCTCTCTCCTACCCCTACCTCCTAGTAGTAAGAATAATCACATTTTGGTGATAGGGGCTAATGAAGGTAGTTTGTTAATCCCTTCAGTTGGATGAACTCCAAAACACTGACCTTTTACTGTCAGCTGACTATTCAGGGTGGTCTGAAAACTTTTCTGATCTTAGAGACTTTTGTAATTTAAATTTTAAAATTTAGTTGATTACACTAGAACTAGGGGAAAAATATGCTTTGAGAAGTAAGTAGGCTTACTAACACTAACTAATTAATTAATTGTTTCCCTTGAAAATAAGACAGCAGTCCAATGAACTAGCCTCTTTAAAAATGTGCAAATCACACCAACTCCTAACTTTCTGTTAATAGACTCACTTAAAATTGAATGGCTTATTGTCTTTTAAATGAATCTTTCTAAAGAAGAGAGAGACTAAGAAAAAAAGCAGTTTCTAACAAGCAATTGAATGGTTTTTATTCTAGCCACACAGTTGTGCCATTAATGTATAAGAAATGGGTAGGGTGAGGAATGAGGATATAGGGCTATCATTTTCTGGAGCAAAAGTTAAATCATTAAGCTGCAAAAATAGATCAGAAATTGGAGCAATTGATCAAAAGGAACTTCTCTTTCTTTACCTCCCTCCTCTTACTCCCTTTTATTTCCCCATGGTCCTTATTTACTCTGTCCTTGTCTCATCCTTAATTGAACCAAAGGTAAGCATATTAAAATTATAACATAACACATATATATGAAATCTCAAATCAGCAAGACCAAGGCTTTGCATAAATCGATTTAAATTAGGAATTCAGGGATGTGTTGTTTCTTTTGGCTCAGGAGTTTAACCACAATGATAGTCCTCACATAAATTCTGATGAAGTCAGTGTGA
This sequence comes from Pseudochirops cupreus, assembly GCA_028627135.1. NCBI lineage: Eukaryota > Metazoa > Chordata > Mammalia > Diprotodontia > Pseudocheiridae > Pseudochirops > Pseudochirops cupreus. The sequence goes on along the minus strand of CM053581.1, from coordinate 323,624,936 downwards.
TGTTGTATATTTAAGAGAATGGGCATCCTTGATAACAAATGATAGGATGATCTTGTGTTAAGGTTTCAGACCAGATGTTTTGTAGAGAGGGGAGACTGGGAAAAAAGATACAATTAGAGCTCAATAAGGTTACTAAATTGTTGTGTTTTTTTTAAAAATTGAAAGCTAGGTGGAAAAACATTTGATAAACATTATAATTAAGTCTTAGGGTATATCCCTTTGCATATGAAAGATGTGGAAAATAATTAATTAAATTAGCAAATATTAAGTGTCTACCATATACAAGGCCTAGTGCTTGGCACTGAGGATACAAATTAATAAAATATATAATCCCTACCCTCAAAACTAATATAACTTAATAAATGCTATGGAGCAGCTGGTGGGTTGGAGGGAGGGGTGTTTAAATGGATTGGAGTCTTCTTAAGAGGCAAAATTAGTAGTTCATAAAGATATACTTGGGGCTTTCAAGGAAGCCAGGTAGCCCAGTGCATAGAGTGCCAGGCTCAGAGTCAGGATCAACTTGAGTCTAAGTCTGCATCAGACACTTATAGTTAGGTGACCATAGACAAGTCAATTAACATTTATTTGCCTCAGTTTCCTCACCTGTAAAATGAGATAATAATTATAGCCCTTACCCTTTTGAATTATTGTGATGATTGAATGAGATAACATGTAAAGCTCTTTGCAAACCTAAAGCCTAAACCTAAATGCTATCAGTTTTTATCTTCATTTAACAATTTCTTCTGTTCCAGGCACCATCCTCTGCTATGTATATAGAAAGATGAAAGTAGGCAGGGTCCCTGCCTGTAAGGAGTTTACACATCTACTAGGGATTGAAGCAACTTCATTACATAAAAACAGAAGAATGTGATAAAAAGTAAAGGAGAGGCACTGATGAATTGTGTTGGGAAATACCACAAAGAACAAGGGGTGGGACAAAGCTGTGCATATCTGGGAAATTTAGTGGTTTAGATAACCAAGAAGAATATTAACTGGAAGAGTAGAGAAGGGAGTGTTTCCAGTATGGGAAGAATCTAGTGAAAAGTAAAGTCTATAGAGTGAATGACAAGATTGGAAAATATCTGGGAGTCCAATTATAGTGTTATCTATCTCTCTCCATCTGCTTTATTCCTCCTATACTTATCCTGTTATCTCCAGTCTTTGTCCCTCAACACTATTCCAGGATGTTACCTTTAGTCTGGCTATAATCTCTCCTATTCCCAATCTTCATCCTTCTCCAGTCTCAAAATCCTCGTTCCATTATCCTTTTACTGATCATGCCTTCCGAACTCCAACCCTGGATAACTCCCACCATTCGCCTCCAGTCCTACTCAAGGCTGCCTAATGAAGTTGAAAAAAAAATCATGAAACTGTACTGACTGGGTACATTAAACATTTATACTGTCTCATCTTAACTGAATCCTGACTTCAGTAAGGCAAGGCCAAAATATATTACTTCAATTCCTTAATTTATCCCGACTTCACTTATCACAGTAGCTGTCCCAAAACTCCTACATCATTCTTCCTCTCACTCTCTCAGTTGAGAACTTCACCTAGTACTACTGAGAACTACCTAATACTACTAAAAAAAATTAAGGCTTTTGGCCAAGAGTTCCCTTTCTTCCCCATCCCCTTACATCCCTCACATATCCTCTCCCACTGTCTCCTTTACTCCAGTTTCCAGTGAAGAAGTGACCCTTCTGTTTGTCAAGGACCATCCTTCTATGTGTGTATGCCTTGGTTCCCATCGCATCCCCTCTATCTTCTCCTTCAGATTGCTCCCATAATCATCACTGCTCCATCTCTAAAGTTCAACCTCTCTTTATTTACTGGGTCCTTCCCTTGTGCCTACAATAACACCCAAGTCTCCCTCATCCTTAAAAGAATAATTCTTACTAGAGCCTACCTGCTCACTAGCTATCATCCTATATCTCTCCTCTTCTCAGCTAAACTCTAAAAAGTTATCTACAATCAGTATCACCACTTCTTTTTGGATTCTAAACCCTATGCTGTCTGGGTTCCTTTATTATTCAACTAAAACTGTTTTTTGTTTTTTTTCTTGCAAAATAACGAATGATTTCATTACTGTAGCTAATGGCCCTTTCTAATCTAAATCCTTCTGGACCTTTCTGCAGCATTTGCCCTGTTGATAATCCTCTCCAGATTCTCTCTCTAGGTTTTCATGATGTTAATTCTCCTTGGTTCTCTTACCAGTCTGACTACTCCATCAGATCCACTGACTGTGGGTGCTCGCCTAGACCCTCTTTATGCTTCTTCACTTGTTGACTTCATTAGCTCCTAAAGGCACAATCATTTCTATGCAGATGATTCCCAGGTGTATGTGCACAAATACACACACGTATATGTATGTATATTTACACATACATATATACACATGTATATATGTACACACATTTTATATGTGTATATGTGTATATATATTGTATACATATACATATCCTAGTCTTTCTCTGATATTACATTTTGTCTAGAATACAGAGTACATAATTATGCTCTATGTATACGCTAGTACGTAATAACAGGGAATAATTACATAGCACTTTAAAGCTTACAAAATACTTTATATATGTTATCTCATTTGATTTTTACAACAACTTTGTAAGGTAGGTGCTATCATTAATTATCATTCCCATTTTACAGATGAGAAAACAGATTGATGCAACTTAAGGGATTTGCTCAAGGTCACACAATTATTAAGTGTCAGAGGGAGGATCTGAACTTAAGTATTCTTAGCTCCAAATGTAATGTTTTATCTACCAGACCACCTTTCTGCCTAAAGGGGAGTTACATGAAATAGCCCTGGAAAGGTAGGTTGGAGATAAGTGCCAGGGGCCCTTAACTATCAAGCCAAGGAGGGAACATTTTTCTTATAGAAATATTAGGGAGCATTGAAGGGTTTTGAGGAAGTAAATAATGTGGTCAGAACCCTATGCATTAGGAAGATTAATCTGATTAATTAATCAGATGTATAAATGATGAAATGGAAAAGAGAGAAACTAGAGACAGAGAGACCTATTATTAGGGGGTGTTCCCTTATGTAAGGACTTAACTCAGAGAACTAGAACAGATTTCCCACATCATCTAGTCCATCTCTCACTTTAAAAGTGAGGAAACTGAGACCTAGACAGGTAAGTACCCAAGGCCTCACAGTTAACAAGTCAGAGGTATATGAACCTGTATCCTTTTTTCTCTACTATACAAATAACAGAAAATTCAAGGATGAGAACTTAGGAAAAGCTATTAGATTTAGCAACTAAATTTGTGACCTTAGATAAAGCTTTTCAATTTCAAAAACCTCCCACATCATTCTATCCCCCCACCCTCTGAGACAAGAACTTTACTGAAAAAAATTAGGCCATTTGAGGAGAGTTTCTTGTCCCCTCCTCCTCTTTTCAGTCACTGTGATGTGTTACCCTATTAATAAGGAAGAAAACAAGCCTTTATTAAGCACCTACAATATCACTGTACCCACTGCTTTACAAACATCTAATCTGATCCTCACAGCCCTGGGAGGTAGGTTTTATGGGGTGTGGTGGATCAAGTGCTAGGCCCAGAGTCATGGAGACCTGAGCTCAACTCTGGCCTCAGATGTGCACTAGCTGTATGATAGTAGGCAAGTCACCTGAGCTGTTTGCCTCAGTTTCCTCATCTGTAAAGTGTGGATGATAATAATGCCTACCTTCCAGGAGTGTTCTGAGGATCTAGTAAGATAATATTTGTAAAGCACTTAGCACAATGCCTGGTGCAAAATAAGCATTATGTAAATGCTATCTATTACCATTATTTTATAGTTGAAGAAACTGAGACAGACAGAGGGCAAGTGACTTGCCCAGGGTAACACAGCTAGTAAATGTCTGAGACTTGCATCTAGCTCCTTTTGCCCCTATCATCTCTCCTCCTTCGCAAGTCTCACTCAGAGGTGTCCCTTTTTGCCAAGGCAAAGCCCTGTGCACTCACAATTGATGCTGTTGGGCCTTTTCTTCCACGGAAGAATGACCCCTCTATCATCTTCCCATACTTTCCCTGTCTCTGGTCTACTTCCCTCCTGCCTACAAACACAACCATATGTTAAGAGGCAGTTAGGTGAGGCTAAGAAAAGAATATTGGGCTTGAAGTCAGGAAGGCTCAAATGCTGTGTGAACCTAGGCAAGTCACTTAACCTTCGTCTGCCTTAGTTTCCTCAACTGTAAGGCGGGGACGATAATAGCACCTACCTGTTACATAGTAGGTGCTCATTAAATGTTTGCTTCCCACCTTTTAAAAAAGCTTAACTTGGTCTTGCCATCCCTGCTTGCTACCTTCCCATATCTCTAGTCTCTTTAATGGCCAAACTCCTTTAAAAATCCATTTACAATCAATGCCTCCATTTTTCTTTCCTCTCACTCTAGTCTTAAATTTCTGTAGTCTGACATGTGACCATCATTCAAAGGCAACTGCTGTCTCCAAAACTGATTTCCTCATTGCCAAATGTGGTGGTCTTTTCTTAATTTTCATTCTAATGGACCCCTCTGCAGCCTTTGAAACCAGTGATCACCTGTATACTCTCTCTCTTCTCTAGACTTTCATGAAACTATTCTCTCTTGCTTCTCTTATGGCTTATCTAACTACTCAGTCTTTTTTTTTCTGGATCTTCATCCAGGTCACACCCACAGTGAGTGGGTGTCCCTCAAAGCTCTGTCTCAGATCCTTTTCTTGTTTCCCTCTATATTAGCTTCCTTGTTGATCTCATCAGCTTGCATGGGTTCATTTGATCATCTCTATTTGGATGATTCCTTTCTATTGATTCAGATCTAACCTCTCTCCTGAGATCCAGTCTCATATCACCACTTGCCATTTAGACATCTCCAGCTGGTTGTGTATGCATCTCAAATGAAATACATCAGAAAAAGAACTCATTATTTTCCCCTCTATCCTCCCTGTTCCACCATCTTACAAGTCAGACTCACAATTTTAGTATCACTCTTGACTCCTTATTCACACCTTTTCTATAAATCAGATCAATAGTCACAACTTCATCTTTCACGATATCTGTGACAGATATCTTCTTTTCCACTCACATGACAGCCACCATGATATAGACCCTCATTATCATGCATATAAATGATTGCAATAGATTTCTGGTTGTTATTGCTGCCTCAAGGCTCTCCCTACTCCAGTCCATTTTCCACTGAATTGCCAAAGTGATTGTTATAAAGTGAAGCTTTGATCATGTCATCCTCCCATGCTCAATAAAACCCAATGGATGCCCTTTGACCTCCAAGATAAAATATAGTATCTTCTGTTTGGCATTTAAAGCCCTTGACAGCATGACCTCTTGTTACATTTATAACTATTTTACATTTTACTTCCCTCCACAAGCTCTATGATTCAGTAATCTTGACCTTCCTGGCTGTTTCTTCCATCTCCTAACTCAGTGTCCTTTCATTGACTGTCCCCAGACCTGGAATGCTCTCTCTTGTCATCCTGCGCCTTGACTTTCCTGGCTTTTTTCGAGATTTAACTAAAAGCTCACCCCTTCAGGAAACCTTTTCTACTACCTCCCTCCGTCTCTTTTATCCTTTCCCCAATCTGATAGTTCCTTTTCTCTCAGATTATTTGTTATTTAAATTAGATGTATCTTTTATGGACAATTACTCAAATTTTCCTCTCTCAATAGAATGGGAGCTCCTTGAGAGCAAAGATTGTGTTTCCACCTCATTTTGTAAGTCCTGACACATAGTAAACTCTTAATAAGTGGTGTTGTTCATCTTTCATTTTCAAAGAGGACCATGAATGAATGACTGATAGAGACAGAAACCAAATTGCCAGGGACTGCACAGTGATCAAATAGTGAGAAAGTATAGGCAGTGAGTGCAGAATTTTCTTTTTAGAAGTTTATCAGTTAAGGAGAGGGAGAGATAGGATGATAGATTGAGGGGGTGGCACAATCAAGGGAAGATTTGTTTTTTGAAGAATGGAGAGATCTGAGTATATCTGTAGGTATAGAGGAAATAGCTAACAGGGAAAGATAGAAATTTATAAAGAATGAAGGATTGGATAAGCAATGGAACAGACCATGGGGAAATCACAGCACCATAGAATTTAATAGTTGGAAAAGAGTCCAGTGGGCATCTAGTCTCAACTTAGAAAGAATATATACTCAGAAAGAGTATATATTCAGAAAGAATTACTACTACACACTTCATATGGTTATTTAAACTTTGAAGTCTTCCAGGGTTGGAGAAACCACTGCTTCTCAAAGCAGCCATTTCACTCTGGGATAGGAAATTTTTTCCCTCTAACAATCCTTAGTTTGTTTTCCATAAAGTTGCTTCCAATTTCCAGTCATTGATTCTCATTTTTGCCCTTTTTCTCTTTCTTAGGAAAGCCTTTTCAAGTAACTGAACTTGGATAGATCTACTGTCCTCCACCCCCAATCTTCTCCTCCCCCAGACTAAATATCCCCATTTCTTTCAATCGATCTTCATCTAGCATGGACTCAAAAGGCCTTCATTTTTCTTATTGTCCTCATCTGGATATGTTCTAGTTTGTTGACATTTTTAACTAAAGCACCAAAAAAGAGAACATTTTCATACATGTGAAAACACACAAAAAATTCTGTTATCTCAAAGAGTGAATCTTTATTTCATGTCCCTTTATTTATGTGCAGATATGTATACAGACACAGATCCTATATATTTATAACAGATCCTACAGTTTTTTCAAAACCATCCTGTCTCTTTGTCTTTCCTTTCTCAGCTTCCTTCTGTTCTCTAGAACTAAAAAAAAAAATCTAATAATTGCCCCCTTTTTAAAAATATTATCGCCAGTGATACCTAGACCCATTTTAAAAAGAGGAAGAAAGGAGAAAAACACCTTAAAACAAATAAACATAACCAAATAAAACAAATCCATATAGTGGGCACATCCTAAAATGTATGTCTCTTCCGTACTTTGTGTCCCTCACTTCTCTGTCAGAATATGGGTAACATGTTTCATCATAGGTCCCCTGGAGACAGGGTTGGTTACTGCATTGATTAGAATTCTTTCATATCTTTCATAATTTTCTTTCTTTATGATGTTGCTGTCCTGGTATAAATTGTTGTCCTAGGTCTGTTACGTTCACTTTTTACCAGTTGACATTACCCAAGATTCTCTGAAATCATCTCTCAAAATTTCTTATGGTACAATAATATTCCATCACATTTATATACTATAATTTGTTCAGTCAGCTATCCCCAGCTATCTAAGAAATAATTTAAGATACCCTCTTAGATTCTATTTTTCTTTTCTTTTTTTCCCCCTTTTATTCCCCTTGAAGTTTTGGAAGCCTGTTTTGTTTTGTGATTATTCCCTTTCCATTATAGTCCTTCCTCTTAACCCCTCCCTCCTTCTCTGATTCCACTTGTTTTCTGTTGAGTTTGCTGTATTTTTACACTAAACTCTCTTTATGTGTTCTACTCATCTCTGTCTGTTTCAGAAAAGAGTAAATTCATCTGATGCTCCTGCCCTTTATCTTTGTGTACTCTTCTTACATACCTCAAGAAATAGCAAGGTCCACCTTTTATTTATACTTTTCAAAACTAATATATTCTTTTAATCTTTCCTTCTCTTTCCCACTTTAAAACCCTCAGAACAGAATCAATACACCCCTGTTCCTAGCAACTTAATACCTTTTGTTGGGACACTTGTTTCTTCTTCTGTTAGAATGTTAGCATTACTACATACGGTTTCTTCCTATTGCTCAAATAAGCTTACTCTTCTAGGTTTCTCTGGACTCTTGCGCTTATATTTCAAAGTTCCTACTCAGTTCTGATTTTTTTAAAATTAGCAATGCTGAAAAGTTCTTTATCCCCTTGGAAGTTCATTACCACCACTCATCCAAACAAGGATGAAATTCAGCTTTGAAAGGTAAGTTATTCTTGGTTGTAAGACTAAAAAGACTAAAAAGCCTTTGGGGATATTGTATTTCAAGATCTTTTTTTTATAGTAGGTAGTTTCCAGGTCTTATGTGAACTTTTGGATGTTCACAGGTTTTTTCTTTGAAGTGGGATCTCTGAATTTTGGCTATAACATTCTTCAGACTTTTCTTTTGGGGCTTTCTTTCAGGAGGTATTGGTGGATTCTTTCTGTTATTCTCCTCTGATTCTAATAGATCTGGGCAGTTTTCTTTTTTGATTTATCAGAATCTTGTGCTCATTTTAAGAAAAACATTGTGCTCAAGGAATCCAATCGTTCTTAAATTATTTCCCTTTGAGATTTCCAGATCAGTTATTTTTTCATATCTGCCATCTTTTTCTCTTCTAAACATTTAATTTTGTATATACACAAACATGTATGTATGCACATATGCATGTGTATGTGGGTGTATTGTGTATATATGTACACATACATACATACACACATGCATGCATATATATTCATTGATCTCTGTTTGGTGTCTTCTAATTTCCAGAGTTTATTTCTTGGGTGAGCTTTGCCACTTTTTCTTCTAAACTATTTATTCTCCTCTCAGTTCTTTCCTCCAGAGCTTTAATTTCATTTTTTATCTTTTGTTTCATTTCTTCTAGGTATTCATGTTGTCCTTTTGTAAAGTCATTTTTTTTCTTTCTGTTTTTACTTGCAGCTGTTGTGGAATTATTAATTCCTTTTGAGAAATCTTTGAAATTTTGCAGTAATGCTGCTTGGTGCTTTGTTTTTTTTTTTTTTAACATCTTCCCATCTAGTTTCTTAATAGGGGCCTTGTGCCAGATCCTTGCTGTGTTTTGAGGTGAAATGATAGGATCTACTTAGTCGTGGCTTGAATCTCCAGGGATCCATTGACTGAGGTTATGAGCTCTGGATCTTCAACTCCCTGTCTTATGTCTTAGCACGTAGTGTTAGGGACCTCAGAGACCCTGGATCTGGGTTGTCCGGGTCTGAGTGCTCCCACTTCCCCAGACTTCCAAAGTTCTTACCCCTGGGCTTTATGTTCACCCTGGGGTTTTCCCATGGAACCCCTTTACTCTTTTCACTACACATGTCTTGTTTCAGATCTAGCTGGTGCCAACTTTGCTGAAAGGACTCTCTTTCCTATTTTCCATGGGCTTCTGACTGGCTTTTGTAAAGTTCTGGGATATAAGAAGTCACCTACTATAGTTTTTCATTGGATTTTAAAAAATTATTATCTGATTTGGTGCAAACTTTAAAGTTCTGTTAAGGTAGTTACATGGGAGCTCCAGCCACCTATTCAGGCAGCCATCTTAATAGAAACAACTGTCAACTTTCTTTTTAAAACATACTCCCCAGAACCGAGCACAGTGCTGAGTGAGGCATAGTACAGTGGGATGATCACCTCATAATTCTGGGAACATACATTTTTCTCAAATTGGCAGTATGGGAAAACTACTGACTCTGGAGTTAGAGGATCTGGGTTCAGGTGCTTACTACCTACTACCTACCTTTTTTACCTTGGGAAAGTCTCTGAACCTCAGTTTTCTCATTTCCAAATGAAGGTGTTAGACTAGGTAACCTTTGGGGCTTGCTAAATTGTTGGGATTGATTCCTTTCTCTTACTGCAACTTGTGATGCTTTTTGCTTTTGTGGCTGCCATAGCATACATCTATTGACATATTGAGTTTGTAAGCTTCTAAAAACCCTAAGGCTGTTTTTCAAACAAACTATTGTCAAACCTTCCCCTCCCCCTCAATCTTGTGAATTTCATGAACTCAAATGTTAAGCTTCACATTTATTCCTGCTTAATTTCCTATTGTTAAGATTCAGTCCATTTTTAAAATATGGTCAATATTTCTTTGGAGTCTAACTCTGTCACCCTGTGTCATCCTGTAGGGTGCCTATCCCACCTAGGTTTGCAAATATAAGGATGCCATAGATAACTTTATCACTTGTTGATTTAAAAAAAATCAATAATTTTCAAAGCATGGGGCTAAGCACAGCTCTGTATGGTACAATAGTAGGACCCTGAAAAAGTTGACTTGGAGCCATTGGATTAAGGCACCCAGATGGAAAGGTTTATGTTGACATAGAAGATCATCTCTTGCTCTGAGATGGCAACAAAGGAGGAAAGGACAAATGTGAACACAGAAGGTTTCTGAGGTATGGAAGAAGGGGAAAATCAAGTCTAATAAAAAATATTGTATTTTATCAGTTGTTGAATGCTAAATAAGGTTTATAATAGCACAGAACTGGAAGAAAACTCAAAGATCATGTAGTCCAATCCTTATGTTTTAAAAAAAGGGAGAAATGGGACTCTGGGAAGGGAAGCAGCTTACTTAAGGTTATACATTGTCTGAACAGCAAAGTCAGAGTTGATTATCAATCTAATGTACTACATTATATGAACATTGGTCTCTTCAATCTTCTCATCCAAAGGGGTCAATTCCCTTGGTGTGGTCCAGCAACAAAAGGGGCCACTCAAGTAGTGTTTATACAAGTGACTGTACGGCACAATATGCCAACCTCTGTTTGATATGAACTTCATTCTGAGCTTGAGGAAAATAAACGACACCATCTCTGTTGTTCGAGTAACCCAGTGAAGAAAGAGTATGGATTCTGGGATGTTGCTACAGCTTAAGGAGAGTCTATCATTTTTAGATTCCAACTTCATCAGTTTGTTTACATGTCTTTATAGTACAAAGAAAGAAGGCACAGAAACCATGAAAATATCGGAGAATTTTTTTCTTTATAATCCTTAAGAAGTTCAGTCCATTCAAGCTTTGTTTTCCTAATTTTAAAATCCTCAAGAGTCCCTTGACCAAATTTAGAGATTAGCTTTTGTCAACAATCTGTAGCACTGTGGAGTAATCATTTAACCTGATTTGAGATCTACAGATGATGGTGTGAGTGGTAACAATTTTAACTGTAATAAATAAGATTAAAAGTCACTAATGTGTTGAGTGCTTTATTAATGGAATGAGGACTTATATTAAGCACCAGTTGTATCAGGTACAGGAAGGGAAATTTAAGTCCAGGCTGAAAGCCTTCCTCAGTGCCATTATTTCCTGATTTTTCTTTGGAATATGGCATATGTTCATAATAGATTTAGATCTCTGTCTCCTCTGCTTTCTTTCTCTTTCTTTTCTATCCTTTCCTCTTTCTTACCATCTCTCTCCCTAATTTTTCTCTCTCCTTTTTCTCTTTTTTCTCCTTGTCCTCCCTTTTGTTGCAGAAGGGGTCAACCCCTGGTGGGCTGAGGGTCACAGTGAGGGCTGTGTGCAGACACAGGTGTGGGGAACCTGCCATAAAAGCACTCACTTGTACATCCGTGCACACAGGAGTGCTCTCCTGGTGTTGGGCAAGGCTGAGAACTAATATGCGGTCAAAGGCCCAGTGCCTACAGAGAAGGATGAGGTTTGTGCGTTTGGAAGGGGGATGTGGGAATTTATGGTTTCAGAGGCATACCAGATAGGTACCTCCCTGTGCATTTAACATTATAGTCACCTCATTAAAGCAGCTGGCAAGGCACAGCTGTGGCTTCCAACAATGCACTATTTTAGCTAGTGTAAGGGTAAACATATGCTTTTTATTGTATCCAAAACAAATTATTTACTTCAGGTGGCACATCTAATAGGCCCTCAGTAAGAGGGCTATGGAGGTTAATCTTTCCTTTAAAGCCCCCTAAAAAGTGAGATATTGGACGTCCAAAAACTCTTCCCTGAAAACTCCTGAAGGTCAGCTGACTGAATCATTCTTGCTATTGCCCATTCTTGCTATTCCATAAAAACTTACTCTATGAAGGCACAGTCACTGACATTTTGTTTATCCAAAAATTTCATACCAATACAGGCCAGATGGCTGAAACAGCAGTGGAATTGCATGGATGGCATTGTTTTTTAACATTTAGGGAATAAATATTTACATTGTTAACCAAGTAAATCACTTTGGGGTTTGGGTTTTGGTTCTTTATACAACACAACCCTGATATACGGGATAACTGCTAAATATATATTGGGTTCAACCATCAATACAAGAAGTTAAACTACATCAAAAATCTCAGCCATGGTACAAAGTGACTTGTAGCTGGTGAAAAGGAATCTCTCCTTCCTGAAATTGCTCATTTCACTTTTCCTGAACCTCTTCTTGACATCCTTCTCTGTGTAAGGTGAGCATATAAAGTAGCAATGGTAGGTTTGTGCAAACTTGTGAGTAAAGAAGCTTGTTGCCAGATTTGGGGATATGGTGGAAGTCCCTTTAAAAATAAACAGCACCATCATGACCTGTGTGACCATGAGCAAGACACAACCTCCCCAAACTTTAGTTTTCCTGAATGTAACCTGAGGTTAGATGAGATAATCCATAAAATCCCTTCCCTTCTCGATCTGTGATTCTATTTAAAATTACAGGGAAGCACATTTCATCTCAATGTTAAGAAGATCTTCATAACAATTTAAAGTTATCCAAAAATGAGATTGACTGTCCCTGGAGGAAAAAGTACCCTGTTACTGGAGATCTCCATGTAATGAGATCTCCAATGACTAACTGGCAGAGATGATGTACATAGGATTCATCTATTGATTCAGGGAATTAAATTACTTAAAAAAAATTCAGACACTGTAGAAAAGCTTCTCACTTATGAAAAGGGAGCCGTTATCTCTCAAACTGCTTATAAATCCTTTTCTAGACTTTTTTGCTTTCATTTCAGTCCTCCTGTATTATGTTTATTTGTGTGTGTGGGGTGTGTGTGTGTGTGTGTGTGTGTGTGTGCATGTGCATGCCTGCCCCTGTTAGTTTGTAAATTTCTTAAGAACAAGACCTGACCTGTATCCATCCTTATATCCCCATGATTTAGCATTTGATCTCATCCAGGACCTGAATGAATGTTTTGGCAAAATAAATTGGAAGTTGAAATCTCCAGTCTCTGGTCATATCCTATTTTTTGTTCTTTGCCCTTCTCTTACAAAAACGTAAAGCAGATATTCAGTCAAAGTTGGAGACCAGGAAAACCAATGAACCTCAGAGATCTCTCCCCACCTTAGGATTCAAGAATCTTCAAGTTACAAATCTTTATGCTAAGTTTTTATGTTTATAGAAAATGTTAGTAGTAATAACAATGCAGTAAACGATCACAATATTAGTGAGATGTAGTAGAGCGGAAAATGTATTGGATAGGTTCTAGTACTTGCTTTACTACTAATTAAAAAGTTGTTCAACTTTGTGTCAGTGTTTAAATTGTCCCAAACCTCAGTTTTCCCATCTTCCTGTCCTGCCTGACTTACAGGATTGTTACGAAAATTTAATGAGGTGATATATGTAATAATATGTTAACAGACCAATTAAATGCCATTTTGTTGTCAGATTCCAGCAGTCACTAAGCCAGTCATATACCTGCCGGGTTTCACACTACAGCCGTGATTGTGATATTTACCTATCACCGTAATTCTGGATTTCTACAACTACCAAGTTCGATATCCAATATCTCAGCTACAGAATGTTTAACCATCAGACTGACAGCTTACCTCCAAAGCATAGTATCTATGCTGGTTTGACCTTAGAGCTTCAATCTCCAGTAGCCACAATGTCAACCTTATACTTTCATAGCTGTAGGAACCAGAAACCTCTTTTCAACCAGGTTAGCTATTCGTATGCACAACTCATATTTCTAGGTCCTAATTCAGAGGCTTGAGTTCTTTGAAGTTCTCATGACTATACCTTTCATCCTAAATCAGAAGACTGGGATTTCTCTTCATATCCTCCCTTCCCCTCTCCACCAGTCTCTTAAGCCAGAGCTCCAACTTTTTGGTTTGGGCCACCATTGCTATATTTTCCAACCCCTAAACAGAAAAGAAATTGAACAAAATTTTAATGGTGTGATATAATAAGCAAATTTTATTAAAAGATCAAAGAAAGAAACTTTTTTTTTTCCCCAGGAAGGCAGGTTCAAACACTGATGGATCAGAAAGAAGGAAGGAAGAAATAACAAGCTAAATTAAATTGAAAAATGAATACGTTAAGAAATTAAAGGAGGACTTGAATTAAATAAAATTTACATGAAAAGGGAATAGAACAATTAGGGAAATTGCAAAGTAATATCTAAAAATTAAACACATTAATAGAAGCAGCAAATAACAAAATAAAGTTAAGAAAAAACAAAGATTGAAGAACAAATCCAAGATGTACCAGAACTTATAAAGCAACTGTTTGTATGCTAATTGTGTGAGCTTGGGTGAGTCATGTATTTATTCATTTATAACATGAAGCAGTTAGGCAAGATGGGTTTACATTACAGCTCTAAATATAATCTCTGATCCAAATAGTCTTGTGTTATGTAGGACAAAGTAATAGCTTTGGGAGACAAAGAAAGACGTGAAAACACAAAATTAATTAGCATCCTAGAAACCACTAGGAAAAAATAAGCAACTAGACACTATATTTAAAGACCAAATTGGAGAAAAATTTTGAGACTTTTAAGATTAGGCAACACCCCACAGAAGAAAGACTATACTGGACTTTTTCTTAGTGAAATTCGAACTGATTCTGCAGGGGCACATAATTGTTGAACTACACAATTACAATTTCAAAGCGGAGATTCTCCAAGCACCCAGAAAGAAAAAAGATATTATGTTAAAAAAAAACCCACTATATCATTAGAATTCCTACAAACAACATAGGAAAAAATGAGAAAACTGGGCAAAAATATACAAAAGTCTTAAAATATAGAATTATCTCTCTAAATAATATAGTTGTGGAGACACTGCGTGGCATAGTGGATAGAGAACTGAGTTAGGAAAACCCTGGATCAAATTGTCTATCCAATACAAATTAGTTCTGTGACTATGGGTAAGTCACAACCTCTTGGTTCTCTACTCGATTTTCTAAGATTAAAAGTTGCAGAAATGCTGCTAACCTCCATAAGTGCAGGGAGTTTTTGCACCAGGAATCCTCTATATAAATATATAAAATCATAAGTTTAGATTAAAACACACCCTACCTACTTACTAATTATAATTAAGGTTTTACCTGTATGTATGCATATATAATACACATATGCATAAATATATGCATACATAAGTGTATATACATATATTACATTGTTGATGAATAGAGGAATAACGAAAACCATGTCACAAGGCAATCTTTACCTTATGAATAAAAAAAGACAAATTCTCCAGCCTGACACTCACTCATCTGGCTCTCTCTTCTCTCATAGCCCTGGCCTGAACAATTTCAGGGGAGAACTACATCTTGAAGGACCCCAACTCCAAGGGTCATTTGGTATCTCTCTGCTTCAAGGTCCCAGCTGGTTAACCCATGAAGGACATAGACCTGGTCTGAGAAAAATGAACAGGAAGTAAGTGTTGGAGAAGAAGCCCCACAGCATTGGGCACTCAGAAGGAAAAGGAAAAGGATTGACAGGAAAAAGCATGTTAACTGCAAGTCTACCATAGAAAAATTAATAGAGTGAATGATAAAAACAGACAAAAACTTACTGAGGAGAAGGGAGCAGACATACAGAGAAAAGAGAAGTCTCAACAGACGAGTATTTTGTAACCAGGCATGGACTAATTTTCTTGCTCTCTTTTTCAGAGATTTTGAGAAGAGACCTTTTATATCATTCCTTCATTTTATAGATGATGAAACTGTGGTCTATAGAAAATTAAGTGACCTAAGTGATGAGGAACATACAGGTAGACAGTTGTCAGAGTCGGATTTGAACCCAGGTTCTCCAACTTCCATTCTTTCACATTTTCCACTAAATCACTGTACCATGCCACCTACTAAAGAAATTAACTCAAAATTTCCTGAAGTTGAAGGTATTACAAAAACTTTTGTAAGGACCAATGAAACACTGCAATAGATGTTTAGAAATCTTGCAGAACTGGTTAGAAGGGCAATCAAAGAATTAAATGAAAGTGTCAAAGAGGTAGGGACAGAAATTAGACTCAGACATTAGAACTCCTAAGTAAGAAATCATCAAGTCTAACCGAAGACTAGAAAATGTCAAACATGACAAACATGTGCCATAATATACAATTCTCTGCAAAATAATACAATAGAATTAGAATGCAGAAAGTTGGAGGCAGAAGAAAAAATTATGTGAAACAAAGTAAAAAAACAAAAAACAAACCAAGATTGAAAGAATATATAAGAGCTCTGCCAAACATGAATATTGAACTTGAAGATATGCTGAGAATTAAGGTAAGGACCATAAGTCATTCAGAAAAACATAATGAAAAGAAAGCTTAAATACTACACATCAGGAAATCGTACAGAGAAATTGCACAGAAATTTCGGAAACATACAGTAAAGTACAGAATTAGAACACAAACCAGAAGAAATCTAAGTTTCACTCACTTAGAAGCATTGAAGTCAAACCTCAGAGCTGTAACATCAGACAATACATTTTGCAGACAACAAGGAAAAAAAATATCTTTAAATTACAAGAATAGCCGATCGACATAGTATAATATTTCTCTATGGTTGAAAGAAATAAAAGGGAATATTCCAAAGAGTTGGCATCAGTTGGCATCAGCTGGCAAAAAAAAACCCCAAATATTCCAGCCATATTCACTTTACTTCAGACTCAAATCACTCTCACAACTCCCCCCCTAACTCCCTGACAATTGTTTTCTTATCCGTGAAAAAACTATTCCCTGAGGCCCACTGTCTTGATTGGTGACTCCCTCTCACAGATTGTGAGGTTCACGTTGCAAGCGGTTGTGTCATGCCACAGGGAAGTGTTTGAGGCCCGGGAATTAGTTGGGTCATGTGAAGGTCAGGGCACATTGCACTGTCCCCCGCCAGGGGATACTGCATTGCTCAGGACTCTCTTGCGTGGGGTTACCCTCTGTTCCTGATTGGCGTCTCCACACCTTGGGGCCTTCATACCCTTGTAATTGCACTCCCTCTCTCACAATTCTGTTCAGCTGGGTTCTATCACGTGTGGTAAGTGGATCTGGGGTCTATTTAAAGCCTAGGGCTGGGAGATATCTTTGGAAGCCTGCCTTAGTATGTAGCTTTAAGGCTTCCCCATGGAGACACCTTGATAATCTTTTCTGTTTAGACTTCAGAGCTGTGACTCTTCTGTTCCTGAAAGGAACGCTAGCGTCGTTGAGTTGTCTGTGAAACCGCTTGTCTCTGCTGGTAAGTTAGGGCACTCTAAGAGAGAACCCTGACAACAGATCACCATTTTTTGGGATGGACCTCAGTCATGTTAACTTCTCTTGTGAATTCCACTCACTCACTTTCTGGATTTCTTTACCTCCTCCTTAATTGCCTTGCCCCTTTATTAATCCAATTACTATTTTCTTCATCTCTGAGGCTATATAGCAATGCAAGTAATTATGTAGACAGATAGATAGATGATAGCCTGTATTAAGTGCTTACTATGTGCCAAGGACTGTGCTTAGTGAGGGAGACATAAATATAAGCAACTAAGACAAAGGTCTTTCCCCGCAATTATGGTGGTCAACCTGCACGCTGACCCTTCCCCCTTTAAAATCTATCATTGAAAGGCTCAAAAATGAAATGTTTATTTTCATATAATAGGGCTATGAATGTGAGGTTGAGGGAGTCACTTTGTCTGCCTTTGTTTACAAAGAAAGAAAGAAAATCTCATTATTTGAGAGAGATTGAGAAGTCACAGAGAACATCCACAGGTTAAAACAGAAATCTATGGAATTAAGGATATAATAAGAAAATCAATAACAAAGTAGATGGAAGGAGTAAATCAGAATTTTTGTGGGAAAATATATTCTTTCATTGGTAAGTCAATATTATAGGTGGTATGATAATAGAAAGGCACTCTTCTTAGTTGAGAGAAGAAAGGATCCCAGGTAAATACAGGGCTTTCAGTATCTTCCTGTTTGGGGGATAATAGGAGAATAAGGATGGACCAATATTGAAGCATAACACAAGTAGAAGAATATGAATTGGGTAGACCTAGGAGAAAGTAAACAATTTGGCAGCATCAAAAAAAATGATCCCACAAAATGGAGAGGGTGTGAAATCAGTGCCTGGCAATGAACTCTGCTATGGAGTTAAGGTAGACACTTGAAGAAAAGATCAACTTCTATGATAAGGGGCTGTAAATCTTAGTATTAAATCTCATTAGAGGGGAGAAAGTGATTGGGACTCCCAGGTATCTGAGGGGGCTAGACAGAAGGTCATAGGATGGTATGACAAAAAGGGATAAGTAGTAAGGTAAAAGGCAAGGATCAGGATTGGACCCCTCAGACTAGGGTTACAGAATATTGCCCATTGTATCCCACTGACTCCATGAAGAATAGGAGGAGATCCTAGCGTGTCTGAGAAGGGGGAAGGAAAGAGGATAAGAATAGCACTTCTTAGAAAGAGGCATTACAAATTAATGCCACTAAACTGTGATGAGATTCCCTGGGGTACGGTACGGTGGGGTGGGGTGGGAGCAGAAGGATTCCGTATCCCGATTTTACCTAAATTGAGAAAAAAAAGGGTGAGGTACTGTTCCAGTTCTTACTTCCGTGGCTGAATCGATTTCCCAGAGTATGTGTGTCTTCTCAGGGTTAGAGTACTATCTTTTTACTACTAAATTTAGTTCTTACCATGATTTTCAGTTACTATCAGTGACTCAGGCAGACAATTAGATTTTAGAAAGGGATATTTATTAAAGTAATATAGTAAGATATAAATATAAGTATTTCTATTATATTAATATATTAAACATATAAATAAATAATATATTAAATATAAACAAGTATATTTAAATATAAACATATAAACATAAATAAATAATTATACAAATAAATATATTAAATAAAATATAACTATTTATATTAAAATAAATTATATTTATTACAGTACTATATAAGACATCACCTTCCGCACCCCTCAAAAAGTCCGTGACACAGTCTCTCACCCTGCTCTGTATCAGACTTAGAGATCACAGATGGCAAGGACTAATTCATAGTTTCTAGTTGCTGGAAAAGATACCAGAAAAATATAATATTCTGTTTACTTTAGTTCTGGAGAGAAATTATTAGGAATAGGATTAAGGTGCTAGACATTTTTTTAAATCATAAAAAAATAACCAAGATAAGTAAAAAATCACAGATTAGGCAAAAAAGTGAGTATGTCAGGAAAAAAATTTTTTAAATGTATGAAGAACCATTGAAAACATACTAAGGTACTTCCCAGTTTCCAATGAATAAATAGAAAAATTATATGCATGGATGATTTGCAAAAGGGGAAGCAAATTGTTAATAATTGCTTGAAAAAACACAACTTTACTAATAAAGCAAAAAAAAAAATTAAAAAAAATCTCAGACATACTACCTCCCACCCTTTTTTAATATCATTATTTGTAATTGGAAGAACCTGGAAACAGCCTAAATGTCCAACAGTGAGGGATTAGTTCACAATAATAATAATAGCTAATATTTATGTAGTAGTTTATAGATAATACCTGATCCCCACAACAACCATATGAAGGAGATGCTGTTATTACTCCCATTTTAATGCAAATCCCCTTCCTCTTGGCAGAGATGTGATAGATTGTGTTTACAGAATGAGGCATTTTCAGTCAAGACTAATCCATAAACTTGATTTGAAACTTTTTTGTTACAAGGATGAGTTTTTATTTAGTCTAGGAGAATGAAAGTTGTGAGGAGAAGTTTGATGGGGGTAGGGAGGAAGAGTGATGAAGATTTAAAAAAAAAAAGAAAAGCAAGAAAAAAGTACCAGTGTTTAACCTGCTCCCTGCCTCTCCCCCCGACTCCAACACACGCACACACACACGGACACACTCATGTGCACACACAGACATACACATGCACACACGCACATAGACACACACACACAGACACACATGTGCCCACACACACAGATGCACGCACACACACAAATACACAGACACGCGCGTGCACACACAGACATACACATGCACACATGCACATAGACATAGACACACACGTGCCCACACACACAGACACACAGACACAGATACACACAAACACATGCACACGCGTGCACACATACACACAGAGAGTGCTGTATCAATCTTAGCTTTTAGTAGTAGGTTTTATATACAGGGTATCCCAAAAGTCTTAGTGTGGTTTTGAATCGGTTATTTCAGTCATGTTCAACAATTTGTGATCCCATATGGGATTTTCTTGGCAAAGATACTGTAGTGTTTGTGGTTTCCTTCTCAAGCTCATTTTACAGATAAGGAAATTGAGGCAAACAGGGTTAATTGACTTTTCCAGGGTCACACAGTTTGTAAAAATCGGAAGTCAAATTTAAACTCAGGTCTTCCTGTCTCCAGGCCCGGTGTTCTATGCACTTCAGCACCTAACTGCTCAACTATATAATTGTTAGCTATCATTATTATTATATTTTTTTTTATTTCGAACACTTAAAACTTTAGTCTGAGAAGGGATCTCCAGGCTTCACCAGACTGCCAGTGGGGATCAGGACACAAAAAGGGGTCCCCAAACTAGATGATCTTTAAGGATCCAATCCAGCTCTGAATCCTAGAATCCTAAAGTTAGGGATGACTTCGTGGAGGAAATGAGACTTGAAGAAAAATGAATGGGCCTTGGCTAAGTGGAGGGAAGTGGGAAGGCTTGCAAATGAAAGGAAACAATAGGAGGGAAAATGCAGAGGCTAGAATGTGGTGTGTTCCTTTGGGATCCTGGGGAGATAGGCCTCACTTTCTGAGGGTCTGGCTCTGATTGCTTCAGCAAAGTTTGAGGGCTTTGAGGGTCTTATTTAGCAGATTGACCTTTCTTCTGGATGAATTGCCCTTTTGCTCCGTTAGTAGTTTATAAATCTTTTTAAGAGTTGCATCT
>CM053581.1:323588557-323603674 GCA_028627135.1 Pseudochirops cupreus | reverse complement strand
TCATGGAAAACATTTCCATATTAGTCATTTTGTACAAGAGGAAGAAAGAAAGAAAGAGAAAAAGAGAAAAAGAAAAGGAAAGAAAGAAGGAAGGAAGGAGGGAAGGAAGGAAGGAAATGAAGGAAGGGACAGATGGAAAGAAAGAGAAAGAAAGAAACGGAAAGAAAAATTATTATGCTTCAGTTTTTATTTCAAAAATATCAATTCTTTCTCTGGAGTCAACATGTTTCATGATGAGTCCTTTGGCATTGTTTTGGATCATTGTATTGCCAAGAATAGCTAAGTTGTTCATAATTCTTCATTGTTATAACATTGCCGTTATTATGTATAATGTTCTAGCTCTGCTCATTTCACTGTGCATCAATTAATGTAAGTCTTTGCAAGTTTTTCTGAAATCATCCTACTTGTCGTTTCTTAGGACATAATAATATTACATCACAATTGCATGCCATACTTTGTTCAGCCATTCCCAAATTGATGGGCATCTCAATTTCTAATTCTTAACCATCACAAAAAGCGCTGCTATAAATATTTTTTGTGCAAATAGGTATTTTTCCTTTTTAAAAAATCTCTTTGGGATACAGAACTGCTAATGGTATTGTTGGATCAAAGGGTATGCACATTTTTATAAACCTTTGGGCATAAGGAGCTTATATTCTAAAAGAAGAAGAGTAGTAGTGGAGGTCAGGGAGGAATGTTTCAGAAGAGAAGCAGGGAATGGTGATTGGAGTCAAAGGGTAATTGATCAATTCATCTTTTCCAAGAATGACATTATTAATTTGATTATTGTCTCAGAACTAGAGTAGGAGAGGATAAAGAGCAGGGAATAGAGTATATGGAATGGAGACAGCCAAGAAGTGGCATAATAAGCACCAAGCAAATTGTTACATTTGAAATCATATCCTCCTAAACATTTTTCCCCTTCCCTCTCCTCCTCCTCCTCTTCATTCTTCTTCTTCTTCCTCTCCTTCCTCTCCTCCTTCTCCTTTTCCTTCTTCTTCTCCTTCTTCTTCTCCTCCTTCTTCCCCAAATTATCCTCTGCCTCCAACATTTAGGAACATTTTATAATGAGAGTAAATATTACAGAGATGATGGTATGAGAAGAGAATGACATGATAACAAAGAGCAATACTGGATAGGATGCAGTTTAGCTTTATGAGATTTCCTGGTGTGGTAGAAATACCACTGGGTTAGAAGTTGAGAGACAGGTATGAGTCCCGGCTCTGCACCTTATTACTTTGGGACTTCCTGAATATCATTTCATCTTACCAAGCTTCAGTTTCTTCTTAAAGAAAAAGAGAAAGAGCAGTCAGAAATCATTTATTGATGTAGACAGATGAAAGGATAAATAATAATCCTTCTCATTGTTTTCTGTAAACAAGTCCTTTATCCATACCCATCCGAAGCAATTGGTTTCTGGCATTCCACAGTTCCTAAATGACTAGGACACCGAAGACCATCATTATATAACATATTTTTCATTCTTCAATTCTGGTACACTTCTCATATATATACCAGTAGCAGTTTGGTGTAGTGAATCAAGAACCACGTTTAGAGTCAGCAAGGTCAAGATTACTAGATATAAAACAATTAGAATGCATTGCTGGTCTCAGAGGGATGGGGTATAGTACTCTTCTTTTTCCAAAAAGGGTCCTTTTGTCTTTAGATGCATACATGCAGTGACCAAGTTCAGTTCTGGGGGAGCTTGACACCCTAACTTAGAGTGCCATGGGCCACCTGATAGCCAGCATCAGGTGTGAGCAGAGATGTGAGATAAACCAAGCCCAGGAAGGCAGTTCAGGACAGAACTCTGAATTGCGTTTATTGATACAATAAGCAGGGTTTTTATAGAGCAAGGCAACAAAGGAAGTAACCAATGGTCCCTATGTTTTACATTACCGTTTTGTTTAGTTCCATCACGTCAGTAGATGATGTCAGGCAAATCTTGAAGGCTGTCATGTCCATACTTTATCTAGTGTTCCTGTTTCACACTGGATGGGCTATACGTTCCCTTGTACTTACTTCCCTTTGCGTCATTACTATCAGGGTGAGTAAGAATTCAGGGTGCTCTGTTCCTTACATATCATGGAGAGTGGTGAGCCAGTATCTGGTTGGCCTGGGAGCAGCTACAAGAAGCTGGAGGCTTCTACCTGCCTAACTGGAGTTGGCCCTCAACACTAGAGCATGAGGAGGATTCTTTTTCTTACTCTCATTGACTCATTATATCCCACCTATCACCCACCCTGGTACCTCAGAGAAGTTATTTAAAATTTAGGTTTTGCTAATGTTAGGGCGTCCTGGAATAGACACGTATTTCCTTTATGTAGAAGACATGCTTAACACAAGGCTCTTATAACTGTACATTGACAAGACTTAAACAATCACTAACTCATAAATTATAATGACTATTACACTTTCCCAGGATCCTAAGTCTTCAATATCAGAACACAAAGCAGTTTGTGAGACTGCTGAATAGACGTTTCACCTCAGCTCAGTACTGTATACCTCAAAGTTGATGCACTTTGGCCAGACTGTCCAGGGGTTGAACTCATCCACTGACCTGTGATCATCATCTCCAAGAGCATTGGAGGAGTTGCTAGGGACTTCGATTAAAGTTTAGACAGCATCAGCTGAGAACTCAAACTCTCCAAGTATCTCAAATTGACAAGATTGTTTTTGAGCCTGGCCACATCTGTCTCAGCATTGCTTTTGAGCCTGGCCACATCTGTCTCAGCATTGCTATTTAATCACTTATACTCAGGAAAGAATGAATAAATGCAAAAAGGGAAGTCTCAGGCCCAGGTTCAACTTGCCAACCCAAATGCTTATTCCATCTTTCACATTGTAGCAATTGATATTTCTTCTAGGTCCAGGGGAAGGAAAACCACCTTTTCTCCCAGTCCCTATTGGAATGGGTTTTAATAGACCTGACACACTCTATCTAGGAAAAGAGAATAGATCACTCCTTTTTAAAGATCTGCTGAGTTATTAGCTCTTCCTACTCAGTGGTCAAAAAGGGGATTGCTATATCATTCTCAAAGTGCCCTAGTCTTTCAGTGGTCAAAAAGGGGATTGCTATATCATTCTCAAAGTGCCCTAGTCTTTCAGCACTGAGTCACATGTCAGGCTGGAAACACCCAGAGATTATATGATACTCAATATGCCCTGTTTTTTTAATCAGTGAACTATCCCACATGATGAACCAGAAGCAGCTCTGTGCATGTATGCTGCATGGGATAGTCTTTTCACATATATACATAGACACATCCAACAATTTAATTTTATTTTTGTCCAAAAGGCTGGTAACAAGCCATTGTTAGTTTCATCTTGCAGTTTTTTTCTCATCAAAAACATAACTTTACTAATTTCTTTTTCTTTGCAAAAGAAACATTGTCTTTAAAAAGTCAAAATACTTAGCTATGTTTGATGTGACCAGATCATCATGGAAATAGTCTTCTTGGTAGGAACTCCTTGTTTTAACTCTTGGTATGGCCAGAATTTAATATTACCACCAATGTTTAAAAGCTGTTTTAAGTTCTTGTGGTTATTCCAGCTCTTTCGAATGAAGTTTGTGCTGCCCTCCTGTTCAAAGTACCATGGCAATTTCAAAAAGGGAATGAGGTAGAGATTTCTGTAGTAGTATTATAGGACTACAAATCAGTAGGCTTTCTAAGTTATAAATTGTAATCCTAGTGAAGCTTCTACTTCTTCCCACCAGGAGCTTCTCTGCTGCTTCTTTTAGACAACTAAAGGACCTTTAACTATCTTTTAAAAAAGACTTTATCAGCAACAATTAACGTGATGACCACAATACTATGAAAAGAAACATCTCTGAAAAACCTTGGAACTCTGATCAGAGCAATACCTAATCATAGCTTCAGAAGACTGATGATGAAACATATCTTCCACTTCCTAGAAGAGTTTTAGTGGATCAAGCAGACTGGTGTTCTCAGATATAGCCATTATATTGATTTGTTTTGCATATGTAACCCTTATCCATTCGTATGGGATCCTCTCCTTACTGGTAGAGATGAATGCTCTGTCCTGTGTGAGAGACAGGGCAGAGGTGGTAGGAATGGAGCTCTTCAGCCTTCATGAGTCCCACTTCTGGACTCTTCAAGCAGGAGTTCCCCTTTGGGACTCCTCAAGCTTTGAGTCTTCAAACATTTTGAGAGAAAAGACAGAAGAGACCAAATCCATTTCAGTTTGCTGAAGGACAAGACTCTGGGAAGACATGAGAGGATTGGGCAGTCTCCATCATGTCCCTGTTCCCAGTTTGTTACAGTGGAGACTTTGTGGAGATTTGGTTGAAATCTAAGGTTTTCTCTCTCTTGACTGAGCTATCTTATTCCCAAAGGGAGAGTTCCTTCATTCTGTATTGCCTGGCAGTTATTCTCCTATATAGAGCTTCCCTGATTTCTCTTTTGCTACGATTTGGATAAATAAGCTTCTTTACTATTCACTATGTGTGTTCATTGTTGAAATGGCATTAGGTAAAAAAGGGCTCAAGCATGGGGTCCTCCTTCCTACCAAAATGACAAACTGATCAGAAATTAGATGGAACTTGATCAGATCCCCTAGATTAATAATATTTAGGGGAGCAGATAAATATATTTCTAGCCTGGTATTCCCTCTTTCTGAGAAGAGCGGGGTGGCCACAGCCTCAGCTTCCCACTTTCCCTCCTGGCAGAAATGAAAACCTCCTTTGGAGAAAGGTGGGGGGAGAAGAGACTGGAGGTGTTGATTCTACCTCCCTTGGAGTCACACAAGGACAGTGTCCTCACCATAAGTGGGCCTCAATACATATATGAGGTCTACTTTTCTGTTACATTTGATTATTTTTCTTTATTATGAGGGCTTCAATGCCCTCATTGAAGGCTGGTGGTGAACTGTGACAGATATTTCATAAAAAGCATCAGCAAAGCATTTTTAAAACTGCATAGAGGGAAGGGAGAAGAGTTGTAGAAGGGGGAAATAGGCTAATTCGTTACTAGTTTTTAAAAGTTTACAGACATATATACGTATGTGTGTGCACGTATATATACATATATATGTATACACATATATATCTTTTTAAACAACATAATGTGGCAAATTCATAGTGTCTTGTACCATTCACTTCCTTTTTTTTGTCTTGAAATGTGATTGTTGAATTCACAATAAAAAAGAAAATAAAAAATATTAAAAGATTGTAGAGCTAGAATTAACCATAGTTTTCATCTGGTCTCTCCCCTGCCTCACACATTTTTGCAGATGGGGCAATTGAGGATCAACTAGATGACTAGCATCCTTCAGTTCCTGTAGGGAGTGAAGTGGAGGAGCTGGAATTCAAGCACACCTGTATTGATTCCAAATCCAGTGCATTTTCAACTTCATTATGCTGGCTAGCTTGTTGGGAACTTTAACTGACAAGAAGAACATTGCAGATAAAATTCTGTTACAACAAACTCTAAGTAATTGGGGTAGCTAAGTGGGACAATGGATAAAATGTTGGGCTTTGAGTCGGGAAGAGTCATCATCTTCCTGAGTTCAAATGTGGCCTCAGACACTTACTGACTGTGTGACCCTGGGCAAGTCACTTAACTCTGCTTCAATTTCCTCATCTGTAAAATGAGCTGGAGAAGGAAATGGTAAACCATTCCAGTATCTTTGCTAAGAAAATCGTAGATGGGTCACAAAGAGTCTGAAATGAATGAAAATGACTGAACAACAACAAAAAAGTAATAGGTTTCATTCATTCACTAAACATTTTCTTCCTGACTGCTATATGTGAGATACTGTGGTAACAGGGAGGTGGGAGACACAGCAGATGTGGGAGGGAGCATGGGAATACATAGTCGTATGTTTGGAACTTTGACAATTTGTTAAGTAAAAATTGCATGCATGTAAAAGCATTTGTTGTAAGGGAATTTGATATTTGCTACTTTTTTTCAATGAAAAAGGCATTGATGGATTTTTGTTCTGATGTAACAGACACTTACAAGCATCCAATCAGACGTGACTATGGAGTAGCTAGATACCTGTTAAACAGTTAAGCAAAATCATTTAATGCTGTGATTGCAACTGATTGTACATGCCACCTTCCACTTGTGTCATTTATTGACTGATGAAAGAAAAGCTGTGTTCTTGGACTTTGATAGTATGGTGCCAATATTGCCTTCAGATTTAACCTTATTTTTGTTTTTCACCTACAAAATTTATGGTAACTATGTAGATTATTCTTTTGACTCTACTTTTTTTTTTGCAGCACTTCATACAAATCTTCCCATTTTTCTCTCAATTCTTCGTATTTGTCATTTCATAGAGCTCATCAGTATTCCATTTTATTTATATGCCAAAATTTGGTCTGTCATTTCCCAACTAGTTGACACATTTGCTATTTCCTGCTTTTTATTACCACAGATAACACGACTGCAACTATTTTTGTACTGTTGGATTTTTCTTGTTGCAGTAACATCCTTGGGTTTTCATCCCAGTCTGGGCAATCAAAAGGTATGAAAACTTTAGTAACTTTTCTTACGTAATTCTTTATTGTTTTCTAAAATGATTAAATAAATTCATAGCTCCACCAGAAGTGAATTAGAATTCATCTTCTTTCAGGTCCTCCAAAAATGAGCTCTCCCCCCTCCCATCCATCTGCTAACTTGAGGAGTGTCAGTAGTTAATAAACATTTATTAAAAACTTACTATGTGCTAGGAAATGTGCTATGAGCTGGGGATACAAATATTAAAAAAGAAAGACAGTCCCTGCCCTCAAGGAGCTTACAATATAATAAGTGAAGACAATCCACAAAAGGAAGCCAAAAGTGTCAGGAGAGAAGCAATTCACATGAGAGAATGATAGAGAAGTTGGAGAAGTCCCAAAGCAGTGCAGCCAGATGAGAAATGAGAAGCTAAGGTCCCTCCTGAGCTTTTGGAGTTCATAGCTCAGAGGGGTAGAAGGTAGCAACGAGGGTGAAAACCAAGGCTGTTGGAGTGTTGCAGGATGTGTGAAATAAATGAGTTTTTAAAATTTACATTTTTCTGATTACTAGCATTTTCAAACAATTTTTCAAATGTTTTCCTTTATTCTATTGGAAAGTATTCATATCCTGTGATCACTTTCCCATTGAAGAATGGCATTTAATTTTATAGATTTGCATTAATTATTTAGTGATTTTACATGTCTAGATTTTCATTAGAGTTGGTAAATACAAAGGTTCTTGTTTCATTCTACATATTTTCTTCTAATTCTAGCATATTGTCTTTAAGTAAAAACTTCTACATTTTATATTAAGAAGATTGCCCAGTTTATCTTTTGTCTTTCCCATGTCTGGATATGAAAGTTTCTTCTATCAATAGTTATTCATGAAAGATATAACTTTTTATGGTCCTCTAATTTTTTGTGATGTGAATTTTTATATTTGGACAATTTATCCCTTTAAATTTATTGTGGTATGTGTTATACATGCTAGTCTAACGTTATTTATTACCAGAATCTTTTTCTCAGCAGATTTTATCAATTAAAGTATACCTCTCTCATAGTTTATGTTCTTAGTTTTATCATATATTAGACTACTGTGTATCTTTGTTTTCTGGGTCTATATTTTCTGTTTTAGTGGAAGATCATGAATAGTATAATTTGGTAAACTAGCAGGAAGCAAAAGTGAGGGAACAAGTTTATAGAAAACTCGACTAGAGACCTAAGGTAACAAAGTAAGCAGGTTAATATCTAGGAGTAAAACTGAATGGAGGACAACAGACGAGAAACAGATGTTTTACAGCTTTTTTCTGATAAGACACTGTTTTCACTGTCAATGACAGTAGATTCACTGTATTTTGACTCTAAAATCATAGGCTCCAATGTTCTATATGAAGAAGTGAAATTGTTGCTAAAGAAATCAGATGGGAAGAACAACTGGATGGGCCGGATGTTCACAAAAGAGCTCCATACTGGAAGCAATATGATTTTGAGGATATGGAGTAATTCTTTCTTGAGGTATATGAAAGTAGAAGAATGCCTTTTTTCCAAACTCTTATTATGGAGCTGTATGGATAATTAATAGAATTTGTTCTATGAGTACACAGATTATGGACTGACAATGAAAATGTAAGATGAGCTGGGTCCAGAACTGAATAGGGAAGGAAAATGGACTGACTTCAAGCTTTTCCCTGTAACAGAAGTCTATCTCACTTCTACCTTCTCCCCAATCCATACCAGTATATGTACTCAGTTGCCAAATCATCCTTATAATAGGATCATAGAACTGAAAGGGACTCTTAAGACCATTTGGTCCAATTTTCATTGAGGAGACAGCATGGTGCTATGAGAAGAGCTTGGAGCTACTGGATTTGTATTTAAGACTTGTCTATGCCATGTACCAGCTATCTAACCTTGGTGAAGTCACTTAACTTCTCTGGGTCTCAGCTTCTTTACCTGTAAAAATAAAGGAGCTGAATTAAATGACTTCCGAAGTCAAGCTTTGAATCTGTGGTGCTATGATGCTACTTGTATTAGTTCTTGCTTCACCGATGATCATGACCCTTAAATGACTTGGTGGATGATCTTTGTAAGTTGTTTTGGAGAGAGAGAAGAATGTATGTGTTTGACTGAAAACAGTCAATATTTTGTATCTAAGTTTCTTGTAAAGAGACTTTCCAAACTTATAGAGATCCCAAGACTACTAACGCACAGCATTTTGCTGAGGTGATCTTTCCTCATGCTACAACCAATGCCCTTGAATACTGTATTTTGATCATTTAAAGATTAGATTCTTTGGGGAAACAGCATGGGGTACAAGAAAGAACACTAGTGAGAATAACTAGGTTTGAGTCCCAGCTCAACACATTAAAGAAGCACAATATCCAAGAGCTAAAGAACCCTTGATGCTAATAATAAGATCATGGGGTCTATGAACTTTAGAGATCATAGAGTCATAGGATCACAAACTCAGCACTGAAAAGGATCTTATAGGCCACTGAGTCCAATCCCTTGAACAAATGGGGAAACCAAGGCTGAAGAAAGCTAAATGACTAGTCACAACAACTAATAAGCACTGAAAGGATTCGAACTTGGGTCCTTCTAATTCTAAGCACTCTGTTAGCTAGCCACCTCATGTAGTCCAAAATCCTCATTTTACAAGTGAGGAAATTAGTGCCCCAATGAGGTGAGGTGACTCTCTCAAGGTCATGCTGGTAGTAAATAGCAGAGTCAGGAATCAGACCCAGGTCCTCTGACTCCAAATTTCAAGCTTTTTCAAACTTCCTGTGGCCAAATTGAGACCTTTGCAACAGCCTTTTACCACACCCCTGACAGAAAAAACATCCATCCTCTACTGGAAGATGCTGGCCAAGTCAATTACTCTCTTGAGGTCTTGGTTTCCTCATCTGTACAGTGAGGGAGTTGAACTGAATGGTCTACAAAATTCCTTCTAGCTCGAGATCTCTGGCTCTATGACCTCTATGACATTACATGTCCTCAGCAAGCCCATTCCACTTTTGAATGTTTTTGAATGCAATTAAGATGTTTTCTTTTATATTATCCATCCAAATCTAGGCAAATGACTTTATCTTTTGGAAGTCTTAGTTTCCTCCTACAATTTTTGTGAGGAAAGTGTCTTGTAACCACGAAGGTAATATTACAAAGGAAATGAATAATTATTACATTTCCTTAAAGATTGAGAATGAGACCTTTGAGATGACAATGTACAAGACCTGGTTAAGTTATGATATGTCTCACACCCTCTCCAACCCTGTCTAGAAAGGAATAACCCCAGGGAGATAAAGTATTATGTTATCCATAAATCTCTCAAAGCAAAACCATCCAGGACAGTATGGGAGTGGTGTTCCTGTTGCCTTCTATTACATTCAAATGCTTAGAGGAGTTTTTAAAAAAAATGATGCAAAGTACTATTATTAGGCTGTGCCAGGCTAAGGCTTCCCAACTGAAGCGGTCATCTGGATGTTGCCCAACCTCCATTCATTGGGCAGAGTCAATTGTATCTTATGAAGGATGGGTATGTTTCTTGGCTTCCTAGGCTCTTGTTTGTTGAGCGTCTGAAGTAGGCATATTATTCCCAGTGAGGTGTTCTCTCTGACCAAATGGGCGCACTTATTTGTCATTCATCAGGAATAGTTTTCATCGAGAACAGAAACATATGCTAAACTCTTAACATTGTTTCTTGTCAGAATGATATATACCTTCCCCTCCTATTCAAGTTTTATAATCTCCATGGAAAAGATGCCATTTTCAATCCAAAAAATGGTCTTATGTTTTTATTGCCTTAGAGTTATGATCAATATTAATATTTGACCTAAAATAGGAAGCTCTTGACATATCTGATTTCAGTAAAACTGGTTTAAGAGCTTGCTTGCTATAGTGGAAAAGAACACTGGAATTAGAGGCAGAAGACATGAGTTGAGATCCTGGATCTGCTACTTATAACTGATTTTGACTTTGGGGAAGTTACTTTACAACTCTATGCCAAAATTTTCTTATCTGTTAAATGGATGTAGTAGGATCTGTCAAATTTACTTTTACATGGCTATTATGAGTACTAAATGAACTAGTAGAAAGTACTTATTATATTATTATTTCTTGTGAAGAGATCAGCTTTAGCATTTTAGAGGAATACTGAGCAGACTTGGAAAGACTCTCTGCATTCAATTTAGATAAATTTAAAGTCAATTTGATGAATTTTTGCTATTCCTCAATTTCTTTATCTGCACAACAGGGAGAACAGTACTTGAACTGCCTATCTGTTAGATGCCTATATGTTACTGGGCTATTTAGAGAAAAGTACTTTTTGACAAATAAGATGCTATGTAAATGAGCTATCATCCTCCTCATCATCATCATTTCAGTTATCCGACTTTTCTGATGGGATAAACCTTCTAAGATCAGGGTAGAGTTGTGATTTTGGGGGATCAAGCAGAAAATTTTGAATTTTGGATTTTAGGTTTGGATTTGGATTTGGATTTTGGATCCAAAATTGGGTTTCTAGTTCATGACACAATGACTAGCTCACTGGGTAAGTTAAGGAAGTCTTAGAAACTCTCAATATCTTCATTTCTAAAATGAAGAGAATTTTGTGTTCTTCCTTTTCTCTCTAGGGAGCACTGTTGTTCTTAATCGGTGACATTGTTTGCAAAGCTCTCTGCTTAGCACTGTGGAAACTATGAAGGTAAATAAGGATCTATTCTTGATCTCAAATACTAGATTTATAATCTAGTAGAGGAGGTAAGATGCTTATATAATGTGTAAGTGAAGTAAGAGAAATGAAAAAAGTATTATGGAAGTTCAGAGATCTCTTTAAGGTGAAGGGATCAGAAAAGGCTTCATGAACAAGAAGGGGAGACTGGCAGAAGTGGGGAAAGAATCGCCAGGGGGATGTCCAGGCTACAAGTGGATTAGCTGTAAAATTAGGCAGTCTCATGCAGAGAAAGAAGTTTGTGCTTAGTTTCAATACTCTTAAGTCCCAGTCCTGCTACCTGCTACTTGTGTAATCTTCTCACGTTCACCTACCCAAGTGATTCTAGTTCTCAGTTTCCTCAACTGTAAAAAAAAAAAGTGACTTGGACTAAATGAACTATAAGTTCATTCAACTATAATCATAAAATATATCCTCAAAGCAACATGTTATTATTATTATTTTTTGGCTCTGTGGAATCTTGATCACACATTATTTCACGTAAGGTCCTGTGCCTTTTAGGTACTGGCCTTTCATATGGAGCAACTCGGTCCGAAAAGGCAGGAAAAAAAATTTAAATCAACTAGTAAAAGAGGTTAGGCACTACCAGTTCCATAGGTGAGTAGCTCGGTTTTTGGAAGGAGTAGATGGAGGGAAAAAAAAAAAGAAGAAAAACTACTAAAATTTGCATATAAAGAAACAGGGTTTTCAAAGATCATTAAATCAGACCTCTTCAAACACTATGGAATGAATGGAACTGCATGATATTTTAGTCTCTCAGTTTATTTGTTAACAGGGTTTTTTTTAAGACTTAAGAATATAAAACAAACAAAAAAGAAAATCTATATAATTGGAAAACTCTAAGATGATTCAACAAGGACTGTGAATTTCATTGGGGAGACTTGATGAGTTCATATCACATGTAAAAAGTGAGTTACTGAGTATTTACTTTTAAGTGGGGATAAAAAGGGAAGAAGAAACTTGGCTGCAGTGGAACCAAGAGAGAAAAAAATTAGCAGGGTATAGAGAAGCCAGCACTGTCAGAGTCTATGACTAAGAGGCAGCAGAACTGGTCAGCTGACAAAAAGGCTTCAGTTTGATGGTTCCTGATTGTCTGAATCAGACAATCAAGAACATTGGAAGAGAACTTTAGTTTCAATTAGCTGCTGTGTATTCAGTTAACTCTTGTGTTAATTGTCTTTAAATATAAAAACTGGGAGAAGGGAATTAACATAAAATGACAAAAGAAATTAGTACAAGTATTTCTTGTGTATATAGCAATAATGCAGGAAATTCTACTTAAAAAGAAACAAGAATTGAAACTGAATTTAAACTCCCAAAGCAGAAAAAACAAAAAGTTTGCTTTTTTAAAAGTATCCTATGGGCAAGTGCCCATGGACAGCAGATGTGGCAGTGTGAGTTGGTTGTATGAAATGAGGGAGAAAGTTATTTTTTCCTTTTTAGGTAGCCCCTACTCTTGCTTTGTGATGGTTGCCATGTTCTTTTCCAGCCGTTGTGTCTCTCTTCCCACCCAAGTGACCTAATCTGTTGTCATCATCCTTAGCTTCACCCACTGCAAGAGTTGCTTTGTAAATATTTACAGAAGGATGCAAGTGGGGAAAACATGTTACCTATATACTGGAGCAGCCCAGACCCATCAGACAGGCAAAGTGCTGATTTTTTTAAAGCTTGAGATTTTAGTCTGACAAAAAAAAAAAAGGGACTATAGTCACCTAGTTTCCATCTTGTTCTGCTTTTGATAATTTATCAAATATAACAATTAACAGACCCTAGAAGATATGGAGAGAAGAGGAGAGACAAAATGATGATTCAAAGTGCCTATTTTCTCTCCCTGTTACCAGCCTGCTGCTGTTCAAAATACTATCACCCTCTTTTGCAGCTCACCAATCACAAATCATAATAGATGAAAAATAAAACATTTATGATCAATCACATCTTCACCTAAAGTAAGCTGGCATTACCACTAATTAAAACAGAAAGCATAAACAAACTTCTTGCTTTTGAAAAATAATTTTTAATTTTTTTATTATTCTGAACTTGACAAATACAAACATTAATTTTTCATATGCAAATAAAAAGAATGTTGTGCATGAAATTTTGACTCTTTTTATGTTCAGATTGTTTTGGTTGCTTTTAAGTGCCTACTAAATTCAAAAACTTTTTTTACCTGTCTGTTTTTCTCTGAACCTCCTTCTGTCCTCTTATGTGTATTTTAAAAATGCTTCATGGAACATATTTTCCCTCTCCTCTCCGTTCTTTTCTTCTGTCTCTACTCCCTCATTTCCTTCCTTCCCTTCTTCTTTCCTTCGTTCTTTCCTTTCTTTCTTTGTCCTTTTTTCCCTCCCTTCCTTCCTTCTTTCCTTCCTTCCTTCTTCATGTCTCTTATCACCATCATTAGCCCCTTATTCTTCTCCCCAAAACAAAAAAGAATCTTCCCTTGTTAGCATATCTCAAGACAAATTTATACTGAATATTGGCAAAAACCTGGTAACATATGTCTCATTAATTCTGCACCTCTAGAGCATCATATCTCCATAAAGAGGTGGTTTCCTGTTGGTTATGGCATTGATGAGAGTTAAAATTAGCTGTGTTGAAAGAATGGAAGCATTATGAACAGGACAACCTACTTAAAGTTAAAAGTAATCTAATCAGGGGGCAGAGCCAAGATGGCGGCGTAGGAGTGCAAGGTACTGCAGCTCCCACACAGCCACGTCAAATACCCATAAAATATGACTCTAAACAAATTTTAGGGCTCTAAAACACACGCAAATACACTTCCCACTGAAGGCAGCTTGGCTAAAAGGGTCCATCTCAGCTCCGGGAGCCAAAACCAGCCCAGCCTGAAACCACAGCATTGCCCCAGGGCAGCTGGACAAGCCAAGCTGAGCCGCAGCTGGAGCTTCAGGAGAGTGGATCAGCAGCAGCTGTGGAAGTTTCCAGAATTATCAAGCCATAAGAAACAAGGACTAATTGAAAGGTCAGTGGATCTCAGCTAACCTTTGGGGAGAAAAGTGGTCTGGCCAAACTGCCTCCAGAGCAAGGAAGCAGCAGAAGCAGAGGCCCTGCAGCTGCCTCCGCATAGCTGCTTCAGAGCTCCTGGCCTGCAGACTGCAGGGGGGCCAAGCAATCCTTCAGAGGCCAAGTGCTCTTGCATTGAGCGGCCTGGATCCAGATTGTGGTCTTGGGTGGTAGTCCTGGGGTGTGTTTTCCGTGAGCCAAAGCTGGTGGGGGCTGCAAAAAAATGACAGCCCCCTAATAGCTCCAGCAGCTGGCAAAACCCCAGCAATTTGGGACAGAGCTTTTACCTCTGGAAGCAGAGTTCCACAGAGCTAAAAAAATCATTGACTGGCCAGCATGAGCAGGCAAAGGAGGCAAAGTAAGAACAGCAACCAAATTCTAGATTCCTTCTTTGGGGTAAGAAGGATCAAAGCATGGAATGGGAGGAAGACAACACAGTCAGAACTCCTGCACCAAAAGCTTCCAAGAAACATGAAGAATGTCTAAAAGCTGTAGATCAGCTTATGAAGGATTTTGAAAACCAAATGAGAGAAGTGGAGGAAAAATTGGGAAGAGAAAGAAGAATGATGCAAGAAAATCATGAAAAGAGAGTCAACAACCTGCCTGAAGAAAATAACGTCTTAAAAAACAGATTAACTCAAATGGCAAAGGAGGCCCAAAAAGCCAATGAGGAGAAGAATGCCTTAAAAAGTCAAATTTGCCAGATGGAAAAAGAATCTCAAAAGCTCACTGA
This sequence comes from Pseudochirops cupreus, assembly GCA_028627135.1. Taxonomy (NCBI): domain Eukaryota; kingdom Metazoa; phylum Chordata; class Mammalia; order Diprotodontia; family Pseudocheiridae; genus Pseudochirops; species Pseudochirops cupreus. The sequence continues at coordinate 323,588,734 of CM053581.1, read as the reverse complement.
AGAGAATAATTCCTTCAGAATTAGAGTGGAGCAAATGGAAGCAAATGACTTTATGAGAAATCAAGATACTATTAAACAGATGCAAACAAATGAAAAAATAGAAGGCAATGTGAAATATCTCCTTGAAAAAACCACTGACCTGGAAAACAGATCCAGGAGAGACAATTTAAAAATTAT
>CM053581.1:323559639-323588057 GCA_028627135.1 Pseudochirops cupreus | reverse complement strand
TGGAAAAGAAAACATAAGGAACTTATCAAAGGTGAACTATTTACATGCCTACATGGAAAAGTGATAATTGTAACTTAGGAAACTTTTCTCAGTATGAGGATAGGTGAAGGGAATACAAATGTATGTATACATATACATACACATATGTCTATATAGGAGGGTTTATATATGCATATAAATACATATCTGAGTATGTGTATATATGAATACATAGAGGGCACAAGATCAATTGAATAGGAAGGGACAATACTCTAAAAGATGAAATTCTGAGGTAGGAGAGGGTTAGAATGAGAGGAGACAGGGAGAGACAGAATGGGGTTAATCATCTTATAGACGAGGCAAAGAATAATTGTTACAATGGAGGGGAAGAACAGGAAGGCAAAAGGGAAAGGGTCAGCCTCACTCTCATTGAACTTGGCTTAGGGAAGGAATGACATAAACTCTAAACTGGGTATCTTGCCACATAGGAGAGTAGGCGGAATGAAGATGAGAGGTGGGATGATGGAGGGTAGGGTAGGGTGGGGGGGGAGAGTTGATGGAAGTATACACTTCTATAAAGGGACAGGGACAGGGTAGAGAATAGAACAAGGTGGGAGGAGGGTGGGATAAGAAGGCGGGACATATAATCAGTCTCTCACAATATGCCCATTGTGGAGAGGTTCTGTGTAATTACACATGTACAGCCTGTATTTGATTGCTTGTCCTTCCAGTGGGGGTGGATGATGAGGGAGGAAGGGAAAGAATCTAGAATTTAAAGTTCTATAATCAAATGTTAAGTATGTGTATATATATATATGTATACACACATACTATTATTATTATTATTATTATTATTATTAACTACATCCAACTGGGAATTAAGATACACAGGCACTGTGGTAGGGAGATCCATCCTGGGGACTAATTTGATGAAAGTCAGAGGGGTGATGGGGCAGGACATAGGAGAGAGCAGATTGGGGGAGGGTTATACAGTGGGACAGCTGTTTTGGGGTAGTGGGTAGGGAAAAGATGGGCAGAAAATTTGTAACTCAAATTCTCATGGAAATGAATGATGTAAACAAGAAAATAAATAAATTAATTTAAAAAAAGTAATCTAATCAAAATAATTAGATGAAGACTAACATCAAAAACAATAATTATAAGCCCTGTGAGAAGATGCATGGTCTAATGGGGAAAACACTGATACTGGCATCAGAGGACCTTGGTTCAGATCCTGACTGTTATTACCTGTATGACCATGAGGCAAATCACTTGGTGACTCTGGGTCTAAATTTCCTCAAATGTAAACTGAGTAGTAGCCTGGATTGGATTAGCTCTTTTAGCACTAAATTCTATGACTCTTATATGTGTATAGGGCTTTATGCTAACATTATAGCATATACTTTGCTACATTATATATTGTATTGTATTATTGCTAATTTATTCCACACCATACCATACCACACCATATCACTCTGTACCAGTGGTTCTCAACCTGTGAGTTATGTTCAATTTGTAACAATGAAAATACATCCTGCATATGAGGTATTTACATTATGATTCATAACAGTAGCAAAATTACAGTTATGAATGGCAACAAAAATAATTTTATGGTTGGGGGTCACCACAACATGAGGAACTGTGTTAAAGGGTCATGGCATTAGGAATGTTGAGAACCACTACTCTATACCATACTATACCAAACTATACTGTGCTATTCTATGGAGGCAGCTAGGTATCTCAATGGATAGAGACCTGGGCCTTGAATCAGGAAAACCTGAGTTCAAATTCAGCCTCAGACACTCACTAGCTGTGTGACCTTTGACAAGTCACTTAACCTCTGTTGGTCCACTGGAGAAGGAAATGACAAACTACTCTAATATCTTTGCCAAGAAAACTCCATGGATAACATTAGCATGCTGTGGTCCATGGGGGTCACAAAGAGTCAAACGTGACTGAATGATTGAACAACATAACAAATACTAGACCATAAGTACTGTACTTACGTACTGTACCTATGCTATGCTACGCTTTGTATGCAGTTGGGTGACACAGTAATTAGGATACTGGAATCAGAGTTCAGAAGACCTGAGTTCAAATGTAGCCTCAGACGCTTACTAACAGCGGAACCCTGGGCAAGCCACTTTACTTCCATGTGCCTAAGTTTTCCCATTTGTAAAGTAAAGATAATGTTAGCACCTACCTCCCTGAGTTTTTGTGGGATAAAAGGAAATATTTTAAAAGTATTTTTAAAAGTTAAAAGAGCTATATAAATGCTAGCTATTATTATTTGCAAAGTGCCTTCCCTTCCTTTATTTCATCTGCATTTAATAACAATAGGGTAACATAGGCAAGCTTGGCATTAATTTCCATATTTGAATTGATAGTTCTGAGTTCCTGAGAGATTTACTGTTTTCCAAATCAGATTCCATTTAAAAACTTGTCCTTGGACCCCCATGAAAGAGAATTTTCAATAGCACCTTATGTACACATAGGTGTCCACATGCTCCCGTTTTAGAGCTGGCTAGTATTGAGGTGACAAGCCAGGGAAGTGACAGTAACTTCAGTTTTCACTGAGTAGGTAGTACTTACATTCTGGAGGGAGAGAGGACACTAAAAAAATTAAGTTCATAGGATTTACACAAGATAGATGGAAGGTGACATTGGAGGGGAAGACTCTAGCATTAGGGAAGACCAGGAAAGATCTCCTGGAGAAGGAGATGTTTCAAATTAGTATGGAAGGAAATCAGATAGTCTAAGAGGCAGAGGTGAAGAGTGAAAGTAGTCCAGGCATGGTGGACTGCCAATGCAAAGACATAGAGACCATTATGTACAAAGTATAGCAAATAGGTTGATAAAATTGAGTTTTAAAATGTAGTCAGAGAAGCAAAGCATAAGAAGACTAGAAAAGTATGCGTGAGGTGGTGGTGGGGGGGCTGTGAAGAGCTATAAATACCAAAGGAATTTGTATTTGACCCTGAAGGTAATAGGGGACCCTTGGAGTTCATTGAATAGGTGAATGTTGATGTGGTTAGCCTCACACTAGGAAAATCATTTTGGTAGCTATTTGAAGGATAGATTGAAGTAACTTGAGGCCAGGGGACCAATTTGATTATTACAATAGTCCAGGTCTGAGGTGAATCACTAATTAGACATATTGGAGATGGGATCAGTATTTCAAGTAAGGGTTGGATTAGATTCCACAGAAATCCCTTCTAACTCAGGAGATTCTTTGACTAATCTTAGTTTATGCCTACCCACTCCTGTCCCTCCACCCCATGGTGACAACAGGTCAGACTGTGTCCCTCCCTTTCCACCACTGCATAAGAGTCCTTCAGTGACTTTTGTTTCCCTTCAGGGTTGCTGCTGAGTTTCTCCTGGGTGAGGAGAAATAGATGAGATTTTATATGATAAGAGTGTCTAATTTGTCCCAAACTTCACACCTCCAATATATGGCCCTGAATGGGGCTGAAAGGTCCAAGATTGACCTTTTTTCAGACTGAATTTTTGGTGTGGAAGCCCATTGGAGAGAAGACTAGTCCTCCAGCCTGGCCCCATCCTGGTATGTGTTATCAGAGATGTTTTTCCTGATTTAGGGTTTCCTTTCCTTTCTGGTTTCCATCTACTTTCCCCCTCCCCAGACCATGGCAAAATTGCTGATGTTCTAAATATGTGTATAGGATCATGGTCTTACCAGCGCCCAGAACTCCATTACACATATTTTCTCCTTGTTTACTTTGCAGTCACACCTGATTAATCTAAATCAATTTATAAATGACTTTATTTACATGGAAAACTCTTTGGATAAACAAGACTTCCTATGATATAGTCCATACCAGAATAAGTCCCCTAACTCCTTAGGTTTTCTTGACATGCAGATACCCAGATATATCCGAGCCCCATTTTGGTCACTTTGGAGTTAGTCCTGTCTAAGCTCAGCCTAATATGTGTTCAGAGTGAATAATTTATAGGCTGCTGTAAAGCTCCCTCTTTCATAAGGTACTGTGGAAAGAGCATGTCTTATTCTTAGCATCATCCACTAGATGTGCTTCAGCACTAGCTGCAGGCATGTGAGCCTTTGGTCTATTTTAGGGACAACTCATCCTGGAATTAGAACACCTGGCTGCAAGATTTGACTCCATCACTTGCTAGCTAGATGTGTCCTAGACAAAGGGGGTTTCTGAGACTCAGTTAACCCAACCACAAGATGGGGATAATAAAGCCTTACCCTGTCTATTACACTGCTAGTGCCTTTCCTCTGAGATTACTTTCCCCCACTCTCTCTATGTCTTGTATGTCCTTAGTTATTTACACGTTGCCTCCCCCTTTAGAATGTGAGCTCCTTAAAAATTGGGTCAGTGTGAGCATGGTGCCTGTCACCTAGGAAGCACTTAATTGCTTCTTGACTAACTTTTGACTAATTCACAGGGCTGTTGTTAAGAATATAGTTGTAAACTTTTCATATATATATATATACACATATATATGCATATATATACACACATACATAGATCTATACATATAAATGTATATATGTAGCCACACAACACATATATAACTATAAAATGTCCATATCCATCTATCTGTCTGTCTATCTATCTGCCTAGTATATTATCATTAATTTAACAAGGCAGAATGAGAAAAAGGCTTCCATAGAAGTCATTTATTGCCTCATCATAGTGTGCATGTTTTCAAAAGCTATACTAGCAGAACATAAACCCTGGCACTTTCTTCCATGTTAGAAAAGCTTCAAATACGGTCCAGTGACAGACTGTGGTTGCTGTCTGAGGACCAGTCTAGTTAAGACCACAATGGCTTATCAATATTAAGTAGGCAGACCATCAGGCAATGAATTCTTTGATCCTGGAAACCCAAGAAACGGAAAAAAAATTCTTAAAAAGCCCCACGTTCTGTGAGTCACCTTCTATTTCCAAAGTTAAGGCAGCAGAATAGCAAGAAGGGAGGAGCAGAGGATGCTAAGGATAACGCAATCTTTAGCTTTTCTATAAACATTTTGCTGTTATTCTACTAACAATATTCTATATATTCTACTGTTGGCAACAGTGGAACAGAAAAGCAGTGGGCAGCTTTCAGAGATTTTGATGTATAGAATTGCATTTGCTGATGTAGGGCAGAACACTCAAAAACATCAAGACTGGTTTGATAAAAATGATGGGGAAATTCAGAAGCTGCTAAATGAAAAGCTACAACACCACAGGGTTTACCAGCAGGATTGTTCATCCATCTCTAAGAAGGCAGCATTTAATTCCATCAAAAGTAAAGTATAAGTAAAACTTAGAGAGATGCAGGATTCTTGGCTCAGTAAGAAGGAAGATGTTATTGAGTTTTATGCTGGTAGTAACAATCCAAAGTCCTTTTATGATGCCCTGAAGGCTATTTAGGGGCCAAAGACACATATTACATTTCAACTACTCACTGCTGATGGAGACACATTGATTAGTGATAAGGACATGACCCCTAGAGAGATGGACTGAAAACTTCCATAATGTTCTCAACAGACCATCATCAATTAAAAGTGAAGCCATTGGTCATTTACCTCAGCTTGAAGTCAGTCCCTCTCTAGACAAATTTCCAACTGAAGAAGAGGTTTTTGAAGGCTACTAGGCTCCGTTCCTATGGCAAAACATCTGGTGCTGATTCTGTTCTAGCTGAGATTTACAAGAGGGGGTCCATTGCTCATTCAAAAGCTGATTGAAATTTTCCAGGTTATGTGGCAAGGAGAGGTTATCTCCCAGGAGTTCAAAGATGCCTCTATTGTTCATCTCTATAATGGTAAAGGAAATATATTGTCCTGTGATGATCGCAGTGGGGTCCCTTTCTTAGTCATTGCTGGCAAAATTCTTGCCAGAGTCTTTCTTAATAGGCTGATCCTTCTTCTGGAAGAGGGTCATCTTCCTGAGAGCCAGTGTGGCTTCAGAAAGGGCTGAGGAACAGTAGATATGGTGTTTTCTGCCTGACAACTCCAGGAGAAATGCCAGGAGTAGAGGTCTGTACACAATGTTTATAGATCAAATGAAAGCCTTTGATGTTGTCAGTTGGAAGGGCTTATGGAAAATTATGTCAAAATTTCATTGCCTAGAGAAGTTCATTAGTATTGCATGTCAATTTCATGACAGCATGCTTGCCTGGGTTTTGGATTCTGGATGATACTCTCATGCTTTCCAAGTCACCAATGGAGTAAAACAAGGCTGTGTGCTTGCTCCCATGCTTTTTAGCATAATGTTTTCAGCCATGTTGTCAAATGCCTTCAATGAGGATGAACATAAATCAAGGTTTACCACACTGATGGTAAATCCTTCAACTTGAAAAGGCTACAAGCCACGACTAAAGTGAAGGGAATGTTGGTGCATGATTTTTTGTTTGCAGATGGCTATGCACTCAATGCAGCCTCTGAAGCCTTGATGCAATAAAGTACCGATGAATTCTCTGTTACTTGTGCTAATGTTGGCCTAACAATTAACACCAAGAAAACACAGATGCTCCATCAGCCAGCACCATACCATCCATACACAGAACCATCAGTTACAGCAAATGGAAAAATTTTGAATACTGTAGATAAGTTCTTAGTATTCTTTCCAGGGATGTACACATTGATAATGAGGTTGATGCACACATTGTCAGAGCTAATTTATTGTTCAGGAGGCTCCAAAGCAAAGTGTGGGAGAGAAGAGGTATTTGGCAAACTGAAGGTCTACAGAGCCATTGCTCTGACCTCATTTTTGTATACTTGTGAAACTTGCACAGTACATCAGTGCCATATTAGGAAACTGAATCACTTCCATTTGAATTATCATAAGAATATTCTGAAGCTTACCTGGCAGTGTAAGATAACAGACACTGAGGTCCTTTCTTGAACTAAACTGCCAAGCATTCAAACTCTACTGCAGAGAGTGCAACTCTAATGGACTGGCCTTATTGTTCAGATGCAAAGCATATGCTTGCCTAAAAGACTATTTTATGGAGAACTCACACAAGGCAAGCACTCACATGATAGTCAGAAAAAGTGATATAAGGACACACTCAAGTTCTCTCTTAAGAACTTTGGAATTGATTGCATGACATGGGAGACACTGACACAAGACTGCTCAGCATGGCATGCCCACATCAAAGAAGGTGCTGTGTTCGATGAACAAAGTAGAATTGAAATAGCTCCAAAAAAATGTGAGATGTGGAGATTTAAAGAATCCACCTCAAATGTTCACATGGACAATTTATGCCTGACTCGTGGTAGAGCATTCCAAACTTGTATTGGTCTGATCAGTCATAGCTGGAACTGTAACTTGTCTCTAACATAGTGATGTTATTTTGGTCCTCTTTGAGAACAAAAGACAACAACATACATGCTGTTATTCTACAAAGGCCATCCTTTGTTGATGATTCTGCTCATTTCATTCTGTATCAGTTTATATATGTCTTCCCAGGTTTCTCTGCAATTGTCTCTTTTTACCATTTTATGGCATATAACAGAATTTTTTTTTTTTTACCCATTCTACAATTAATGGATATCCCATTCCTTTGTTGTTGTTGTTGTTTTGCCACTATAGAAAGATTAAAAGTTTTTTTGGTATGGATTGGTCCCTGTATCAATGGATCAAAGACTTATTTTTTAATCACCTAGTTTAGTAACTTTTGGAGTGTTTTCCTGATTGCTTTCCAAAAGTGGCTGGACAGCTCTACCAACAGGGCATCAATGTGCTCATTTTCCCACATCCTCTTCAACAGTAGGTATTTTCCTTTTTTTTTTTTTAGTTGTCAACTTTACCAATCTATTGGGTGTAAGGTAGAAATACAGCCATCTTTTAATTCACATTTCTCTAATTATTAGTGATTTGGAGCATTTTTGTATGACTATTGATAACTTGAACTTCCTTTTAAAACTGCCCATTCATATCCTTTGACTATGAACTGGGATTTGCTCAAATCAGTTCTTTACATATGAGAAATGAAACCTTCACAGAGAAATTTGGTGCAGAGATTTTCCCCCTAGCTAACTGTGTCCTTTTTAATGTTTATGTGTGTGTGTGTGTGTGTGTGTGTGTGTGTGAGAGAGAGATGCACATATAATTAATAATAGTTTTGCTTGAACAAAACTTTTTAAATTTTGTGTAGTAAAAACTGTCTTTTTTATCTTCTATGTCCCTCTCTTTCCCTGGTTTAGTCATCTCTTCCATGCATAGATCTGAAAGGTATTTTCTTCCTCTCTTCTCTAGTGTGTTTATGATGTAACCTTTAATGTGCAAATCACATATTCATTTGGAACTTATCTTAGAATATGGTTTGAAGTGTTGGTCTCAACCTAATTTCTACCAGATGATTTTCCCAGTTTCCCTAGGTTACAAGGTTCATTTACGTCTGTTTATAGTACGCCCAAGCTGTTCTGCTGATCAGCCTCTCCGTTTTTTTAACCAGTGCCAAGTTGTTTTGATGACGACTACTTCACAGTAAAGTTTGAGATATGTTGCTGTTGGGCACTCTTCCTTCACACTTAAAAAAAAAGTTATTTCCCTTTAGACTTTCTTAGCTTTTTGTACCTCAACATGAATTTTTTTCAAAAAAGTTTTATTGCTGTCTATTTTTATGTTGCCTAAATATGTCCCTGTATCATTTTTCCCTTCCCACATCCCACAGAGCCATCCCATATAATGAGAAATATTTTTTAAGAAAATAGAAAAAGGATTAAGGGTAAAAATAACCAGTAAAACCTATCACTACATAAAAAACAACTGAAAATATATGCAACACGTCATACATTTAGACACTTGTTTCTGTAAAAGAGTAGTAGGAGACGTCTTCTTATATTTCTTCTTTGGAATCATTACTATTGTTTTGTAGTTGCTCCACATTGCGTATACCGTTTTTGGTTCTGCTTACTTCGCTTTGCATCATTTCATATACCTTGCCATTCTTCTCTGTACTTATCATATTCATTTTTTCTTGCAGCACAATAAATTTCATTATATTCACGCATCAAAATTTGTTTTGCCATTCTATACTTAGTGGCTAATTATACTTTTTATTCAGTTCTTTACTACCATAAAAAATACTGCTATAAGTATTATACTATATATGGCAATTTTATTTTTATTAATGACTTCCTTGGAATACTTTGTAGTGCAATCTCTGGGTCATAGGTATGGACATTTTAGTCACTTTATTTGCACAATTCCAACTTGCTTTCCAAAATGATTGTATTAAATCGCAACTCTATTATCAATGCACTAATATGCCCATCTTCTCACAACCCGATCAACATTGACTTTCAACATTGACTTTCCCCATCTTTACCAATTTGATACATGTGAGTTTAAATCTCAGAGTTATTTTAATTTTTATTTCTTTTATTATTAGTGATTTCAATCATTCTTTGACATGGTGGTTAAGAGTTTAAATTTTTTCTTTGAAAATTGCCCATTCATATCTTTTGACCATCTACCTGCTGGAGATAGTTTTTGGTTACACACAGTCACACTAATATATGTTAGTCATCCATCTATATTTATAATCAAAATTATCAATTTTGTATTTGCCTCTATTCCTTGTTTGGTTAAGAATATATCCTCTAGCAGTAGTTATGAAAAGTCTATAGTCTTCTAATTTTATATGGCGTGATCTTTAATATTGAGGACATGTATGCATTTTGAATTTGTTACGAAATATGGTACAATGTATCAGTGTAAGTTTAATTTCCGACAGACTGTGTTCAATTTTCTGAGAAGTTTCTTATCAAATAGAGAATTTTTCCGTAAGTTTTTTATATTTTCAGATATATCAAACACTGGCTTATTGATTTCGTTATTTCTGATCCTCAGTTGTCTAGTCTGTTTCATTTATCTACTATATTTTTAACCAATCTCAGATCATTTTGATGACTGCTGCCTTCAAATTGTTTAAGATCTGAAAATGTCATTTCTTCTACATTTTTATTTTATTTTAATACTTTCCTTAATATTGTAGGTTTTCTGTTCAACCAAATGAATTTTGTTATTATTTTTTCAAATTCTGTAAAGTATTCCACTAATAGATGATTGGTATGGTATAAAAGCTATTCATTAACTTTGATTGTATTGTCATTTTTGTCATATTGGCAAAGCCTATCTACAAGCATTGAATATTCCTGTAGCTATTTAAGTCCTTTATGTCCTTAAGGAGCACTTTCTGATTGAGTCCAAATAAGTATTAAATCTAAATCATTTTGTAGTTATTTTGAATGAGATTTCTTTAATTTTTTTTTGCTAATGTTATAATTTCTAGAATTATACCTGATAACAGCAAGAAGAATGACATTCCTTGCTTTTTCTCTCTGTTTATTTGAAAAGTTACTAGTGTTTCCTTACATCATATGATGTTTATTTTTTGTTTTAGATAATTTTTATGATACTAAAGAACTGCTCTTTTATTTCTATACTTTGTGGAGTTTTTTAAGCATAAATGAATTTTATAAATTGCTAAAGGCTTTTTCTCATGTATTAAGATAATTATGTGGTTTGTAGCATTTTTAATATGACTCATTATATTGTTTTCCTAATGATGAAGCATCCTCAAATTCCTGAATAAATTCATTTTTGATTTAATCTAACTTGGTTATAATGAATAATCTTTTGTACAAATTACTCTTACTCATTTGATAGGATTTAATTTAAAACATGCATTGTTATTTCTTAATGATATTGATTTATAACTCTTCTTCGCTTTATCCTTCCTTAGTTTAGATATTAGAACTACATTTATTTTGCAAAAGGATCTGGTAGAGTGTCTTAAGTTTTTAGTTTTTGAGAATAATTTGTATAGTATTAGTATAAACTGATCTAGTTAGAATTGGCCTACAAATCCATAAGGAATAGGATTTTTTTTTCCTATGATAGTTTCTTTACAGTTAGTTCTATTTTATTTTTTGAGATCAAATTACTGACGATCTCTGTTTGGTCTTCTGTTAGTTTGAATATTTTATATTTTTGCAGATAATCCTCTTTTTTTCTGTTCAATTTTGTTAGCATGTAGCTGTGCATACTAGTTTCTGATAAATTTTCTTTCTTCTGATTTTGTTGTAAATTTAGAAATTTCCCAAAAGTTTTAGGAGTCATTTAGACATTTAGGAGTTATTGTTGTAGTGGATTGGGAGTAAGATTAGGGTGTATCATTCTAAAAAAAATGAGATTAGTCAGATATAGAAGTCACGATACCTATAATTACTTCTACTGGGGAGGCTAAAGTTTGTGGATCACTTGAGCATTGAAGTTCTGGGCTATCATTTACTAAATTGATTAGTTCTGACAAATTTAGTCTGTAGTTGGAGTCCCTTATTCTGTTCCAGGCCTGTAATGTCCAAATTTTATTTGAACAAGTGAAAACAAACCAAACACATCCCTTAAGTTCCATAGGCCCAAAGTTTAGAAACTCCCAAAGAGTTTTAATAATACTGGAGTCATTGTCATAGTGGATTGGGAATAAGGTTAATGTATAACCTCAATCCAATCAAAGAAGTCAAGGTGCCTCCCAAATCAAGCGCGTTTCTCAAATAACCTTAGGCAGGTAACATTATAAAATGTAATATGTTAAAAATGATATCTTAACATGAGGAGTTATGTGATTTAGGGTACATGACTTCCACCTTGTGGACCTCAGTTTCCTCATAATGTAAAATGAGTATAAAATGTAATTCTTGTAAAACAATTGGGTTGAAGTTCTTAACCTTTTTTGTGCTTTTTGTGGACTCCTTGGAAATCTGAGGAAGTCTCAAAACTTGTCAGAAGATAAATTTTTTAATGTATAAAATAAAATCTATAGAATTACAGCGGGAACAAATTAAATAGAAGTATAGTTAGCAAAATGTTTTTTAAAAACAAGTTCATAGTTGGGGGGTCGGAGTCAAGATGGCAGCGTAGAAGCAGCAAAACTCCGCAGCTCTCCCCATAACCACTTCAAATACCTATAAAATATGACTCTAAACAAATTTTAAAGCTCCAGAACTCATAAAATGACAAAGTAACAAAGCTCCCACTGAAGGCAACACAGTCAGAACTCCAGCACCAAAAGTTTCCAAGAAAAATGTACACTAGTTACAAGCCATAGAGCTTAAGAAGGATTTTGAAAACCAAAGAAGAGAAGTGGAGGAAAAATTGGGAAGAGAAATGAGAATGATGCAAGAAAATCATGAAAAGAGAGTCAACAACCTGACTGAAGAAAATAACACCTTAAAAAACAGATTAACTCAAAAAAAAAACAAGTTCATAGACTCCCAAGTTCAGAACCCTGGCATGATCTGTAAGATCTCTTTCCAGTTTAACATTCTGTGACTCTGCTGTGCTATCATAACAGAGTAATGGTAACTTACATGTACGGAGTTTAGACAGTGAACCTAAGAAGAAGAATTGGCTAGTGTTTCCTCGATCCTCTGGTTCTAGACTCTTGCTAGCAATTCTTTAGGCAGAAGTATCCAATAAGTAAAAGAGGGCATTTTATCAAGCTATCATGACTTGATGGAAGCTTTTTGGGAATATGTGCCTTCCTTTGCACTGATACTATATACTATAGGATGTTCAAGGAGGACTAGTACCTCTGGTGTGAGGGCTTAACAAGCCCTTTCCAGGGCTGCTTGTCCATGTTCAGTGTTTTACCTGTGGCTACAAGCAGTCATAGCATGTGCAGCAGCCACACCCTAGTAAAACCATCTCTGCAGATGTCCTAAACCAGGTTGAGGGTAACCAGCTGGCTTCAAACCTGCCAGTGAGTGACGGGATTTTAAAGCCCATTATGAGCAGCTCTCCTGAGGACTGCTGCTGTGAATAACTTTAAGGATCTAATTGCATAGTATAGTGAACTCTCTATTTATTCAGCAATAAACTAAAGCAAAACTTTCAAGAAACTAAAGCACAATATTCACAACAATATAACATAACAACTTATTACTAAGGTGGCCACATAGTCTCAAGCAAAACATCATTCAATAAGTCACAATCTCCTTAAATCAATATAGAGTACCTGAATCAAGTCTTCTTTCATCTTGACTTCAGACTGGCTTCCAATCATCCTTGAGTCAATCATCTTTGAGGTGCAGTAGAAAGTACAAACACCATCCACCCCTAGGTCACAGTAAGTCACAATCTCATCAGTCAGTGCAGAATACCCAAGTAAAACCATCTTTCATCTTGACTTGAGGCTGGCTTCCAAACCCCATGGCTCCTCTTCCAAGGGCTGACTACTTACTCCCAGCTCTTGCCTGAATGCACACAACCCTTGCCTGGAATCACACATACACAGCTCTCAGCTCCAGTTCTATATCTCAGCTTACTGTTCCACTCCAAGTTCTTTGACATTTCTGTTTCTAAGAAGACAGAGCTTAACAGAGCTACAACAATATTTACACACGTTGCCGGCACTGTCATCTCAATTCACTTTCTGTCTGACAAAATAACACAAACTAACAGACAAAACATCTGTCTGAGAAATCAAACACAAATTAACAGTAAAGTCCCAGGACTTCATTAAAAAGCAGTAAAGTCCTCTTTTAAGGGCTTCTGGTGAGGTCTTTTTTCAACAGACAGAATGCTTCATTCTGACAAAGTAACATCAACATAAATAGAACAGATGGGCAGAGAGCCGAACATCACAAACATTCTCCCTCTCAGTTCTGCTTGGTCCCAGCAGTTACGCAAACTTTGCTCTGCTCCTTCCTGTTCTGCTCTTTTGATAAGTTCCTCCCACCACAGGCTCCACATTATGATGTTAGGCCTATTAAGGGCAACACAGTGTATCCTGTTTCCAACAAAGACTTGATACAATCAAAGGTGAGGCTAAAAGGCACTTGAATAGCTGAAACAAGCAGCAAAGTACTACTTTACTTGCCATTACAGAGATGTCTATCCCAAATTGGTGAAGACTTTTCCTGGCAGAATGGGAGGGTGAGAACAATTTGTTCCAATGCCCGTGAAGGCAGTTGAAGCAGGTGCTTGGAGTTTGGTCAGATATCAAAGGCATCAAGGTCATCCATTGCATCCTGGACCATTGCCAGTCATCTTGACTTTTGTCTTGCCACTGGACTTTGGTCAGGAAGAGAGTGTGAGGCTGATGACTTAGTGCAACTCTGTCTCACTTAAATCTAATTCATGTATAAGTCAAGGCATCACCCTATGATGTCATTAGTCCTCTTCCAAAAAGAAGAACAAACAACAATTATAGACATACCCTACCATACTCAGCTATCTCTTACTGTTATTGTGTTATAATTAATGCCTTGAGTATGCTATAGATGTGTCTATTCTGGTCTCTCTTTGAGCCACACAGTTAGCTTTTCTTTTATGAATTTACATACTATGGCATTTGGAGCATATAATTTTAATATTGATATTGATTTGTTGTCTATAGTTTTGTTCAGCATAATATAATTTCATTGTTTATCTCTCTTCATATGGTGAGTTCTTGTTTTTGCTTAGCCTGACAGCATGATTGCCAACTCCTGCTTTTTTGGGTTATGAAACATAGTATAATCCTGGCTTAAAGGGCAAATTGTATGGGACTATCTCCTTATTGGTAGAGATCAATGCCCCTTTGAAAGGCAGCACAAAGTCAAAAACTGGAGAGGAGGAGATATGGTCTCTTGTGTCTTTTCTGGTTTTCAGTGTGTTCTTCAGGCTTTTAACTTCAAGAAGGAAGATGAATGATGTCAACTCCTCTTCAGGTTGGTAAAGGAAGAAAAAGACTATGGAAAGAAGCCCAGATGAGAGGAACTTGTAATCTTCCTCCTCTATCCCTAGCTTGCTACACTAGAAATTAGAAATTTCCCTTTTGGGTGAGATCTGAGTTTCTCTCTCTCTCTCTCTCTCTCTCTCTCTCTCTCTCTCTCTCTCTCTCTTTCTCCTGAAAGAGAAAACAACTTCATTCTATTTCATCTAGTATATGTGCTTATATACATTTTCCTCTAATTTATGTTTTGCTATTTACTTGGAAAAATACTGCCACACATAATACAACCACATAGTAATAACATGTGGGAATGGGAGGCAGCCTTGTTGCAACAGGAAATTTTATTCCAGCTCCTAATTTTTATTCTATGTAGGTCTTCGCATTTTAGGTGCTTTTTTCTTCTTCTTGTAAACAATAGTTGTGGAGTTGTTTTCTTATCCAAACTATCACTCTGTCTCAATTGATTAGATTCTTTAAAAAATTTACACACGAGGGGGGGAGCCAAGATGCCAGAGTAGAAGCAGGAAATTGCATGAGTTCGTGCACTAACCATCTCCAAAACCTGTAAAACATGACTCTAAACAAATTTTAGAGCTACAGAACCCACAAAGTGACAGAGAGAAACAAGTATCCCACTGAAGGCAGCCTGGCAGGCCGACAGGAAGGGTCTATCGCACTGAGCTGATTGCCGAGCCCAATCCCACCTGAGCCACATGGGCTGGACCTGGGGTGGCACTGATCAGCAGTCCAGATGGGCCAGAGCAGACTTCAGGAGAGTGAATCACTGGAAGCTGTGTTGGTTTCCAACCTTCTCAACCCATAAACACCAAAGAGAAAGTAAAAGGTCAGTGGGGAACTCTGTTGGAACTAGGTGATGGAAGAATGCTGTCCAGCCCCTGCCCCCAGGGTGAGAAGTTGTGGAGGCCTGGCAGCTACAGCTGCTGCCATGTGGCTACCTCTGGAGCTCCTGACCTGCAGATCATAGGGGGACCAAGAGACCACTCAGAGGTCAATCACTCTTGCTTTGACCTGCTTGGATCTGGGTTGTACAATCTTGGGTGGTGGTCCTGGGGTGAGAAATGCCAGTGTGCCAGAGCTTGTGGTGGCTGTAGGGAGGGCACCCTAATCATAGCTCTGGCAACATTTGCAAAAACCCCAGTGATTTGGGACAAAGCTCTGTCCACTCTGGAAGCAGAGTTCTACTGTGGCAAAGAGCTCAAAAGTAAAGGAATTGGCTGGCAAGATGAGCAAGCAGAGGAAGCAGAATACTAGAATCCTTTTTGGGGGACAAAAAGGATCAAAACATGGAATCAAAAGAGGTCAACAAAGTCAAAACTCCTGCATCAAAAGCTTCCAAGAAAAATATGAACTGGTTACAGGCCATGGAAGAGCTCAAGAAGGATTTTGAAAATCAAGTAAGAGAAGTGGAGGAAAAATTGGGAAGAGAAATGAGAATGATGCAAGAAAATCATGAAAAGCAAGTCAACAGCCTGCTAAAAGAGATCCAAAAAATACTGAAGAGAATAATACCTTGAAAAATTGACTAACTCAAATGGCAAAAGAGGTACAAAAAAGCCAATGAGAAGAAGAATGCCTTAAAAAGTCAAATTGACCAGATGGAAAAGGAATTTCAAAAACTCACTGAAGAGAATAATTCCTTCAAAATTAGACTGGAGCAAATGGAAGCTGATGACTTTATGAGAATTCAAGATACTATAAAACAGATCCAAACAAATGAAAAAATAGAAGCCAATGTGAAATATCTCACTGGAAAAACCACTGACCTGGAAAATAGATTTAGGAGAAATAATTTAAAAATTATTGGACTACTTGAAAGTCATGATTAAAAAAAGAGCCTAGGCATCATTCTTCAAGAAATTCTCAAGGGAAATTGCCCTGATATTCTAGAACCAGAGGGCAAAATAGAAATGCTAAGAATTCACTGATCATTTCTTGAAAAAGATCCCAAAAAGAAAACTCCTAGGAATATCATAGCCAAATTCCAGAGTTTCCAGGACAAGGAGAAAATACTACAAGCTGTAAGGAAGAAACAATTTGAGTATTGTGGAAACACAATCAGGATAACACAAGACCTAGCAGCTTCTACACTAAGGGATTGAAGGGCTTGGAATATGACATTCTGGAGGTCAAAGGAGCTAGGATGAAAACAAAGAATCACCTACTCAGCAAAAGTGAGTAAAATGCTTCAGGGGAAAATATGGTAATTCAAGGAAATAGAGGGTTTTCAAGCATTCTTGATGAAAAAACCAGAGCTGAACAGAAAATTTGACTTTCAAATACAAGAAGTAAGAGAAGCATGAGAAGGTAAACAGGAAAAAGAAATCATAAGGAACTGATTAAAGTTGGACTTTTTACATTCCTACATGGAAAATGATAATTGTAACTTATGAGACTTTTCTCAGTATAAGTATAGTTGAAGGGAATATATATGTGTGTATATATATATATATATATATATATATGTATACATATATATTTGTATATATAGGAAGATGTATGTGTGTAAAAATACATATGTGAGTGTGTGTATATGTCTGTACATGTATATGTAGACGGAGGGCACAGGATCAGTTGAGTAGGAAGGGATGATATCTAAAAAATAAAATTAAGAGGTGAGAGAGGAATATAATGAGAGAAGGAGAAAGGGAGAGATAGAATAGGGTAAATGTTCTCATATAAAAGAGGCAAGAGAAAACTGTTAGAATGGAGAGGAGCAACAGGAAGGTGAAAGGGTTAACCTTACTCTCATTGAATTTGGCTTAAGGAGGGAATAACATACACATTCATTTGGGTGTCTCACCCTACAGGAAAGTTGGGGAAAAGGAGACAAGAGGGGGGTGATAGAAGGGAGAGCAGATTGGGGGAGTGGTTAGTTAGAAGCAAACACTTTTGAAAAGGGACAGAAAATAGAATAAATGGGATAGGATGGAGGAAAATGTAGTTAGTCTTTCATAATATATGTACTATGGAAACATTTTGAGTAGCTACACATGTGCAACCTGTATTGAATTACTTATGTTGCCAGTGAGGGTGGGTGAGGAGAGAAGAAGGGAAAGAATGTGGAAATCAAAGTTTTGGAAATAAATGTTAAAAAAAAATTGTTTTGGGGTGACTAGGTGGCACAGTGAATGGAGCACTGGCCCTGGAGTCAGGAGGACCTGAGTTCAAATCCAGCCTCAGACACTTAACACTTACTAGCTGTGTGATCTTGGGCAAGTCACTTAACCCCAATTGCCCTGCCTCTCCCTCCAAAAAAAAAAAAAAAAGCAAAACAATTGGTTTTTTACATGCAACTGGGAAATAAGATATACAGGCACTGGGGTATAGAAATCCATCTTGCCCTACTAGAAAGTTAGGAAGGGATGGGGAGGATATAAGAGAGAGCAAATTGGGGGAAGGAGTATTCAGTAGGCTCACTATTTTGTTGTGGAGGGTAGGGGAAAGATGGGGAAAATTTGTAACTCAAAATCTTGTGGAGATGAATGTTGAAAGCTAAAAATGAACAAATAAAAATATATTAAAAATTTACACATAAAATAATATGAGTTAGGTTTATATTTTCCTCCATTTAGCTTTAACATTACTTTCTTTAGAAGGCTTTTTTGTTGGTTTTTCTCCTCTTATTTAAAGACAGTACTGTTGTTTCTTCAGTTATTTTTTTGCTTAATCTGCTTTAATGCATTCATATTCTTACAGGCTGTCTGTCCCTCACTCTCAAGCACTCTCCCCTCTAGCTTTTTATATTTCCCTCAACTTTTTTTTCTTTTATTTAATTATCTAACCATTCTTTTTCCTCTTAGGTTGGTAATCAGCTAATAGCTCCCTTCCTCTCTTCCTTTTCAACTTCTTTTATTAGTTTTTAAGAATTTTCTGTGCCTTTTTCTTTTTTTTTTTTAAGGGGGGAAAGCAGGGCAACTGGGGTTAAGTAACTTGCCCAAGGTCACCTAGCTAGTTAAGTGTCAAGTGTCTGAGGTCATATTTGAACTCAGGTCCTCCTGACTTCAGGGCCGGTGCTCTATTCACTGCACCACCTAGCTGCCCCCTCTGTGCCTTTTTCTAAAAAAAATTTATTTACCTCATTATGTTCATCAATTCCTTCCCTTTCTCTCTATTGTAAACTTGTATTCTTTGATTCAAGGTCTTCATATTTATTAATTCTTTTAGAAGTTAAATCTTCTAAAGTCCCAATTGTGAGTTACCTCTTCTAAACAATTTCTATGTTATTGCCTTCTAGATTTTGCCACCTCCCGCCTTTTGTCTATGGTGCTTCACTCTTAGTAGTATCAATTTCTGTGGGAGTTAGTTAGGATAGAAGTATATTCCCACAAGACAAATTTTTCTGTGTCCCTGATTGTGCTTTTCCTTTCTACCCCCATCCTCCTCTTGATCATTTTCTTTCCCATACTCCATAGAATCTCCTGTCTAGGTCCATGCCCTGTCCACCTCCCAGAGGCTGCTTGTCTCCAGGGACTATGATTTGCCTTTTCCTGAGGCTAAATGTTGCCTATAGAAGCATTATCCTCTCTCAGAGGTCCTTTCTGAAGTTTAGTCCCACAAAATAAGTTGATTTATCTGTAAGGGGTGAATTCACCTATAAGGGCTTGTATTGTCCTGATTGAGGAAAAGTCATGAAATACAGTAATAAGTGAAATGCCAAAAAAACTTAAACTCTTTGAAAAATGGAACCTGAACGTGGTGACCTGTTAAAAATTATAAATTACATACTATGACCTATGAAAGCCATAATAAGAATATTGTGACCAGTATGCAATCAATACACAAACTTATGTTTGTGAGTAACACTGGCTTAAGCAGTAGTGATGCACTCTTTAGCCCCTCCTTACTTTGTTTTCTATAATTACCAACCAGGGTTTTGGGGGTTCTTTAGTAGGGATCCACTAAACTGTCTGGTTGCTGCCCCAGGCCAAAAATTTCTCCTGTTTGTGAGTATTCATAATGATTGATTAAACTACTATGTAGAATCAATCTGGAGATACTTGGCTTCTTCCTTTGGTATCAACAAAACACCCCATGGTTATGAGGAAGGTACAGGGTTCCACAGCCAGGAGAATTCCAGACCTTACAGGGTTGCCAGGTGGTGCAGTGGATAAAGCACTGGGCCTGGTATCAGGAAGCCCTGAGATCAAATCCAGACTCAGACAGTTATTAGTAGTGTGACTCTGGGTGAATTATTTAACCCTGATTGCCTCAGTTTCCTAATCTGTAAAAGGAGCTGGAAAAGGAAATGTCAAATCCCTCCAGTATCTTTGCTAAGAAAACCCCAAATGGGGTCAGAGAGAGTTGGATCCAATTGAAACAGCTGAATGAGGAAGGGTTGGGGAGCGCTTGCAAAGTTTAGTCCCTGGTGTTTCAGATGTGTTATGGCTATTTCTCTATTTCTTTAAGTTCCACTTTGAGTTTTATTTATTTGCATACTTTAAGAAAAAAAATCTCTTAATAGTCCTTCTGCTTTAAAAAAAGACCATTGGTATATTTATCTTAGTTTTTTTCTCTTTAGTTCCTAGATATGCAGTAATTTATTTTGTTACTTTTTTTTCATTGATAATTGTATTTATTTACTCTTCATATGTTTCTATTATCTGGGGGGTTTGTAAGTCAAATAATCTACTTGGAAATTTTTTTTTAAATCCTTAATTGTTTTTGTAGGAAGGCTTCAAATGCTCCATTTTTTAAAAAATTGATGATTAAGATCGGGTTTGGAAGGTATGTCTGTTTGGGTTACATCTTGAGCTTTTTTGCTCATAGGAACACATTCTGTTCCCTTCTGCAGTTTCCAGTGACTGCAGAATAGACGTGTTATTTGATTTTCCTTTCGGTTTTTAGTTAAAGGTCATTTTCCCTGGTCATTTGCCGACTTTATTTTTGGTAACTAGAATTGCTAAATATGATCACAGTGTACCGTGGAGTTGCAGCCTAGTTTTTTGTTTTGTTTTCTGGAAGCAGTCTCTGGATTCCTTTTATTGGTATTTTGTTTTTTTTGTATTCTGAAGTTCCAGGAAGTTTTCTTGTATTATTTCTTGCATTATGGCGTTCAGGTCTTTTGAGTTGTCACATTCTTCTGGAATGCCTATAATCCTTAAGCTGGCTACAAGCATTCCATTGTAAAAATCAACATGTGTTTTGCTAATATGGAGATCATATATTCTTTTAACATTATTGCTTTTTGCTTCTTCTAGATTTTCTTTACTTCAGCATATTTGTCTTCAAAATCATTCGTTATCTCTTTTGATTCTTTGGAGAGTCTCAACATTATGGACTCAAGTTATGGGGGTTTTTTGGTTTATTTTTTGGTTTTTTTATTCTGGTGATTATTTCTTCTTTCCATGTAACAAAATCTGCCTTTTTTTTTCCCGCTTTTAGCTTCTCCTTCAACAATTCAGATTTCTCTCTTGGTTCATTGAGAATATTAGGTTGCAGTTCATATTCTCTGAGGAATCCACAGGGTCCTCTGTGTCATCAAGGTGTTGGTTCAATTTCCTTTGTCTTACAGTAATTACTTTGAGATAGTTATGGTCGTTTAGATTTATTAGTTGCTATCTTCCTTTTTTTAAAAAAATATTTTCACTGTTGACTTATTTGTTTGTACTTTAGTCTTTTAAGTGAGCTTTCTTCCTCCTAAAATCTTTGTTCGCTTTAGATTTCTTCCCCCTTATATTCCCCTATTTCTCACTTTTGGAATATTTTCCTTTTTATGGTAGTCTCTCAGAGACTGATCCTCAAAGTTGTCTCAGTCTACTCCTACATTGGGCAATTCACTTTTTACCGGATTTTGAACTCTGAAAAAGTGTGATCATGTGATTTGTGCTTTGCCCTTTGCTGTTTAACATTTTTATCAATTAATCATTAATTGGATCAAATTTGCAGATGACACGTAAGTGAGGACAGTTAACAGTGGAGAACAATAGCAGGATTCTGAAATATCTTGATAGGAATTTAATAGGTTTATCTGTTGCTGAGGCCAGGATATTGGTGGAACTGGAGAGGCTTGAGTGACCCTTCCATACACACACACACACACACATTTCCACAACACGAGGCAGGATAGTTTTGAGTGAAAAAGTTGTAGAATAGATCTAGAGCAACTGGAGCTAATTTTCTTCCATGTAGATTGATCTAGGACCCATTTAGGGACCCTTTGGACAAATGAGATATAAAGTCACTGTGAGACTCTGTCAGGGTGTTCTTGAGAGCCCAGAGAGCTTCCTCACTCATTTCTTTCTCTTTTTTTTTTTTTGTCTTTTTGTAGGGGGGAACGCAGGACAATTGGGGTTAAGTGACTTGCCCAAGGTCACATGGCTAGTATGTGTTAAGTATCTGAGGCTAGATTTGAACTCAGGACCTCCTGACTCCAGGGCAGGTGCTCTATTCACTGTGCCACCTAGGCACCCCAACTGCTTCATTTTTTAGACTTTATAAGTTTCCTCTCTGTCTAGCACAGGGCTTTAAACATATCAATTAGTCAGCTAGTCAACAAGAATTAATTAAGCCTTAACTAAACACCACGCACTATTATAAACCCTGGAAATATAAAGAAAAAACAAAAACATTTCTTGCCCTCAGGTAGCATACATTCTAATGGTAAAGAAAACATAAATTTCTAAGACATAAATCACAACAAGAAAGAGAAATATGAGTCAGTGGAAAGTAATCATAGAGGAAAAGGTATTAGTAGTTGGGGTAACTGAGAAAGAAAAGTTTCCTGCAAGAAGCAGTGCATACAGGAATTCTGGGAGATGGAAAGTAGGCTCCCCATGCATTGTAGGCATGGGGAACAGCCCGTGCAAAAGCACGGTGTCAGGAGGTGGAGGACTGTATGTGATGAAGAGCAGATAGTCCAGTCTGTCTGGACCAAAGAGTATGGGAAAGGGAGTGATGTATTAAAAGAATGGAAAGATGGGAAGGGGCCAGGTTGGGAAGTTTTAAGAGTCAGAAAGATCATTATATAATTATATTTGATCTTTCCTTATCCAAGTCAGATGAAGGTGAGGTTAATAGGATGCCCATTTCCCCCACCCCTTCCTTCCTCTTCCCCTACCTCTATGACTGTTTATTTTGTGCCCTTCTATTATGCCCCCAAGATCTGAGTGAACTGTTGCATCACTGAACTGTTGAACCAAGACCTAGAGATTTGTGAATTCTTATTCTTGGGTTAAAAAAATCAGCTTCACAAGGACAAGATGGAGAAGGTATGGCTAGACAGTGATCCATTTGAAAAAGGGTTCTGATGGTTCAGTTCTATAGGTTCTGATGTTTCAGGGCTATAAGATCAATATGCATCAACAGTGTGATAGGACAGTCCAAAGAACGAATAAAATCTTAGGCTGTATTAAATGAGGCATAATGCTCAGCATTAATGACAAAATATTTCCACTTTGCCCAGTAGAACCTTGGTAGACTCCAGTATGTCTAGAGTATTAAGTTGAGTTCTGGGCACCGAATTTTAGAAAGGACATTGATAACTTAGAGCATGTCCAAAGAAAGGCAACTTTGCTTTATGACCTAGGGGATTACTAAAGTCATAGTATCTGTCTTAAAAAATTAAAGAAATACTATGTAGAAGAAGAAGATCTGATTTGTTTAGCCTGATCACAGAAAATGGAGCTAGAAATAAATGTAAGTTGCAAAGACACAAAGTTCTTGACGTAAAGGAAAATTTCCTAACAATTTTAGCTCTCCACTCTAGTGAAGGTGAATTCCCTATCACCCAAGACTTGTCAGGTGTTTGGAAATTCTGGTTTCAATACAAGTTGCATAAGGTAGTCTCTGCTTTCCTTTCCAGCTGAGATTTGGTAACTAGGATGCAAATAATCTGTCCCTGTGCATGCAGGGCATTCCACAATTAGGGAAGGAGGACACTGTTTGACATGAAGGGACCTGGGACCTAGACCCCTGAGACCTCACTTAAGACCAGTTGTAGTCCATGGCTAACATGAGCTCCAACTTTATAGGCTCATAGATCTACAGCAGGAACCTGGACATCATTTAATTCAACTCCTTCATTTTTCATTTGTACAAATCAAAGAAGCTCAGTAACTTGTCCAAGGTCACATGAGGAGTAAGTAACATTAGAAAGCATGGCCTCTGCCTCAAAAAAAAAAAAAGCCACCTTTCCACAACGTTTACTACAGTAGAGTGCATTCAGAAGAGCAATGTCAGACTCCTGAAGGGCCCGTTCCTTTCTTTTGGGTCTTTTTCTTGGGATGCCTTACTGTAGCACAGTGCCTGACAATAGAAGACCCTTAATAAACACTTGTGGACTGACTGACCAGCAGTCATTCTTGTTCATTCTGGATGAGAAGGATCGAGTTAAAGATACAGAAATCACTTCTGACAGTGCCACACTCTCCAGAGGAAGTCCCAGACTTCTGGCCATATTTTTTCCCCTTCCTTTCTTTTCTACTCTTCACTCCCCTTTCTTCTAATGTAAAGCAAATTTAAGATTTTTGGGGGCAATGTTCTTATTTCTTCAAAATAGCAACTAGAAACTAGCAATAACACCAAACTTGTGAGACTGAAATCTACTCTTCTTCTTTGCCTTTTGATCTTCCCCTTCCTTGCCTTCACATCAGAATCTTTATTTCTTCAGGTTCCCTGCTCTAAGGACACAACAATTCCATATAGTTACAAAAATGATACTCAAGCAAAAAAGTATTTCATGGGTTTTTCTCTATGTACCATATTCTTTTTTTCACCCCAACCTTTAGCTGGGCCATGGGGGAATGCAGAACCAGAGTCTCGTTGGAAGACTAATATTTTACATATTTTGAGGTTATAAGAAGAAAGAGAAATTTAAAATCATTATTGTTTTTATTATTATTTTATCTTGCAGCAAAAAGAAATAGGAGACCTTGGAATAAGAGTACCCATTTACTTTGGGAACAATCTGGTGCTTCATGTCTGATTTTTCAGTCGAGGGTAAGCGATTGTGGTCACCAGCCAGTAGTGTTTATGTAGGCATCTATTCAGGGTGAGTTTACCCCACCAAGCCAGGCAAACCTTTTACAGTGAAACTGAAAACTGTGTGAAGTCCAGGAGGGTTTCTGGAACTGGAGGCATTACTTGCCCCCAGCCCAATATTCTCAGCCCAGGAGATTTCATCTGTCTTTCTCAAAGTGGACTAGATACAGTTTACAGAAAAAGCACTAGATAAGAAGTTAAAAGACCAGAGTTCAACACTGGCTCTGCTGCTTAGTACCAGCTGAAATGATTTTGGACAAATTTTTTTCCCCTTCCAGGGTGATTTTTTCATCATTTGTAAAATGAAAGGGTTGGTCTGAATGATTTTTAAAGTGCCTTCCCATTCTAAATCCTCCAATGTTGTGATAAGAAGTGACAGTGCCTGACTCATAGTTATGAAATGGCCCCACAGTTGTGTGTTAAAAGGTTGTGAAGAAAGAAACTCTGAACCACAGGGAGGGAGGGAATAAGCATTTAGATAGTGTCTAATGTGTTCCAGGTACTGTGCTAAGTCCTTTACTTAGGTAGTAAGGTAGTAAGTAGCTGAAGCAGGATTTGAACTCAGATCTTCCTGACTCAGTGATCTGTTTACTGTGCCACCTAGCTGCCCTGACAAGGATTGGAGAAGCAAGAGGTAGAAGTCTGGTTTAGAAGTTTTAGGTTTCTTTTTTTAAAAAATATAATGGGCCCAGATACTTCACAATGGGCCCAGTAAATAAGAGGAATAAATGCAAGTTTACAGAGAGGAAAAGACTTGTTCAAAATCACCTATTTATTTTATATAAATGTATGAATATATTTATATGTATTTTTCATTTTTCTGTGTTGCCATGTCAGCCAATTAGTGCTTTACAAATATTATCTCATGCTGATTCTCACAACAATACTTTTAGGTGGTTGCTGTTATTATCTCCATTTTACAGTTGGGGAGACCGAGGCAACACAGGTTGAAGTGTCATAAATAAACATATTTAAATATTAATATACATATCTATATATTTATTCATATATGTTATAACTAGGACACAAATCCAGGTTTTCTGACTTCAAATTCAGCAATCTTTTCACTATTACCATGTTGCCTCTGACTTTCTTCCCATCTTATTTCTCTACTGCTCTCTTTTTTGGCCTTCAAAAAAGGCTTGATTTCACGATTACTTGATTTAGGGTATAAAAAAGCCCACAAAATAAATTTTACATGTATGCAACAGGCATGATGCAAAAAGAAGGCTACGCAGATTAGGAGTCAGAGGAAGTGGATTAAAATCCTGACTCTGTCACTTATTACTGGGCAACCTTGTATAAATTATTTTTTGCATTTAACAAAATTAATATTTTTCCCAATTACATGTAATAACAATTCCCTGTGTGAATTATTGATTACTTTCTTGGACGCACTTTTTATACCTTTAAAAGGAGAGGGTTGGCCTATTTCAGTGGTTCTTAACCTTCCTAATGCCGGGACCCTTTAATACTCATATGTGGGCGTATCTGGACGTGGGTGGACCCACCTGGAGATGCATAAAGGAGCGGTGTCTTGGTTCCTAAGACCATGGGAAATATGTATTTTCCCATGGTCTTAGGTGACCCCGTTCGACCTCCAAAGGCGTCGCGACCCACAGGTTGAGAACTGCTGTTCTATTTGGTCTCTGAGATTTCTTTCAGTTATAACCTATGATTCTAGGATAAGAGTAGCTCCAGTTTTTATGTTTCTTATCATCAGAGTGATTATAGAATGCAATGACATCATAGACGAGGGGGATTATGTAGTAAAAAGTGCATTAGACTTGGATTCAAATAACCTGGACTTAAGTTCCCACTCTGACTCTAGGCTGCATAATCCTTTACCTTTCTGGACCCCAATTTCTTAATTTGTAAATGGGGAATAATGATTATTGCACTACCTACTTCACATGAGTCTTGTAAGGAAGTGGTTTGTAAGCCTTTAAGAAATGTGAGCTGTACCCAGCTTCTGGGATAAGAACTCACTATTTGACAAACACTGCTGGGAAAACTGGAATAGCAAAAAGTGGGCATAGACCAACATCTGACACTGTATACCAAAATAAAGTCCAAATGGGGCACATGATTTAGATATAAAGGCTGATATTATAAACAAATTAAGGGAGCAAGGAATGGTTTATCTGTTAGATTTGCGGAGAATGGAGGAATTTATGACCAAATAAGAGATAGAGAATATTATGAAATACAAAATGGATAATTTTGATTACATTAAATTGAAAAGGTTTTGCACAAAGTCAGTGCAACCAAGATTAGGAGGGAAGCAGAAAACTGGGAAAGAATTTTGACAACCAGTGTCTCTGATAAAGGCCTCATTTCTAAAATATATAAAGAACTGCATCAAATTTGCAAGAATACGTGTCATTCCTCAATTGATAAATGGTCAAAGGATATGAAAAGGCAGTTTTCAGAGGAAGAAATCAAAGCTATCTGTAGTCATATAAAAAATATTCTAAATCACTGTTGATTAGAGAGATGCAATTCAAAATAACTCTGAGGTACCAAATCACATCTATCAGATTGGCTAACATGGCAAAACAGAAAAATGATAAATGTTGGAGAAGACGTGGGAGAGTAGGAACACATTCATTGTTGGTGAAGCTGTGAGCTGATCCAACTGTTCTGGAGAGCAATTTGGAACTATGCCCAAAGGGTTAAAAAATGTGCATACCCTTTGCAATGCCCAGCAGTACCACTTCTAGGACTATATCCCAAAGAGATCATAAAAAATAGGAAAAGGATTCACATACACAAAAATATTTATAGCGGTTCTTTTTGTCGTGGCCAAGAACTGGAAATTGAAGAGATATCCATCAATTGGGGAATGGCTAAACAAGTTTGTGTTATATGAATGTAATGGAATACTATTGTGCTTTAAGAAATGATGAATAGGCAGGATTCAGAGAAACCTGGAAAGACTTATGTGAACTGATATTGAGTTAGGGGAGCAGAACCAGGAAAACACTGTACACAGTATCAGCCACAGGTATATGAGGATTGATTTTAATAGACTTAGCCCTTCTCAGCAACATAAAGACCTAATACAATTCCAAAGGACACATGATAGGAAATGACATCCACCTCCAGAGAAAGTACGATGGAGTTGGAATGCAGAACAAAGCAAACTATTTTCTTTTTTGTTTTTTTTTCCCTTTCTCATGGTTTTTTCCGTTTGTTATAATTCTTCTATGCAACATGACTAAAGTGAAAATGTGTTTTTAAATTTTTTTTTAACTTTTATTTATTTTAGTTTACATCATTCATTTCCACGAGATTTTGAGTTACACATTTTCTCCCCATCTTTCCCCTACCCACCACACCAAAACAGCCATCCCACTGCATAACCCCTCCTCCAATCTATTCTTTCTTATGTCCTCCCCCATCACCCCTCCGACTTTCTGGTAGGACAGGATGGATCTCCCTACCACAGTGCCTGTGTATCCTAAGTTCCAGTTGGATGTAGTTAATAATAATAATAATAATAATAATAATTGTATATATATATGTATATATATACATATATATTTTTAACATTAGATTATAGAGCTTTAAATTCTACATTCTTTCTCTTCCTCCCTCATCACCCACCCCCACTGGAAGGACAAGCAATCAAATACAGGCTGTACACGTGTAATTACGCAGAACCTCTCCACAGTGGGCATATTGTGAGAGACTGTTTACATGTCCCTCCTTCCTATCCTGCCCCTCCCGTTCCACTC
>CM053581.1:323538803-323559139 GCA_028627135.1 Pseudochirops cupreus | reverse complement strand
AGAGTTTGGTTACTGTTCTTACTTTGCTTCCTATGCTTATTCATGGCTGGCTGGTCAGTGAATTTTTTTTTTTTTTTAGCTCTGTGGAACTCTGCTTCCAGAGGGGAAAGCTCTGTCCCAAATCACTGGAGTTTTCCCAACTGCCAGAGCTTTTAGGAGGCTGTTGGGTCCCTCCCCAACTCTGGCTCACTGAAAAGACACCCCAGGACCCCCACCCTAGACCGTGATCTGGATCCAGGCCACTCAACGCGAGAGCACTTGGCCTCTGAACGATCGCTTGGTCCCCCTGCAGTCTGCAGGCCGAGAGCTCTGAAGTGGCAATGTGGAGGCAGGTGCAAGACCTCCGCTTCTGTGGCTTCCTTGCCCAAGAGGCAGTTTGGCCGGACCCGCTTTTCTCCCCTGATTTAGCCGAGTTCCACTAACCTTTCACTTAGTCCTTTTTTTTCCCCTTATGGCTTGATAATTCTGGAAACTGCCACAGCTGCCACAGATCCATTCTCCCGAAGCTCCAGCCAGGGCTTGGTTTGTCTCATCCAGCTGCCTCCGGGGCAAAGCCATGGTTTCAGGCTGGGCTGGTTTCGGCTCACAGAGCTGAGATGGTTCCTCCTAGCTGAGCTGCCTTTAACGGAAAGTATATTTGTGTGCATTTTAGAGTTCTAGAAATTGTTTAGAGTCATATTTTATGGGTATTTTGAGATGGCTATGTGAGAGCTGCGATACTTTGCTGCTCCTACGCCGCCATCTTGGCTCCATCCCCTGAAAATGTGTTTAATAGGAATGTATGTGTAGAGCCCATATCAGATTGCAAACTGTCTTAGGGAGGGAGGGGTAAAAAATTTGAAAACTTATGGAAATGAATGTTGAAAACTAAAAATAAATAAATTAATAAAAAAGAAATGTAAGATGTGATTATTATTTATCTGAAATCATGGGATATATCCCAAAAGTAAGCTTTTCTGAGGAAGAGGTAATGGCATAATAAAGGAAAAGAATATTGTACTGACTTTTCAGAAGACTTGGGCTGAGTGGCCTTGGGCAAGTCATTTCCTTTCTCTGATTCATGCTTTACCCTCATCTATAAGTGAGACTTGGATAGATGACTTCTAATATACCTTCTAGCTCTCAGATTCCTAGTGATTCCTATTTTAGTAGGTAACCCCTCGAAGTACCAACTTTAAAAATAAATTAACCATTCATTACAGATTTTTTTCTTAAAACAGGATTGTGTTTATTGATTACTCACATATTATATAAGTACACTGAGAACAATCAAACTTTCTTGCAGACTCAGTAAGGAAATAATTGAGTATCTGGACCTGAGTTGAATTTTGAGGTCCGCATTTTCACCTTGTGTGGGAGATTGTGCCATGTGTGCTAAATGTACCAGATGATACCCACCTCAGTCCCCGAAGGACTAAGGTCCATGGGTGACATTGTTGGGTCTTGTCTAGGAGCCACCTTTAGTCTGAAATATATGTTGATTACATTTCAGTAGCTTTGAGGTAGCAATCTGTTCTGATTGTGTGTATTTATTTACTGCTTTGGGAGGAGAAGAGAGTCAGTTACTGGATG
This sequence comes from Pseudochirops cupreus, assembly GCA_028627135.1. NCBI lineage: Eukaryota > Metazoa > Chordata > Mammalia > Diprotodontia > Pseudocheiridae > Pseudochirops > Pseudochirops cupreus. The sequence continues at coordinate 323,557,567 of CM053581.1, read as the reverse complement.
TAACAGTATTTTATTTGGTACGGACCATGCTAACCTAATCCAAGAATGTACTTGTCAATGTGGTACAGTGAAAAGAATGTTGAACTCAGAAGGACAGAATCTAGACTTCACTCACAGCTCTTCCCTTCACTATCTTTCGGTACCATAGAGGTAGATAGATGATAGCCTGATAGAATATTAATTAAACTCTTACTATGTGCCAGGCACTGTGCCAAGTGCTAGGGATATGAATAGAAGCAAACAAGTCAGTGTCTACCCCAGGAACTTTCATTCAGTGGAGGGAGATGACATTTTAAGGGGAGCTGCAAAGGAGGGGGGAGAAGGATAGACATGTCAGAGCAAGGCAAATGGTGAGGAAATGAAGTCTCAAAAGTAAGGCTAGGAGTGAAATGACCATAACTGGGGCCCTTCATAAAATGGCTAAACACTCAGCAATCAGGAGAGAGGGCTACTAGGTGAAAGTTTTCCAGGCTGGGAATTTAGCTAAAGAAAAGATAGAGAAGTGTGGGGAGTGAGTCAAACTGAGATTGAGCAGGATCACCTGGTAACTGTGTAAAAGACCAACTTGGGGGAGGGAAACTTACTCCAGTAGCCAGTTAATAATGGAGTGTTAAAAGCCTTGTTTTTGGGTTGGGATGTGCTGGCAATCTAGGCTTTGGCTCAGACTGGTACAGGCTGTCATTAAGCAATCCAGCATGGAGTAGGAGCCAAAATGGACAATTAAGGAAATCCTTAGCAGAATCTGATTGCATTAGGCTGACTTGGGTTCTTGATAAGAGAACATATATTGTCACGCTATTGGTGTAGCTTCAGTTTTAGGGGCTACAGAAACAGCTTCCCCTTACCCCTTTAACTGAATCAATCAATCAGGTAGGTAGAGGGAAGGCACATGGACTTGGGCTGCTGAAGCAGAAAAAAAATAAACCCAAATCAAAACATGACCCTTCAAAGCTCCGGGTGATTTTCTCAGATGTAGAGTATCCTGTGATGAAGGCCAGGCCAAACCTCCTATGTGCCAGAACACTTTTCAGAGTCATACCTTCCAAAGAAACAAGGAGGTTTAGTTTCCGAGGTCAAGGCTATTCTCATCAGGATTCACTCCCAACTGAAAGTAATCAAGCTATATTTTGCTATGGTTGTGAATGAGAAAAACACCTTTGTGTTAGGTTCATTCAGGAGAGGAATTTGGAACTGATTCATCAAAAGCTGCATTTGAATGAACCAGAATCAAGAGACCAAGACTATGTCAGGGGCAGGGGTCCAATCCCACCCCCCACTCCCCACCCCAGAAGACTAACTTTTCCTTTTCCTCAGCATAGTACTTAATAATTGTTCTATTTCTCTATCTTTACACCAGAACTTAAAGAAGTGTGCACAGTAGTGAAAGTGAGATTTGAGATTCAGCATGCCCTGCTGTGCTGGACAGAGATCTCAAGGGGCAATTATATTATTTGAATGAAAAATCTTGTGTATGTCTGTGAAATGGATGGGCCTCCCTAAATTGAATGAGAAGGATTATCCATATTTGAATTCTGTTCTAGTATGCTTGGAATTCCCAAGGGAATTCATTGGAATCATTGAGAACTTGGACACCTTGGTCCTAGTATGCTCACATCTAGCAAACATCTCAGGATCTTCAGCATTGATTAGGACCAATTCCCATGTATCTAAATTACTGGCCAAGTACTTACAGCAAGCAGCAAAGTAGGGATCCATTCCTAAATAACCTAATGATTCATTCCTCCTATGGGGAGGCCCATAGAATAACAGAGGAAAAAATCTCCTTTTTTTCTACTCACAATACAACTTTTCCAGGACTATTCAATGTTCCCACCTTCTTGCACTCTATAGTCCAAGCCCAAATGACCTGCTTGATTGCTCTTCCTTGCCAATGACAGTCCAGCTTTCATCTCTCTGCCTTTGTACACTCACTGCTGTGAGTCCCTTCTCCTTTGCCTATAGGACACAGCCTCAGTATATTTTTAGTAACTGTGTGATGCTGAAAAAAATTATTTCAACTTTAAGTGCTTCATTAACAACCTCCTAGGATTGTTATGTGGACCAAATGAGATAATATTTGTGAAGTGCTTTGCAAACCTTTAGCTCTACATAAATATTATTTTGTTATTTTATTTGGATCACTAACTTTCTCACCTCCTGAAGTGACTCAGCTATTGACTCATTTAGGGATAGTATCCTCTTTTGCATTCAAGGTTTAACTCTCACAAGAAGGAAGGGAGGAGTTGAGGGAGGAACTAAGTAATGACTTCTGGAGTATTAACTCAAAACTATATTTTAACATATTGTGATTTTTTTTTCCATATTTAAGATTTTTGTAAATGTTACCTCAAATTGTCTTGCTGCAGAAAAATGTCAGAGGCATGGGAGGGGGTGTACCTATGCCAATTTGGACCTCTCCTTTTCTCTTTCTCTCTTCCTGCCACTTCCATCTCTGTCTCTCTCTGTCTCTCTGTCTCTCTCTCTCTCTGTCTGTCTCTGTCTCTCTGTTTCTATCTCTGTCTCTGTGTCTTTCCCTCTCTTTTTCTTTCCCTCCCTTCCTTTCTCTCTCTCTGCCCCCACTTTCTCTCTCTCTTTCTCTCTCTCTCTTTTTCTTTCTCTCTCTCTCTCTTTTTCTCTCCCCCCCATCTGTCTGTCTGTCTTTCTATCTCTCCTTTATAACCATTTATATGAGTGGGACAGAGAATAGTAGTAAATAAAATTCTTTCTGGCAGACTTGTGCTCCAAATCCAGAAAGACAAGGAGAGAGAGAAGTCTGTGAACACTGAAGACAGGCTCTGGTTGAGAGTAATCCTGAGTCCAGGGTTTAAAAGTGGACTTAGGCTCTATACCTGGGCAGGAAGAGATCCCAAGGGATCCCTAAACCAGTACATGGTGAAGGAATGTCCAAGGAAGGGACCTGCACCAAGGAGTGGCAGAGAAGAGAGAATGCAGTCATGGTAATGAGCAAGGATCAAGTTCAGGAACAAACAGTGGTTGTGTGACTCAAGTTTGACACCAGGAACATGGTTTTTTGCGGTCACATGAAGCACATTTCCGTATCAGTCATGTTGTGAGAGATGACATAGACCAAAAAAAAAAAAAATCCATGAAAATAATAAAGTGAAAAATAGTAGCTTTGATCTGCATTCAGATTCCATCAATTCTTTCTGTAGATATAGATAACAATTTCCATCATGAGTCCTTTGGAATTGTCTTAGATAATTTTGCTGAGAATTGTCAAGTCATTCACAGTTAACCATTGTATAATATTGCCATTACTGTGTACAATGTTCTTCTGATTCTTCTCCCTTCACTTTGCATCAGGTTGTGTAAGTCCTTCCAGATGTTTCTGAAATCTTTCTGCTTATCATTTCATTTTCTTTACCAATTCTACTGAGATACATTTATTCAAATATCTTTAAAAGCAATTTCATGACTCCCAGGTTAAGAACCCCTATGAGAAGATTAATGGGAGTTGTATCAGAAAAGGATTTCATCTAATAAGCCAAATTACTCATTTCAAAAATGAAGAGAGTGAGACCAGTAAAAAGTAAATAGTTTAAGCAAGGTCACATGGGTAATTTAGGGCAGAGCCAGCACTAGAACCCAAGTTTCTTAGTTGTTGTTGTTGTCCAATTGTGTATGATTCTCTGTGGCCCCATATGGGGTTTTCCTGACAAAGATACTGGACTGGTTTGCCATTTCCTTTTCCAGCTCATTTCTTCATTTATAGGTGAAGAAACTGAGGCAAATCAGGTTAGGTGACTTTCCCAGGGTCACACACCTAGTAAGTGTCTGAGGTCAGATTTGAACTCATGAAGATGAGTTGTTTTTTTTTTTTAAATTATTTGTTTTTAGTTTTTTAACATTCACTTCCATAAGCTTTTTAAATTTTCTCCTCCTCCCTCTTCTTCTTACTCCCCAAGATGGCATGCAATCTGATATAGGCTCTTTATACATTCATATTAAACACATTTTTACATTAATCATGTTGAAAAGAATTAGAACTGATGGGAAGAACCATGAGAAAGAAGAAACAAAATAAAGAGAGAGAAAGCAAATAATATGCCTCAATATGCATTCAGACTCCATAATTCTTTCTCTAGATGTGGACAGCATTTTCGATCATGAGTCTTTTGGAGTTGTCTTAAATCTTTGCATTTCTGAGAAGAGCCAAGTCTATGAAAGTTAGTCAGCACACAATGTGACTGTTATTGTGTACAAAGTTCTCCTGGTTCTACTCATTTCACTCAGCATCAGTTCATATAAGTCTTTCCAGGTTTTTCTGAAGAGAGTGAGACCATTTCTTATAGCATAATAATATTCCATTACATTCATATTCCATGTCCAGCCACTTCCCAATTGATGGGCATCACCTTAATTTCCAATTTTTTTTTTTTTTTCTTTTTGGAGGGCAATTGGGGTTAAGTGACTTGCCCAAAGTCACATGGCTAGTAAGTGTATCAAGTGTCTTAAGCTGGATTTGAACTTAAGTCCTCCTGACTCCAGGGCTGGTGCTCTATTTGCTGTACCACCTGGCCACCCCAATTTCCAAATTTTGCCACCAAAAAAGAGTTACTATAAATATTTTTGTACACATGGGTCTTATCCCCATTTTTATGATCTCTTTAGGATACAGACCTAGAAGTGGTATTGCTGGGTCAAAGGGTGTGCACAATTTTATAGCCCTTTGGGCATAGTTCCAAATTGCTCTGCAGAATGCTTGGATCGGTTCACAACTCTACCAAAAATGCAATAGTGTTCCAATTTTCCCACATCTTCTCCAACATTTATCATTTTCCTATTTTGTCATGTTAGTCAATCTGAAGGGTGTGTTGTGGAACCTTAGAGTTGTTTTAATTTGCATGTCTCTAATCATTAGTGATTTAGAGCATTTTTTCATTTGACTATAGATAGCTTTAATTTCTTTCTCTGAAAACTGCTTGTTCATATCCTTTGACTATTTATCAATTGGGGAATGACTTATATTCTTATGCATTTGGCTCAGTTCTCTATATATTTTAGAAATGAGGCCTTTATCAGAGACACTGGTTTGTAAAAATTATTTCCCAGCTTTTTGTTTCCTTTCTAATCTTGGTTGCATTGGCTTTGTTTGTCCAAAACCTTTTCAGTTTAATGTAATCAAAATTATTCATTTAGCATTTCATAATGTTTTCTATCTCTTGTATGGTCATAAATTCTTCCCTTCCCCTTATATCTGACAGGTAAACTATTCCTTGCTCTGCTTGTTTGCTTGTAGTATCAGCCTTTTTTTCTGAATCATGTACCCATTTTGACTTTATCTTGGTATGGGGTGTAAGATGTTGGTCTATGCCTAGTTTCTGCCATAATATTTTTCAGCTTTCTGTTCCTGTCAAATAGTGAGTTCTTATTCCCTACTCATAATTTCTTATAGCACAATTCCATCACAATCGTGTACCACAACTTGTCCAGTCATTCCCTAATTGATAGGCATCCCTTCAACTTTCAATTCTTCATTACCACAAAAAGAGCTGTAATAAAAATTTTTGTGCCCCCTTTACCAAGCCATTGACTCTTGCATAACTCTTGTTTCTTTTCCCATTTTTTCCTCTCTTGCTCTTATTTGAGTTTCAAAATCTTTTTTTTGAGCTCTTCTAGGAATTCTCTTTGCATCTGAGATCAATTCATATTTTTCTTTGAGGTTTTAGATGTAGCAGTTTTAACCTTTTTTAGTCTTCTGAGTTTGCATTTTGATCTTCCCCATCACCATAGTGACTATATATGATGAGCATCTTTGTTGTTGTTGTTGTTTGCTCATTTTCCAGCCTATTTCTTGACTTATAACTTTCTGTTAAAGTTGGACTCTGCTCCCAGGGTGAAGGAGGCACTATCCAAAGCTTCAGGTATTTTGTATACCTGTTTTCAGAGCTAGTCCTGGGAGCAGGGGTATAAGTTTTCACTTCTTCCAAAGTGGTACAATCTAAGAAGATGGTCTGTACTGAGATACTCTGTTCTAGTCTATAAGCAACCACAAGCATTCTCTCCCTCCCTCCCCCCTTGGAATATGATGAAGGTCCCTGCTCCCATGATACCACAAACTCTGATGTAACTGTGATGGGGCTATGACCCAGATCTGAGTATGAGCAATGCAATAGAGTCCTGCATCCAATGCTATAATCTCCTTCTGATAAGTTGTCCAACTCCATTACTGTCTGAGGGCTGAGTGCTTCAGAAGCTGCTGCTGACACTAATTCAGTCCTCCTTATGGCCTGCTGCTGGTTTGCTGGAGTGCAGCCTGTATTGTTATGTTGTGAACTGGATTGCACTTCCTTCTCACACTGGTGCAGTATGAAAGAACTTTTCTGTTTGACCTTCTAAGTTGTCTTGGGCTGGAAAATTGTTTCATCCCATCTTTTTGTGGGTTCTTCCACATTATTTAAAGTTGTTTGGAGGAGATTCTCTGCCATCCTGGCTCCCCCTGCCCACTTTCTTTCTGTCTTTGACCTCCTTTGGACATATTGCTAGCAGTTGTATCTCTGGTTCAAAGGACATGTGTATTTTGGTAATTTTATTAGCATTATTGCAAATTGCTTTCCTAAAGAGTTGAACTGGTTCACAGATCTACCAACAATGTCTGTCTTTCTACATCTCTCCAAAATTTACTGTTCTTATTTTTTGTCATCTTTGCCAATTTGTGGGATATAAGTGGGGTTGTCTGACTTAATATGTGCTTGCCAGCAAGTAATTTCTGTTCCTTTATTGCATAGACAAAATTGGCTATGCTAAGCAGTTTTCTGAGCTAAAATGCTTACCAAAAGAAGTTATGGGAGGTCTTATATATTGTTTCTAAATTTTACCTGGGTATGGTCAAATGAACCATAGAATTACTCAAAAATACCTGGGTCTTCATGTTAGAAGAGAGCTTCTGATACATAGATCACATTTAAAAAATAACAAAGTTATGTTGTGTGGCCCTTCTCTTGGGGTGCAGACTATCTCTTCCTTAAAGATGTTACTAGAGATGATGGGCTAGAAGGGTCAGCTGGAAGAGGTCAAACTTTTCCCAGAGTTCCCTAAATTCCTATAGCTTTTAACCTCAAAGGACTTCCACCGTGAAGCAGTGGGTATAAGAGAGAAAGCATGCTTGGGGGTAGGTAGTAGTATTAGGATGCAATGCCCTCTCAGATTCCATTTTGGTGGATAGAGTGCAGAATACAATGATAGTCCAGAGTCATTGTTTGCCTGATGGCTGAAAGTAGTGGATAGTGAGGGTGACTGAATGAGGAAGAGATGCAAGTGAAAGGCTGGACACAGTGAGACTGGCCAGAGGAGTGAGAGGATTGGTCTGAATAGCTCTTCTCTTCTGATATAATCGCTTCCACTATCCTCTATTTGTAACTGTCAGACAATCAATCATTTTGGACCATCACTCTAATGGTCCAGAATGAGGTCCCAGAGGGTACTTCATCTCAAACAATCCTCCTCCCCTCCCTGCCATTAGTTTCTCATTTCTATGGCTGGCTTCTCTATCATAGCCATTGCTTCTTTGTAGAAGTCCTTCAAGGTCAAAATCCATAGTTTAGGCAGTTCTGGGGACCTCTTGCCTGACTATAGGCAGATACTTCCAGTTCATGTTTTCTTGGTAACATCTTTAGGGAAAGAATGGATCACATTCCAACAGGAGGCCTAAAGTTGGAGGGGCCTTTTGCATCATAGAAAATGTATATGGAGCATCTCTTCTTACCTCTTCAGATGACAGTATGTACAACTGTATAGCCCAAAGCTCTATGGCCAAAATGCTAAAGATGGAATTACTTAAGACAGTCTGCTAGAAGTCAAAATTGCAATGTTCACATTTTATACATGAATTTAACTGAGGAATTCTTATGGGCACTAGTGAATTTTGTGGCCACTTCTCTATGTATTATACTAGAAAGCTTAGCCAAGGATCTTATTCTCTGTAAACTGAAACTAGTGCTTGCTACTGAATTGCTAATTGTTGTTCAATCATTTCAGTTGTATCTGACTCTCCACGACCCCTTGGGGTTTTTGTGGTAAAGATACTGGAGTGGTTTGCCATTTCCTTCTCCAGCTCATTTTACAGATGAGGAAACTGAGCCAAACAGGATTAAAAGACTAGCCCAGGATCACAAAGTGAGTATCTGAGGCCAGATTTGAATTCTGGAAGATGAGTCTTCCTCACCCAGGTAAAGCACTCTATCCACTGAGCCAAAGAAAGCCCCTACCTCTTCCTTGCTAATCTCCTGTTTTCCAACCCAGCCCTGAATGCTTTTTATCTTCTTTCTCCCTATTACACTGCTTTTCTGCACTGTAACTTCAGATTAAACAACTGAACTGAAGTGTTTTCACACTGAGAGGGTGACTGGTGTGCAGTCTGTCCAAGTTGGCCTGACATCACTCTATCTTCAGTTGCAACATACAGAGCTCAAAGACCCACATCCAGTTTCGATTAAAGAACACAACACAGAGGAGTGTTTAACCTCCCATTTTGGATTGCTTAATGAAAAGGAGTTCACTTCCCAGCTGCTAAGTTTAGTTAATCCACTTACCACAGCTTAAGTGGCTCCACGAGTGTGTTCCAATGGCAATTCTCTCTTCAGCCAGATCCTTTATTGACAGGATGTGTTAGTGTTAAAGTACAGCTGCTTGTGTGTGTAATTAATGTAAAAATAGTGTCTATCCAGGGTTCCAACATCTGGCATTCCTGTCAGTCAATTACCTTGAGGCACCAGGGATCTGAGGTCACCCACAAGGGAGAGAGGGGCCTTGGAGGTAGCAGATTTAAAGAAGAGACTTTGGAATGCTAAGCCTTCCTCAGATGGTATCAGTGCCAACAACAACAGGACAGCCACAAGGAACTGAGAAGTTGTGTGTGAGGCCCAAAAGGTCCACAGACTGGACCACAAAGACAGAACAGTCTTTGGATTCATGAAAAACCATCCATGTTTTGGCAAGTGTTGCCAAGGATGGTATGAGAAGCAGAAGGCAGTAATTGATGTCCATTTCCATAGTTTCCAGTCTCAGGAAGCACCATCTTGGTCAGAACCGGGAACAGCTCTGGGTAGGGCAGCTTCCATGGATGGTGAGACTTAGGCTTTAGTGTCTGAAGGGACTTTGGGCCTCCTCTTTTCTTAAACCCCAGGTTCTTAACTTGGTGGAGGTGAACTTGTTTATTTTTAATATTTTACATTCAACAACATCTCTACACCTCTTTCCTGAACTCCAGTATCAAATAACCAACTGCCCTTTGAACTTCTAAAAATGGGTAGGCATCTCAGACTCAGCAAGTTCAAAATAGAACTCATTATTTCCTCCCTAAATTCTCCTCTTCACAATTTTCACATTCTCCCAGTTACACTGGCCCCTCTCTCACCTCACGTTTGTTGTTAAGTCTTGTCCTTTCTATCATCATACCTTCTTTCTTATATCTCCCTTTTTTTCCGCTCATATAACACCACCCTGGTGTGAGCCCTCCATCTCATCCCCAGAATACTAGAATGACTTTCTTCTTTGTCTTTCTGCCTGGAGTCTCTTGCCATGCCAATCCATCCTCCATTCAGCTGCCAAAGAGAACTTCCTAAGTTGCCTGTCTGACCTTACTCAATAAATTCCAGTGATTTCTTATTACTTCCAATACCAATAGGAAATGTTCTACTTGGCTTTTAAAAACCTTCACAACCAGGTTCCTTCCTACCTTTCTAGTCTTCTTATACCATGTACTCTATGATCCAGCAGTACTAGCCTTCTTGATGCAATTCATACCCAATACTCTGTCTCTCCACTAGGCATTTTCACTGGTTGCCCCCATCTTTGGAATGCTCTCCCTTCTCTCTTCTACCTCCTGGTTCCTTTGGCTGCTTCAAGATTCAGCTCCAAGCCCACCTTCTACAAGAAGCCTTTCCCACTTCCTCTCAATGCCTTCCCTTTGAGATTACCTGCTCTTGAAATAGAATTGATCTTATATATACATAATTATTTATATGCTGTCTCCTTCCTTGGAATGTGAGCTCCTTCTGGGCAAGGAATGAGTTCTGACTTCTTAATCTCCCCAATGCTTTGCGCAATGTCTTACATATTTTAAGACCTTAATAAATGTTTTTTGATGGACTAACTCCTTATTACCTCTAAGATCAAGTTGTTAATTTCCAGCCACTTTTCATGACCCCATTTGGGGTTTTCTTGGCAAAGATATTGAAACGGTTTGCCATTTCCTTTTCCAGCTCATTTTATAGATGAGGAAACTGAGGCAAACAGGGTTAAGTAATTTGCCCAGGATCACATAGCTAGTTAGTGTCTGAGGCCAGATTTAAGCTCAGGTCATCCAGACACTCTACCCACTAGAGCCCCAAGTCACCCTATCCAGGATCAAGTACACAGTCTTACTTTTGATATTTAAAGCCCTTCCCAGTCTGACTCCAGGCAATATTTCTAGGCCTATTATTATACATTACTGCTGATTTACTCATTGTAAGGTTCAGCTGAAATGACCGTAGCATCCTCCCACACCTAGAATGTACTTCTTCATTACTTTCGTGTCTTAGAATCCCTAGTTTCCTTCAGAGCTCAGCTCAAGTACCACATTTAATGCAAAGCCTTTCCTGATCTCTCCCAGTTACTAGTGTCTCCCCAACCAAGTACTTTGTACTTATTTTGAATACGCTTATATAATTTGTGGTAAACTAGGTAGGCTGAATGGTCAGTCTTCCAATTAGCCAATAGAGCTACTGAGCATGCTCATTAAATTTGCTCCCTTTCCCTTCTTTGGAGGGTGTGGTTTTCTTTCTACTTTCTCCATTCTCCATCCTCCAGAGGGTAGTTTGACTTTCATAACCCAGTCTTGCCAAGGAGGGCAGGAACTGTTTGAAATTGAACATAAATGTCCCTGAACTTTGCCAGCTGTAGCCTGGGCATTCTTTTTATCTTCTTTTTCAGGGGTCATTTCCAAACTGATTTTCTTTTGTCCTCAAATGTCTGGTACTCTCAATTGAGCCTTGTAAAGCAGACTTCAGGTCAGTTTGTACTCACAGAATCTATATTGCTCTTACAGACCTCAGTACTTCAAATTGGCTCCACTTCAAGTGTTATTCTCTATATAGCCCAACCTCACTGCTAGTAAACAGAATTGACACTGATTTGACCATTCAGAGTTTAATATATTGTCACATGCATGCTAAGAAACACTTAAAATAATGACATTTACAGAAATAGACTTTTTAAAAGTAACCACAGCTGCCCCCCGAAAAAGAGGGGAAGAGAGGTAGGAACAGCTTCCAAATGGAAATTGTAAAGCAGGGGTTGGGAGCGGGTTAAATGAGCTGTATAAAAGGGAAGTAGATCTCAGTTCCTGCCAGGAAAGGACAAGGGGGAGGTTTTTAAGGCAGTCTAGTCTCATCTAAAGCCTATTTCTGCATCTTGGATGGGTTCTTCCTGTCCCTGGAATTTGGTCTCGGGTTCCTCAGTGCATGTCCCTGATATATGGAAGTGATAATCCCTGACAGCACTCATCTCAACCCACAATGGCAAAGTTATACATATAAACTCTGACTGGAGCTTGGTTCTAGTTCAAACCTTTGCTATTATCCATGGTCCTAGTCTTTAATGCTCTCTGTATCTCCTTTGCTTGGCTTGGCTTCTGCCTCTCTTACCCACATGACCCACTTCAAGGTCAATATCCAAGGAACCCTAGATTATTTATCCTAAGGAAAAGTCTTAAGTCCTTTTAGATCTTAGAGGATGCTAGGGAAATGGGGAATGCCCGCTAGCAGGTAACCTTACCCTTATTACCTTTTGACAGAGCTACACACACACACACACACACACACACACACACACACACACACACACACAGAGTCTCCATTAATAAAATGTAAGCTTCTTGAGAGCAGAGATACATTTAATTTTTTTTCTTTGTATCTCTGGCACCTAGTACAGGGATTGCTCTATTAGGTGGTGAAATTTCCTATTAATGGAAGTATATGAATAGAGAGAGACCAAATGGCCATTTTATAGAGATGCTAACAAGGTGATTACCACATAGAGAAAGGTTAGATTAGATAAATTAAATTAGATATTAGATTATTAATTAATAAAATTAAGATACTCAGGAATAAGTTCATAACAACTATCCATGATGAACATATGCCTCACAAAAATTAAATTAGGTATTAAAGCTCCTTTCAAATGTGAGTCAGAAATTCTATTATTTTTATATGTTAAGAGTATGCTTTTTGCTCTTGTTCCAAGTTCCTCAAGGTACTCAGTCTTTGGATCTACTGGACTCATCACTTCCCTGAACCAGTCTTTTTAGCTGCAACCACTCAAGATGCCTAGAGAAGTACAGCATGGAGATAAGGAGGTGGAGACTTTTGCTTTCTAGGCAGCAATTGCCTAGCTTATGCCTTTGATTTTTTGACACCTTTTATTTCAATAAAGGAATCTTCTTTTGAGAGATCATTTCCAATTCCTCTAATGCCCTGGACAAGATCCACCATGAGAGTCTGATAGATGCTTCCAAATTGGAGAGTGGTAAAAAGCTGAAGTTTGACATCATCCCCAGCCCTCAGGAGCATACTTTGACTTTGGTGGACACTGGCACTGGCATGACAAAAGGTGATTTGATTAGCGACTTGGGAACGATTGCCAAGTCTGGCACCAAGGCTTTAATGAAGTCTTTGCAGGCTGGAACAGACAACTCCATGATTACTCAGTTTGGTGTGCATTTCTATTCTCTTTACTGGTAGCAGAGAAGGTAGTTGTCATCACCAGGCACAATGATAATTATAGGAGTCTTCTGCTGGTGGCTCCTTCATAGTCCATGCTTACCACGGTGAGCCTATCGGCAAGGGTATCACGGTGATCTTACATACGAAAGACTGGACAGAGTATCTGGAAGAGCGGTGGGTCAAGGAAGTTGTAAAGAAGCACTCCTAGTCCATTGGCTGTCCCATCACACTTCATTTGGAGAAAGAACAAGAGAAGGAAATCAGTAATGATGGCATACAGGAAGACAAAGAGAAAGAAGAACCAGCTAAAGATGAGAAGAAATCCACGATTGAAGATGTAGGATCTGATGAAGAAAAATGAAGGCAAGGACAAGAAGAATGCCAAGATGATCCAGGAGAAATACATTGATCAGAAAGAGCTAACCAAGATCAAACCCATATGGACACATAACCCTAATGACATCAGCCAAGAGGAGTATGGCAAGTTTTGCAAGAGCTTCACCAATGATTGGGAAGATCAGTTGGCAGTAAAGAACTTCTTTGTAAAAGGTCAGCTGGAATTTAGAACTCTGCTCTTCCTTCCCTGCCAGGCTCCCCTTGACCTCTTTGAAAACAAAAAGAACAACATTAAGCTGTATGTGAACCATGTGTTCATCATGGCCAGTTGTGATGCTCTTATTCCTGAGTATCTTAATTTTATCCAAGGTGTGGTGGCCTCTGAAGATCTGCCCCTCAACATTTCCAGAGAGATGCTGCAGCAGAATAAGATCTTGAAGGGCATCCATAAGAACATTGCGAAGAAGTGTCTCTTTCTGAACTGTCAGAAGACAAAGAGAATTCTTAAAACTTCTATGAGGCCTTTTTGAAAAACCCAAAGCTTAGCAGGCACTGTCTATCTGAACTATTACATTATCACACATCTCAGTCAGGAATTAAGATGATTTCCTTCTCTGAATGTGTGTCTAGAATGAAGGAAACCCAGAAATGCATCTACTATATCAGTGGCGAGAGCAAATAACATGTGGTGAATTCTACTTTTGTGGAATGGGTACAGAAACATGGTTTTGAAGTAGTATGCATGACAGAGCCCATTGATGAGTACTGTCTCTGTTACTAAGGAAGGTTAGAACTTCCAGAGCATGGAGAAAAGGAAAAAAGTAGAGAAAACACAGGCAAAGTTTGAGAACTTGTGCAAGCTAATGAAGGAAATTCTGAATAAGAAGATTGAGAAAGTGACAATCTCCCATGAGGTGGTGTCTTTGACCTGTTGCATTGTGACTAGCATGTATGGTTGGACAGCCAACATGAAGGCCCAGACATTGAGAGCCAACTCCACAATGGGTTACATAATGACCAAAAAGCACATAAAAGCACAGAGAGATAAACCCAGATCAACGCTTTGTGGACTCTTGGGCAGAGGCTGAGAAGAAGGACAAGCCTGTGAAAGATTTGGTGCCACTGCTTTTTGAGACAGTTCTACTGTACTCTGGCTTCTCCTTTGAAGACTCCCAGACTTATTCAAATCAAACTTACCACATTATTAAGCTAGGTTTTGGCACTGATGAGGATGAGGAGCATCCTCACAGCAGAAGAACCCAGTGCTACTCTTCCTGATGAGATCCCCCACTTGAAGGAGATGAAGATGCATCTTGCATGGAAGAGATCCAGTGGTTCTCAACCTTCCTAATGCTGCGACCCTTTAATACTCATATGTGGGCATATCTGCATGTGGGCAGACCGCCTGGAGAGGGATAGAGGAGCCATGTCTCAGTTCCTAAGACCATCGGAAATATGGTTTTAGGCGACCCCCAAAGGGGTCGTGACCCACAGGTTGAGAACTGCTGGATTAGACAAACCTCTGCACCAGACCCCTCTTTCCCCAGCCCTGACCCAGTATAGTTCCCTGTGTTTTCTCACAGCAGCTATAGGAGCCCTGTCCTGCTTGACTCCATCTGCCAATGTCTAGTGGGGGTTTTCCTCCTTCTGTTTTCCACTGTATTGGGGCAGAGCTTAGAGGATCCCTGTTCTTTTTCTCCTGATCTGAGGAGTAGGGTGGTGTGTATTGTGGGCTGTTTATGTTTATTTTGTTCTGAAATAAAATATGCAGAATAAAGAGAATGTGGTTTTTTACATGAAAAAAAGAGAATGCTTTTGTTTGTGATATCTGTCTTACAGTTAACTCTGTATGAGAGGCAGCATGGTGTAGCAGAGAAGCACCCTCTGAGTCAGAACAATGTGTGTTCAATCCTGCCTCTGATATATAGGATCACAGAACTGCATATTAGAAGGGACCTCAATAAACATCTAGTTGAAGGAATCCTTTCTGCAACATACTGGACAAATGGTCTTCCAGCTTCTGCTTGAAGGCTTCTCATGAGAGGGAAGGAACCATCTCCTCTCTAGGAAAACCCTCCCAATTCTGGGCAGTTCTAATTGTTCGGAAACTTTACTTAATATCAAGCTTCAATCAGCCTATTAACAACTTTCTTCCATCGTTCTTTGACCCTTCTAGGATCAAACAAAATACATGTAATCCCTTCTCTGACAAATTCACATACTTAAAAAGAGGTAACGTGTCTCCCCGCTTTTTCTTTTTTCTTCAGGTTAAACTTGATTTTTTTCAACCAATCTGCATATGTCATGAACTCAAGGTCCTTCATGGTGCCGGTTGCCCTCTTCTGGATACTCTCCAGTTGATCAATGTCTTTTTTAAGCATCAGTGTCCAGAATTGAACATAGTACTCCATTACCTTACTCACTTCTACCTTCATACACCTTACATGTACTCTTCAATCTAGTGATGCTGACCTCTCAGGTGTTGTAAGAATAAAACACTCCAGCTCTGGGACCTAGGCTTTTTCCCTGGCCTTTTCCCATGCCTGGAGTGTTCTGCCTCCTTATCTCCACTTACTGACCCACCTAGCTGCCTTTAAGTCCCAGCTAAAGTCCTGTCTTCTGGAAGCTTTTCCCAAACCCTCTTAATTCTAGTATCTTCCTTCTGTTAATTATTTCCTCTTTATCCTTTACATGGCTTGTTTATATCTAGTTGTTTGCTTGCTCTCTCACCTCTTAGATTGTAGGTCCCTCGAGGGCAGGGACCACCTCTTTGTATCCCCAGTTCCTAGCCCAGTAGATAATTAATAAGTATTTATTTACTGACTGACAGACTGAATTTCTCCTAATTGGTCTCTCTGGGTCATCTCTCCCTACCCTAATCTATTCTCCATACAGGTGGCAAAATAATTTTCCTGAAGTGCAGTTCTGACCACATCATTCCCTCTCCTTAGTCAACTCCAGTTGATCTCTGTGGTCTCCAAGATCAAATAATATTTCACATTAGTCTCATCCTTTGAAAATCCACATTCTTTTATAATATATATCATAATTAGTACTATAGTACGTATGTATAATTTAGAATCAGTAAATATATATATATGTATATATGAATTATATGCTAATTTTTTTCCTGAGAAAGGAAACAAACATTTATTAAGCACTTGCTGAATGCTAGACATTGTGCTAAGTACTTTACAAATATTATCTCATTTGAGACTCACAACAACCTGGGAGGTAGGGGCTTTAATTATCCCCATATTACAGTTGGGGAGACTGAGGCATAATGAGGTTAAATGACTGGCCAAGGTCACAATCTAATAAGTGTCAGAGGCCAGATTTGAACTCAGGTGTCCCTGACTTCAGGCCTAGTTCTTTATCAAGTGAGCCACCTACCTGCCTTCCCTACCCTCACCTTACTTTGTTTTTATTCATATTATATTTTGTAAAATTTTCTATAAATGAATGAATAAACCATTTATTAAGCATGTACTATGTATAAAATATTGTACAAATGGAAAAGTAAGAAAATTCCTGTCTCAAGGAATTCCCATTTTAATGGGAGAGACAATGCATGTGAGAGGTTTCTGGGGGAAAGTCAGATGGAAAAGTCCTATGATCCTTAGGATGCAGGGGCAAAGCAAATGTTGACACCTCTTCTTTAATGTCATTTCCACTGAACAAATTATATCATTTTCAAAATATTGTACTATTTGACAATGCAAAGCACTTCGGTGGGGGTGACTAGGTGGCACAGTGGGGTGGCTAGGTGGCACATTGAATGGAGCACTGGCCCTGGAGTCAGGAGATCCTGAGTTCAAATCCAGCCTCAGACACTTAACACTTACTAGCTATGTGACCCTGGGCAAGTCATTTAACCCCAATTGCCCTGCCTTCCCCTCTCAAAAAAAAAAAAAGAACTTTGGTGGTAAGATGTCTTTTCTGGTCCTTTAGCAACTGTGGCTGTAGCATCTGCAGGAGCTACAGGGGATGCTTCTCAGGATGATAGTTGTATGCAATATTCTGGAAGCATTACAGGTACATGTCATTTCTGACAGCACACAAGCTCCTCCAGGGAAGGGACAGTTTCCTTATATTTCCAGTTTGTACTGGAATGTCTGGCACAGAGTAAAGAGCTTAAAAAAATGCTTATTGATCTCTTTGATATGTAACAAATCTAGAATTCTTTGAAACCACTGAAAAATCAGTGCTATCATTCCTCCGCCCAAAAGTTACCTAATAAAATGTATACTAATCCTGACAGTCAAGATCCTCAACCTACCTTTTGATCCTCATGGTATACTGCTCTTCTCCATGAAGTTCATAGTTCAGCCAGTCTGGAGTACCCTTGCATGTTATGCACACCATGTGTATTTATGCCTCTGATCAATTTTACTGTGTCTGAAATCTCCTTCTTCCTATCTCTACTCATTGAATTCTTCTCCATCTTTCAAGATCGAGTTCAGGTGTCACCTCCCCTGTGGAGTCTTCCTTAACCCCCACTTGAAAGTGATCTCTTCCTTCTCCTGTTGTACAGTGCCCAATATTCTGCTTCTGAACTTGCAATCTAATTTAAGTTGTATTTATCTGTGAATATTTCTTATGTCTCCCAATATAAACATATTTGCTGTGATCTTTTCTTATTTATCTTGGAATTTCCCACAATTCCCAACATAATAATCTGCATATAGAGGGATCTTAATAAATGTTTGTTGAATTGAATGAACAAATTTTACAGCATCCTCAGCTAGCAGAAACATTTTAATAACCTAGGCTATGCCCTGATGGCAATAAAAACCACTTGAGCAATGGAGTATATATGAAAGGTCCCTGTATATTTTATGGGTATCATTTATAATAGGCCATGGGAGTTATGCCTGCTTTATAGAGCACCAAACACACTCTAGTTTTTATGCTTAAAGGCATTTCATTTGTCCAATGGGGTTTGTAAACATTTGCTCTTGTATTGTCTGTGCAAACCATCTAAGGTGTTTTATAATGTGCTCTGCATTAAGTTATTAAATTGCATTGCCTGGCAAGTCTGGTCAAAGACAGCGTGCTGTGGTAGAAATTACCTGGACTAAAAATCAGGACACCTGGATTAGAGTCTTGCCTCTGTTAGCTTGGACAAGTCTTTTGCTTCTCTGAGGCTTAGTTATCATACAATGAGGTGATTGAATTAGATCAGACATTCTCCAACTTATATGGCCTATCACCCCTTTAAAAAAAAATTACTCAGTGCCTCCCTGGAAATCTACTTTCTTTAACCCTTTAACAGTTTTTTTTAAATTTGCTTCATTTAAAAAAAATATATATATATATTTAAAAATAATGCATCTCAAATTTAATAATTTACTGTAAATTTCCTGCATTGAAATTTTGATGACACAATATTGCATCATGTAACCACATAGTATCATATTGTAAATAAGTCATTAAACATACATATTCCTGCTAATGCACGCTGGACTTCCTGACAAGGCTCGATATCCTTGCCTGCCAACACTTGCTTGTTAAGACCTGTCAGCATACTTGACCACTGATCAATTATAACATGCATTTTGTGTGTTTATTTGGAAAATAATATATCATTATGACTTTAACTGTTACACAACAGATGAAACATGTACAAATGGTTTTTCAAAATTTTATTCTCTTCTTTCCTGCCCCCTTATTTTTATTCAACTCCCTCCAATTGTGCCCAAG
>CM053581.1:323499125-323531247 GCA_028627135.1 Pseudochirops cupreus | reverse complement strand
AAAAAAAAAGAAGTTATTTACAAACCAGATGTAGAGAGGATAAATTCGAGGTAATCAGCAGAGAGAAGACAGTAGCATTGAAAGGGATTTAGAAAGAATTCCTATAGAAGATGGAATTTTAGGTGGGACTTCAAAGAAACCAAGGAAATCAGCAGGTGGGGATAAGGAGGAAGAGCATTCTAGGCATGAGGTACAGTCAGTGAAAATGCCTGGAGTAGGAAGATAGAGTGTCTTATTTGAGGCCACTGTTCCAGGATCACAGAGTTCATGGGGAGAGCATGGTACAAAATGACTGGAAAGTTCAGAAGGAGTCAGGTTATGAGGAGCTCCGAACACTAAACAGAGGGTTTTGTTTGTTTGTTTGATCATGGCAGGAGTAGGGAACCACTGGAGGTTATTGAATGCAGGGAAACATGGTCAGATCTGCCCGATAGGAGGATAAGTTTCATAGCTGACTGGAGATTGGACTGGAATGAGGAGAGATGAGGCTGGGACACCAACCAGAAGGCTATTGAATATTCCAGACATGAATTAATGAGGACCTGCATCAGAGTGGTGGCAGTATCATTGGAGAGAAGGAAGTGTATATGAGATAGATGGTACAAAGAATCAATAAGACTGTAACAGATTGGTTAATAGAATGAGGAGTTGAGGATGCACCAAGGTTGGGAGCCTAGTTGACTAGGAGGATGGTGATGCCTTTGACAATAATAAAGAAATAAGAAGACAGGAAGGACTTTCTGGGAAAGATAATGAGTTCAGTTTTGGACAAGTTGGATTTAAATTGTCTAGAGGACATGAAGTTGGAGATGCCCTATAGGCAGTTGGAGATGCTAGACTGAAGGTGAGATAGATATCTTGCATCTACCACTCACACTTCATCAGTACCTCCTGACCCCCAGAGAGCCCTCCTTCCCCCTGATTGGGAAAGTCTAGAGGGTGGGCATTGAAGAGCTTTTTCCAGATTCTTTATTTAAGGAGGGTACTGAGGGAAGCCTTCTCATCATTTCCCTCTCAGCTGAATTCCTCTGGACTTCATCCTGCCCCTATCTCTCACCTCTATTTTTTAGCTTTAAAAAAAAGAATTATCTTTGCCCATTGGATTGTGAGTTCCTTGAAGACAAGGGCTGTCTTTTGCCTTTCTTCGTATTCTCAGTGCTAAGCACAGTTCCTAGCATATATAGTGCATGCTTAATAAATGTTTATTGATTAATTTACTAATAAGTAGATTTGAAAATCATCAGCATATAAATGATAATTAAATCCTTTGGAGCTTATTAGATCATCAGGTGAAATGGTACAGAGGAAGAAGAAAAGAGGGACTGGGAGAGAGGGCAGAATACAGTGAGAAGGTAGGACCTGGTACAACATCCAGCAAAGGAGAATGAGAAGATGCAGTCTGATAGGTAGGAAGAGAACCACAGAGAGAACTGTCATGAAAATCTAGAGATAAGGGAACATCAAGAAGAGGGTGAATGGCAGTGTCAAAAACTGCAAAGATGGATGAAAGTGCTCCTATTACCGTGGTTAGGAATAGATTTAGGGCACCTGGGTTCCTTTTTGAGTATTCATTGAAATGTACACATGCACACACACATAAACTGGCATGGAACTTAAATATCAGTGAATATAGGCTCAAAGCTAAGTAAAACACTTCTAATTCTCTTGGAATTCTATATAACTTTTTTCCTCTTTATCTCCACATAGATAAAGTGTTTAGTTGTGTTTTCATCTTGAACATGTCCCTCACAGACCTACCACTTGAGGTATAGTCCCCCATCACCTGTCAGTCAGACTCCATCAAAGAACCTTCTAATTAGTCTCCCTCAGTCAAGCCTCCCTCCACTCCACTCCATCTTATTTCAGTTGCCAGTGATTTTCCTAAAGTACTAGTCTGATAATGTAATCTCCCATCTCTATTCAATACACTCCAGTCATTTCAAGTTCCCTCCAAGACAGATATAAAGTCTTCTGTTTAGCCTCGAAAGCTTTTCACAAGCTGACTCCTTCCCACCTTTCTAGTCTTCTGATACTTCACAACCTCTCTGTTCCTAATGATCTACCTACATTGGCATATTTGCTCTTCCTCAGAAATAACATTTCATCTCCTAACTCTGAGCCTTTGCAGTGGCAGACCCCTATGCCTCCTCACCTCCATACCTCTTAGCTTCCCTGGCTTTCTTTATTATTCAGCTCAAATCCTGCCTTCAATAGAAGACCTTTCCTCATGTTCTCCTTATTAGAATGCAGATTCCTTGAGGTCAAGAACAATGTTTTTGCCTTTCTTTGCACCCCCTACACTTAGCTTAGTGATTGAAAACATAACTTAACATTGCAAAGTCTCACATACATGACATCATTTTATTCTCAGAACATCTGTATGAGATAGTAGAAAGGTAGGGATTTATCACTTCCCTTTGGCAATTAAGGGACCTGAGGCTAAATGGCCTGTTCAAATTTCCCTTGATTACATTCAACTAAAACATTTATCGCCTTAGAAGGTAGCAGATCTAAGTCTGGAGCCCAACTTGGTCACTCAAAAGACAATTCTTGTTCTTCTAAGCCAGGCTACCTTTCCATATTTGGAAATAGTTATGTCAGAGGGTTGAAGGTGTGGAGAAATATGCTTTAAAAACACGTGTACTGTGTTTTCCTGCACTGGGAAATTAAGGAAAGAGGTGACATTATGGAAATATTACTAAATTTGGAGCTGGAGAGTACAATGATGATGATGACCAGAATAACTAGTATTTTATATAACACCTTAAGGTTTGGTGCAGCTAAGTGGTGTACTGGGTAGATTACTGGACCTGCAGTCAGGAAGACCTGAGTTCAAAACTTTTCTCAGATATTTACTAGCTGTGTGAACCCAGGCATGTCACTTAACCTTCAGTGTCTCCAAAAAACCCAAAACCCAACCAACCAAACAGTAAAATACCCAAGGTTTACCAAGCATTTCACAAATATTATCTCATTTCATCCTCACAACAACCCTGTGAGGTAAATGCTATCCCCAGGTTAGGAATGAAGAAACTGAGGCAGCCTCTGGGTGAGTGACTCGCCCCGGGTCACATATATACTAAATGCATGAGGCTGAATTTGAACTCTGGTCTTTCTTGTTGTCGGTCTAGCATTTCTGTCATGGTATTGTACCATCTAGAGGACTCTTGGGTACAAATTCTGACTCTGACACTCAGTAGCTGTGTAATCTTGAACAAAATGCTTTACTTCTACAGACTTTAGTTTATTCATCTGTAAAATGAATGGATTAGATTTGATAATCTCTAAGGCTCCTTGCAGCTCTCAATCCAATCTGCATTTTAAAAAATATTTTTATTTGGAATTTAGGCCCCCCAAAATAGGCATTTCCATATACAAAGTAGAAGAAAAAAGAGAATTGTACACAAAACCATAGATCTTTATTATATGTGGCCTTCTTTTCTTTTTTAAATATATAAGAAATTCAAGTTAGAGCTTTCAAAGCTGTCTTGCTTCTCTGTGTGTATTTCCAACCTTCTTTTTGTTTTCTTCTCTGCATTAAAAAAAGATGCCCCAATGATCTTTCTTCCTTTTTTTTGCTACCCTATCCCTATTCTGTCTCCTCCTTCATACCTTCCACCCCAATTAGAAAAAAACAAACAAACCCTCAAATCTTTATAAATACGCAGTCAAATAAAACAAATTTCCATTTCCATTTTGGTTATGTTCAAAAATGCATGTCTTGTTTTGTATCTTGAGTCTTGGCCCTTTCCTGCTTTGGAGAGGCTCAGTTAGTCTCATGCCTTCCTAGGGCCCTATAAAGATGTAAACAGGTTTTCATTTGTAAAAGGTAATCCCAGAAGAAATGTCTTAACTTTGCAATGACATTAAAAATAAAAGCATCATTTTTGCCTTGAGTCCTGCTTTTGCGTGTTGAGTGTTTGGACTGCCAAGGGCTGGTAAGCTATTCAGAAACTTCCTGTTCCAAAGGCTAATTAAAGCCCTATGAATTTTAACTTCTACCTAGGGTTATCTAGCTAAAATATACAGCTAGGGAGGCCTGTTCAAAGTCATTGCCCCTGAGTTTGTCTGTGTGTATGTGTTTTTTCCCTCCTCTTTTCAGACTGAGATACACAGGAAAGCTCCCAACTTGGAATATAAATTCCGTCTTCCCCCTTGAGGGAACTTTAGGGGAAGAAGTGGAAAGAACCTGAATCGGAAACATTACAAGTATGACTTATCCCTTCTATTCCCCTCCCCCATTGCATGTATCAATTAGAGAGCAGTTTTTATGCATATTAGGTTTCTATGTTTTGCTCTGGCTTATAGATATAAATTCTCTTTGTTTAAGAAAATCAGCACCTTGAGGTCAGGATCTTATTTCATCTTTGCACCTCTCCTAATACATAAGACAGTGCCCTGCACAAGCTAAATGGTAAATACATAAATCTTTGAGGCAATGCGATGTAAAGGAAAACACACTGGATTTGGTTTTGACATGAGTTTAAGTCATACCTGCCCCAGTTACTCAACATGTGATTATAACACTTGGAGTCAGGAAAATCTGAGTTCAAATCCTGTCTCAATGACTTATCAGATGCATAAGCCTGGGGAAACCACTGACTTCTTTTAGTTTTAGTTTCCCCATCTATCAAATGGGGATAATGAGCATACCGACCTCCCAGGGCTGTAGTGAGAATCAAATGAGATAATATGTGAAGTGCTCTGCAAACCTTAAAGTATTCAATATAAAATACCATCATCATCATCCTTAAGACTCAGTTACCTCTTCTATAAAATGAGCATCCTTGCCCTACCTCATAGAAACCGCAGAAGCAATTTACTCTAGCTTAAATCACCACCACTTTTTTTAGAAGAGAAAATTGAGAACCAAAAAAAGTAATGTGACTTGCCCAAGGTCACATAGCCAGGAAGCAGTGAAGCCAGAACCAAATCTTAAGTCTTTGGTCTTCAGAGTATATGTTCTTGATATTATAACCCATCCCTTCCAGTCACAGGTTTGTGATGATCAAAATGAGAATGCACATAAAGTGCTCCACACTTGAAAAATACTGTAATACAACCCTCCACTATCCATTATTTCAAAGATTTGGTATTTTGTCAACGTGGGCCACATACTTCCTAAGTATTGATTGCAAACCCTCCCTGACTTGGTAAAAGGTTGTGGTAGGATATCAGTTTCCAGATGTAGCTTCCCTCGCCCTGACACAGCTTTCTTCCCACAAATATTCCTTCAACTTCAGCTTCCTTACGTTCTAGGTCCTGGCCTACAACCAATAAAAAGCCTAAGCCACGTGAGCTTCCAGCCTTTCGGACTTGGTGGGTGCCCAAGATCACTTGACTAGCTCTACTTTGATGACTAACTAAACAGACAAATTTCTATGTGGAGACAAAGAGGATCAGGTAAAGGGAAACTAAGAGCTGCTGTCTTTGCTATATATCTTTGTTGAATATCCTTGCTGTGTTAGAGCAAAATAAACTTCCTTCTTTGTTACAAATTCAGTGCCTTGATATAAAAAACCCCTATATAATCTTCAGTATTCCTATATATTTCTAACAAAGTCCAACAGCAAGAAATAGAAAGAGAAATTCCATTTAAAGTTACTGTAGACATTATAAAATATTTGGAAATCTATCTGCCAAAACAAACCCAGGAACTATATGAACACAATTACAACACACTTTTCATACAAATAAAGTCAGATCTAAATAATTGGAAAAACATCAGTGGCTCATGTCTAGATTGAGTTAATATAATAAAAATGACAATTTTACCTAAATTAGTTTTTTAGTGCCATATCATTCAATCTACCAAAACATTATTTTATAGAGCTAGAAAAAATAGTAACAAAATTCATCTGGAAGAACAAAAGATCCAGAATATCAAGGGAATTAACAAAAAGAAATGCTGGGGAAGGTGGCCTAGCAGTACCAGACTTTAATCTCTATTATAAAGCAGCAGTCATCAAAACTGCTTGGTACTGGCTAAGGAATAGAGTAGTGGATCAATGGAATAGATTGGGTACAAAAGGCTCATCAGTCAATGACTATAGTAACCTACTGTTTGATAAACCCAAAGACCCCAGTTTTGGGGATAAGAACTCACTATTTGACAAAAACTGCTGGGAAAACTGGAAAACAGTATGGCAAAAACTGGGCATAGAACAATATCTTACATCATATACCAAAGGAGAGTCTAAATGAGTGCATGATCTAGATGTAAAGGCTGATATTGTAAACAATCTGGGAGAGCAAGGAATAGTTTACCTGTCAGATTTATGGAGAAGGGAAGAATGTATGCCCAAACGAGATAGAGAACATTACAAAATGCAAAATGGATAACTTTGATTACATTAAACTGAAAATTTTTGTACAAATAAAGACAAGGTGACCAAAATTAGGAAAGAAGTGGAAAATTGGGAAGGAATTTTTACAGCCAGTGTCTCTGATAAAGGCCTCATTTCTAAAATATACAGAAAACTGAGTCAAATTTTATTAGAATACAAGTCATTCCCCAACTGATAAATGGTCAAAGGATATGAATACGCAGTTTTCAGAGGAAGAAATTAAAGCTATCTATAGTCATATGAAAAAAATGCTTTAAGTCACTATTGATTAGAGAATTGCAAATCAAAACAACTCTAAGGTACCACATCTCACTGGTCAAATCAGCTAACATGACAAACAGAAAAATGATAAATGCTAGGGAGAATGTGTAAAAAATTGAAACACCAATGCATTGTTGATGGAGTTGTGAACTGATCCAACCATTCTGGAGAGCAATTTGGAACTATGCCCAAAGGGCTTTAAAAAAAAGTACATACCCTTTGAGCCAGCCATACCACTTCTAGGGCTGTATCCCAAAGAGATCATGGAAGTGGGAAAAGGACCTGTATATACAAAAATATTCATAACAGCTTTTTTTGTGGTGGCAAAGAATTGGAAATCAAGGGGATGCCCATAAATTGGGGAATGGCTAAACAAGTTGTGGTATATGAATGTAATGGAATACTATTGCGCTATATGAAATGAGGAACAGACAGACTTCCTAATAACCTGGAGAGACTCATATAAACTAATGCTGAGTGAGGGGAACAGAACCAGGAGAACTTTGTACACAATTGCAGACACATCGTATCTGTAATGACTAACTTTAATAGACTGGGCTCCTCTCAGCAATGCAAGGTTTTAACAAAACTGCAAAAGACTCAGGATAGAAAGTGATATCCATATTCAGAAAAAGAACTACAGAGTCTGAATGCAGATTGAAGCAAACTACTTACTTCCTCTCTCTCTTTTGTGTTTTATTTTGCTTCATTCCTTCTTTCTCGTTGTTCACTCCATTGCTTATAGTTCTTTACAACTTGACTAATGTTTAATTAGTCAAGGTATTAATAGAATCTATATCAAATTGCAGGCTGCCATGGTGAGGAAAGGAGGAGGAGACAGAGGGGGAGAAAATTTGGAACTCAAGGGATTGTGGAATTGAATATTGTAAACTAAAAGTAAATAAATTAAAAAAAAAAACACTTAGTGCCTCATTTCTTCCCAACACTGAACCTGAACAAAGTGACAACTTTAGAGCCAAGTCCCCCAAAAAAGTCTTTGAGAGTTGCTATACTCCCTCTCCCCCCCCCCCCAGCCCTCCAGTTTCATAACTTTATGGTCAACCTGGTGAAGAATGCCTTTGAACTTAACTAGTCTGCCTATTGCGGAAATATATTTAATACTACATGTATAACCTATATCAGATCATTTGCCATCTTGGGGAGGGAGGAGGAGAGGGAGAGAGGGAGAAAAATGTTTGGTATTCAAAATCTTATAAAAGTGAATGTTGAAAACTTTAGATGTAATTGGAAAAAATGCTATTTTTAAAAAAAAAGGGAGAGAACTTAACTATTCTGCTTCTCAGATGACAGATGCATTACATCTCTGTGTCTATGCTTGATCCGTTTCCAGCATGGTAGGACCACCTGGAGCTTGTACATCATCTTCCACATCATGAGAAGGCAGTAGAAACAGATTTTTGTAGAGGTACATAATGACACATTACATATAATATATCTTAATATTTCTAATGTATGATGACAATAATGAAAGGCTGTAGGGTGGGATGGATAAAGTGCTGGATGGACTTTTAATCAAAAAGACCTGGGCTCAGTTCCCTACACTGACATTTACTAGCTCTGCCATCACCAGCAAGTCACCTAATTTCTCTGAATTTGAGGCAATTTTCTAAGATTATAAGTTTTAGATGGTTTTTGATCAGCTACTGTTGGAGAGATTCCCACATTAATGAAATCATAGAGGTTTGACACAGTATCAACAATATATTTACATGTCAATTACAGACACACATGCACACTTACACATACATTCATTTTAATCCTTACAACAACTCTGTGAGAAAGATAGAATATTTTTAATATTCCCATTTTACAGATAAGAAAACCAAGACTAAATGATTCACCTAAGAAAAGAAGTTGCCAATGTTATCCACTGCATCCTAGCCCATTGCCAATCATCTTGACATTGTCTTTGGACTTTGATGACTCTGGAAGAGAGAGTAAGGCTGACAACTTTGTGCAGCTCTGTCACGCTTAAATCCAATTCATGCAAGAGTCAAGATATCACCCCATGATGGCCTTGATCCTTTTGAAAAATTGGCAAACAACAAGTTACTGATTATTTCTTAATAATGGTGACAATAAAAATAAAACAAGCTCTTTTTAGTACTTAAGACTTTCAAACTTATTCCATAATTTGATAATGAACAGTCTTTTTTCTCATTAAAAAAACCTATTTTCAGTCCCTTTTCTGTCTCATCCTTCAAAAATTCAGACAGCAAACATAACCTGTCCATTGGTTCATCTTCTAGAGAAAATTGCTCCTGAATCCTGACAAAGAGTATGACAAAAACTTCAGTGAAATCAAGAGCTAAATGGTAGGTAGCTAGAGTCAAAAGGTCAAGATTATGGTTGTCCTGGGATTATACTCTTACACATTCCTATAACTAAAACATTTTTTCACATTTTTGGTGCTGGATAAATAGAGAAAAAAGACATGTCCTGGAAAATAGGAATACCAGATCTGTCATTGAGCAGCTTTGTGACTGGGTAAATCCATTCATTTCTCTGAATCTTATCAATACAAGCAGAGGTATTAATTTCCTGTAATTCTGGCATTCTATGATTTTTCTTTCCAATTTCTTCCAAGCTTTCCTCAGTTAGTTTCCTCACTAGTTAAATGGAGAAAATAATAGCATTTTCCACCTTAAAGAACTATAGTGAAGTTCATGGTGAGAATGACCATGAAAGTTCTTTAAAAACAATACAGTGATATGTGAATGTAACAAGCCTTTGGGAAAGTTGAAATGGATTCTCTGAGGATGGGGGCACACAAAATGTCTCTTTTGTTCTAATTTTAATTGCCTGGGAAAAGATGGACCGATTATCATAGTACTTGGAAGTGGAGAGTACAGGGTTACATAATTCTCCCTTTTGGGTTTGGTGGTTTTGATTTCCTTGTAAGTGAACAGACTATTGATTTTTCTATTTCTATTAATAACTCCATATCTCTTCAAAGAAGCAGCACTGTTAGGGCTTGAGGCTCTTCTTTGTGCTTCTAGATATGTCAGTCTATTGTGTTATAAGGCAAGTTCCCTAGGAAAGCAACGTGTATGGGTCTCTGAGGCAAAGGATAAATTCCTCTCAAATCCTGCTTCCACCCTCTCGCCTCTTTTCCCTCCACTACCCATGCAGAGAAAGTGGGAGTGGGAATAGAAGAGAGGAGAAGTCAGGGGAAAGAAAGAAGACCCCCACCCAAAGCCAGGGCTCTGGGCACAGCTATTTATGACCTGAGAGGATTCTGCTCCCTACTTTCAAACTGGGAGAAAGAGTCAGCTTGACTCTAGTAAGAAAGCTGTTGTTATAGATCTGGTGAGAGGTGATAAGGGCCTGAACTACATATTAGGTCTATGAGTGGAGAGAATGGGGTAGATATAGGAGCTACTTTAGAGATAGAAAAGATGAGATTTGGCAAATGTTGGATATGTGAATTGAATGAGAATAAGGAGTCAAGGATCACATCAAGGTTGTGATCTGGGTGACTGGAAAGATGTCCTCCATGGAAATAGGGAAGTTCAGAAAAGGAGTGAGTTTGAGGAGAAAGATGACTTAGATATGTTGAGTTGGAGAGTTTTATTCATTTTCATCTTTTTTTTGAAATGTCCAATAGGCCATTAGTGACGTGGAACTCAAGATTACGTATAAATAAATTAATAAAAAGTCATCTACATAAAGATAATAATTAAGCTTATGGGAATCAATGAGGTTACCAAGTTTAAAAGTATAGAGAGTTTGTCAATTGACAAGCATTTATTAAATGCTTATTGTGTTTCAGATGGAAGATAACCCAGGAAGGAAGGTATTTGCAGTGGGAACATGGGGAAGGGTCTCTCTGCAGGGAGTAGGATTTGAGCTGAATGTTAAGGAGAAGAGGAGAGGGCCCAGGGAAGAGCCTTGCACTACATCCACAGTTAGGAGATGGGCATGGCTGATGATAGAGCAAGGCCAACCAAGAAGAAGCATTTGGACAGGAAGGAGGAGAACTAAGAGAGAGAAGTGTAAGGAAGAATGGAGACAGTATCAATAGGAAGGTGGTGTTAAACAATGTCAAATGTTATAGAGATGTAAAGACAGATGAAAATTGAGAAAAGACCTTAGGATTTGGTGATTGAGATCATCGTTATTTTTGGAAATAGCAGTTTCAGTTGAACTGGAAATCAGACTCTAAATTGAGAAGTAAGTGAGAGAAGAAGTGAAGGCAACGACAGCTTCTTCTAAAAGTTTGGCTGAGATAGCTTACAGGAATAGTAGAGTCTTAGTGAGGTAGCCCACCAACATAAGTAATAAGCAACAGAATCAGGATTTGAACCCAGATCCTTTGCTCTAAATTTTGAAATTTTTTTCTATTTTTTTTTTTCTGTTTATAGTTCTAACTTGCTATGTTTTTAGGACTTTTAGTTTTAACATTATATGTTCTTAAGTCTCTTCTAACCTTCATACTCAAAGTTTGATATTCTAACATTCTCTGTTCTGAAATCTCATCCAACAGTGTAGTCTATGTGTGTAGAAAAGATAACAAATGATTTGGTTCAGGGGTGTTCAGGTAAATGTTTAACAACCATTTCTCTGGGGAAAAAAGTGTACCCATGACACATTTTAAAATTTAATATATATTAACATATTCTCCATCATTTTCTTAAAACTAGAAAATCAACAAAATAATAAATCAAGTCCTGATCTATAGAATTTGATCATTTCTGAGGTATAAATGCTCATGCTGAAAGTCAGACAATCAGTCAGCTCTCTCAAGTTGGTTCAAATTAATTCCTGTACATCCCTGTACAACCCCTGGTTTGGTTGGTGAGAAGGCTCTGGGACACACTAGGGAAGCTGCTTCATTCTATCCAGTCATTTAAAGAATCAAAGTCTTACCCCAGGCACTTTGGAGGACACAAAGATGAATAACACGGGGTCCCTGCCTTTAAAAATCTACCTAGTCTACTAAGGGAGATAAGAAAGGGGCAGAAACAGCTACAGTAAAAGGCAGGGTGTGATAGTTTTAAGAGGTACCAACAAAATTGCTACAGAGATTCAGAAAAGAATCACTTTTCTTTGGACGAAGTTTAATGGGATTATTCTTTGCAAAGTCATCTGAGCTGCTTTGCCAAGCTTCTCATTCCTGGCTTTTTAAAAAAGAATGAGCCTAAAGGAAGCAGAGAATTTCAGTCTTGTACTTCTTGGTCATTCTCTGCCCATGTATTAGGTTTATAGGCCTTGCTCTGGCGCCACCTAGTGTTGATGTGCCTGTTTTGGCTGGAATTTGTTCCCTTTGTGTCTGAGCTTCTGGGAACTTTAAAGGAGACAGCTTTCTTTTTCTTACTTCAGTGGGGCAAAGTACAGATGACACGCAGGGTCTGAACTTAGTTGCCTTTTTTTATGCCAGTATTAGGGCAAAGTTTACAGAAGTTAGAGAACTAGGACCATTTCTGCCACTAACTTTCAAAGTCATTTGCCACAGGCAAGGCTCTTAATTTCTCTGACCTATTCTGTAAAATAAAGATGCTGGACTAAATGGTCTGTAAGGACCACCTAGCTCTGATACTGTCTCTTCTATGTTCTTACACCTGGTAGTGTATCTTCCAGCTCTGATTCTCTGTGGTCTAAGGCCTTTTCCAGGTCTAATATTCTATGGTTCTTTGATTCTAAGGTTTCTTCTAGCTTCAACATTCTAGTGTTCTAGGAATCATATTCTCTTCTTCAGTTTCATATTCCCCAGCTCTCTCACTTACTTGACTATTCAGGTAAATACTACTAGTGAATACAGGAATATGAGTGTCATCACATTCTACTACAGGGGGAAGAAAGAAAGAAAATTATTGCAGTCCTTCACTTTTATACCCCAGTAGCATTTTAATTTTCCAAGTGATTTCCGTACATGAACTCATTTACTCTTAATATAGTCAATAAACACAATACGACATACATATAGTGGTAGTATCCTAATAGAAGATTGTAAAATTAAAAACCTTAAGAGGTAAGCCAGACAGGTTTTATTATTATTTTACAAATGAGGAATGGGTGAGGTAAAGCATGTTTGAGTGACTCTTCAATGTTACCCAACTAGAACTTAGGTATGATTCATAGCCATGTGATCTTTCTACTACATTAATTCGATACAATAGAAATGTCTGAGCGTTCATCATATATAAGGCACTAGGATAGATATTTTATGAAATTAGCAAATGAATAAGGCACATTCCTTGATCTCATGGAGCTGACAGTGTAGTAGAAGTGATAAATCATGCTTAACAAAAACTATTAGTGAAATATATACCTAGAATCAAATCCCAACTGCAATTTATTACCTATGTGATGTTTAAAAGAAATGTCACAACATCTTTGGGTGTCAATGTTTTTATCTTTAAAATGAGTGAATTGGTTAGAAATTCCTGGCATCTGGAAGCAGAAAGGGAGAAATGGGGTAGCATGTAGCTGAACTGGAAAGAACCAGCAGCCCAGGGACAACTGGCCAAAGGGAAAGAGAAGGGACAGAAACACATTGGCTGAAGCAGTAGGGCAAAGTACAGGTTAGTTCTCCCTCACACCTCCTCCAAATAAATCTAATAAACATACCAGAGTGAGTCCTGATGGGAAAACCAAGAAAAAAATTCCAAAGAGTCATTTTTCCAGGGCAGGTATGTATAGTGAGACAGATGTTTGTGGACAGTGGGGTTGGTGTCTAGCAAACAACTGTCACATAGAACATTATGGCACAGAGAAAGGCTATGGACCTAAGTCTAGTACAAAGGGACCTAAATTTGTTCAGGGTGCAGGAATAAATGCCACTGACAGCTCCATTGCCCATTACTCAGTTCTGGGTCACAGATTCAGGACTGACTGATGTGGCGGTGTGCACTTCAGAGTGGCTTTCTGGAGTGAGAAGTCATAGACACTAACCTGAGCAAGGAACAAGTACAGAAGCAAATCGCATTTATGTGATTCTGACCCCCAGGAGCAGAGCAGTAGCATCAGTTCCAGCTGCCAACCCCAGTTCAAAGCCTGCAGCAAAAGAACTAAAGCAGGAAACCCAGATTGAAGGAAAGCCTACAGTTCTGTCACTCTGAACCAGCAGGGATTTCCAGCTAGCCAATAGTGGCTGAATCCAACAGCAATCTACTGGGACTCCTCCATGGTTAAGCCCACAAAGATATTGTTCAGGCCTAAACCTTCTGGTCAAGAACTTGAAAACTCAGAATGGGAGGGCAGTAACAGGACTTTGCCTGAGAACAGAGCATATTGGGAACACAGAAAGTCTGCAAGCTCTTCCAGGGGTGGGGAATCCAAACTTGTTTGTTTTATGAAGTTTGGATTCAGTAAAAGGGCTGCACTTGAGGACCTAGAAGGCTACACGTGGCCTTGAGGCCACAGGTTCCCCACCCCTGCTAGCCTAAGGCTGTCCCAGATATCTAGGAATAACTTAAAAGAAAACATAAACTCAGTTCAGACACTTCCTCTATAAATTTGAAGAACTTCAACAAAACGTAAAATCCAAATTAAGGAAGTGGGTTGGAAGAATGAGCAAACAAGAAAGAATACCGGTATAAAAAGCTATTATGGTGACAGAGATGCTCAAGATAAAGAACCCAGAAGAAAATGAGTCTAAAACAACTACAAGCAAAGCCTCAAAGGAAAATGCAACTGGGATACAACTTCAAATAGAATTCCCATTAGAAATGAAGTAAGAATTTTAAAAACAGTTAAAAGTGGGTTTATAAATGCAATGAGAACACTAGAGAATAATGGAAAAGGAATGAAAGCTATAGAAGAATCAGAAAGAGGATTAACAGCCTGGCACAAGAGATACAAAATTTTACCTAAGCAACAAAACCCTTGAAAATTAGAATGTACTAAATAGAATATAGTGACTCCATGAGACAACCAGAAATATTAAAACATAGTAAAAAGACTAAAAAAAATAAGAAAATTAAAGTATCCCATAGCGAAAACAACTGACTTGGAAAAAAAAGATTAAGGAGAGAGAATTTAAGAATCACTGGACTACCTGAATGCTCTGGACAGGAAAAGAACCTAGGCATCATATTTGAAAAAATATTTTTTTTTAACTGCCTAGATCTCTTAGAACCAGAGGGCAAAGGGGAAAAAAGAATTACTGGCCCCTTTCTGAAAGAAATCCCAAAATGAAAAATTCTAGGGACACTATAGACAAAATCAAGAGTTCTCCAGTTAAAGAAAAAATGCTACAAGTCCTCAGAAAGGGAAATTTCAAGTATTGAAGAATTACAGTCAGGATCATGCATGATTTACTAGCTCTACTATAAAGGCAGGGCCACCTAGGTGGTACAGTGGATAGAGCACTGGGCCTAGAATGAGGAAGACCTGATTTCAAATATGGCCTCAGACATTCACTAGCTGTGTAACCCTGAGCAAGTCACTTAACCTATTTCCTCATTTATAAAATGCACTGGAGAAGGAAATAGCAAACCATTCCAGTATCTTTGCCAAGAAAACTCCAAATGGAGTCATGAAGAGTTGGACATGACTGAACAATAACAATAAAGAAGCAGAGATCTTGAAATAGGATATTCCAGAAGGTAAAGGATATAGGCTTACAACCAAGAATCATTTATCCGAAAAACTAACTTCAATTTTACAGAGGGAAAAATGTATCTTTAATGAAATAGAGGAATCTCAAGCATTTCTGATGAAAAGATCAGAGCTTCGTAGAAACTTTAAAGTACAAGGACAGAAATCAAGAAAAGTACAAAAATGTAAAAGTGCATGAAAAATAATATAAGACTAAATGAGAATAAACTGCTTGCATTCAAAATTAAAGTAAATGGATGGATAATACATAAACCTCAGAACCCTATCATCATTAGGGGTAATAGAGAGGGCCTGAGACTGGTTCTGGTCTTTTTTTTCCTCTCCAAAGAGTTTAAAAGAAGAAAAAGCTGTTCTCTCTGCCTTAGAATAACAAGATCTAGTCAAGAAGAAAATTCTGACTTCAGGTTCAGCTCTTTCCATCATTATAAACTGTCCCCCGATAAACTGGGTCTTGAAGAGGAGACAATTCAAAAGGAAGAGGTGACAAAAAAGTATTCTGTGTATTTTAATATGATAGCTCAGATTAGTATTCGTGATTATTCCCCTCTCTAAATCATTTGGGAAGCCTAGTGCTTCTAAACCATTTCCCCATCATATGAGCATGTTGGTGGATCACCAGCTTTTCTTTCTTTCTCTGTCTCTCTCTCTGTCTCTCTGTCTCTGTCTCTCTTTTTCTGTCTCTGTTTCTCTCTGTCTCTGTCTTTCTCCCACTCTCTCCCTCACTCCCTCTCTGTCTCTCTTTCTCTGTCTCTCCCTCTCTCCCTCTCTCCCTCTCTCTCTCTCTCTCTCTCTCTCTCTCTCTCTCTCTCTCTCTCTCTCTCTCTCTCTCTCTCTCTCTCTCTCTCTCTCTCTCTCTCACACACACACACACACACACACACACACACACACACACACACACACACAAAATCTCCTTGAAAAGGTTTTTCCTCCATTATCCTGCCCTCCTTTGGAACTAGAATCTGACCAAAACATGAAGCTCTGATGTGTCTGAACAAGTTCAAGTTCTCCCTGATCTCCTTTTGAACTTAGAACCAACCAGTACTAAGACATCAGTTTTGGACTTGAGTACCCACTGGTTTGTTCTCCCATTGCTAGTGGCCTGTGACCACAGCACCCCAGTTCCATCTAATCACTCAACACCAGGTTAGCTTTTGTAAAGGAATATTCACTTCAAGATACAGCAAGAACAAGCACACAGACATTTCCTTCAACACTGGGGGCTATAAAATTTTTTCTATGCCACCTTGGTCATTGGGTAGAGGGGGCAGGAAGAGAGTGGGAGAGAGATTCGGCTCTCAATTTAGTTAATTTCCAATCTAATCTAATTCAATAAATATTTATTAAGTCACTACTATGTGCCAAGTACTGTGCTGCATACTAGGAATAGAATTAATAAAAAGAAAGACAGTCCCTGCCTTCAAGGAGCTTACAATATAATGGGGGCAGCAAAAGGGGAGACATAATACACAAAAGGAGGCAGGAAAACAGGTGGCAGGGAACGATCAGAGATTCTCTGGTGCAGGGGTGTCTTGTTCCATGGAGTTGAAATCAGGCAGAGCAGCAGATGCAAGAGCTGAGAATCCAGGTTCTACCTTTTAGAAAGGAAGGCATCGGGAGGAGTTTGTTATTCTACCTCCCAGTCCTCCAATCAGAGGGGAGAGGGGGATGAGAGAGGCAGCATCAATCAAGACCTCAATTAGCAGTGTGGTGATGAACTTATCCTGGGAAGGGCATCTTTTCACATGGAGTTGAAATCAGGCTGAGCAACAGATGCAAAGTGAGTGACTTGCTACACAACCTTTGTCTAAGTTCTTGTCTAGAAGTGCCTCACATAACTACTGGGTGAGTTCTTCTACTGGGCAAGTCACCCAAAAGTCCCTCCCAAAGGTTGTTTCTTGCTCCTGTGGGCATCGATACTGTATTGACTACAAAATCTGTTCTGGATTCCAACTATCAGATCCCTGCAGCTAAAGTCAGAGGTCTCTACTCAATGATACTAAGTTCGACACTAAAGTCTACACTTTTTTCATTTAGAATAGAAATGAATGAACAAAAAGATCTCAAGGACCAAGACCTTTCAGAGAAGGAAAAGGTCATGACTCTTTTCCTTATAGAATTGTTTCTTACCATGTGCTCTGAGCAAAAGAGTAACTGAATCAAGTGGAAAAGGGGCAAAGACAAAGTAATTGGAACTGATGAAACTTTTTGGATGCTTCCAAAGCCAATCAGAAAGTCTCCCATTCACTGCCTGATTAGCAGATTAGAGAGCCAGTTATAGAATGTCTACCCATGCTCCACTTTCCCTCCAATGTACTTCCTTACAAGTCTTCATAATTCTCCCAGAAGCAAGTTCCCAAGCACACTCCATATGGAAAGATTGCATCTCCCAGTTAAGATGGGCAGAGCCCATTTTTATGGGCTGGAGTATGACTTGTAAGCAGTTTTTGTGCCTGAGAGGCTTGCTGTTTTCCCATTAACTTAATTAGTTACCTGAACATCGGCCTCAGGTTCTCCATGCAGAAGCTGAGAAGTGGAGGGGGTACTTTGTTCCTCCTGCCAACTGGCTGAGCTCTATATAGGCTGCATTGGAATAGAAAGGGCGCTGTGCTAGGATTCAGAAAATGTGGTTCAAGTCCTGTCCTTACTATTAACTAGCTGAGCGACTTTGGGCAAGTCATTTCCTTTCTCTGGTCCTTAGGTGTACCTTCTGTAAAGGTCATGTCATGGAGATTTTGCTGGATTTGGAGACTCGGCTTACGTCTTTCATTTTGCCTTGCTAGTACCCCTTGAATCCTTGTCCTCTCTGTCCTAAAACAGAGAAAACTAGAGCAGCCACAGTTATTAAATTCCTACTCTTGACTTGCTATTCTCACCTAATTCTCCATTACATAAACCCTTTCAGGAGAGTGGAACAGAAACATCTGGAAGAACATCTGGACAGAGCTCTTATGGATTGCACTCTTATACAGAGT
Source organism: Pseudochirops cupreus (assembly GCA_028627135.1). Classification (NCBI taxonomy): domain Eukaryota; kingdom Metazoa; phylum Chordata; class Mammalia; order Diprotodontia; family Pseudocheiridae; genus Pseudochirops; species Pseudochirops cupreus. The sequence goes on along the minus strand of CM053581.1, from coordinate 323,513,081 downwards.
TAGCAACAGCAGTGCATCGAAGGACTTTATTACAGTGTGAATAATGTAGATTGCTTGGCCAATTTATTTTTCCCATTATATTTCTCCTTGGCCAATTATGCTAAAAATCACGCTGGAGTAATGGGTAGATGACAGCGATTGTTTTTGTCAGGATGCCATGGTGAATAACAGTCCTGGAAGATGTCTTCTCCTCCCTAAGTACCAGAAAGCATATGTGCATCAAGACAAATCATATTCCCTCACCATGGTTTTCAGACTAATGTGTGCTGTCTGCCAGTGTTGGTAACACTGGCCGGGCAAATTCTTCAGCCACCTGGCTATGCTTTCTGACTGCAGCTGAAAGTAACACCCTTGTATAGAATGGATGAGCACGATGCCAGAGTCAGCAAAAGATCTGGCCTTCCTCTCTCTGACTAATGACCACTGGTCTCAAGCAGAGTTTACTCAGAGTCAGGAAGAATTAGTAACCTAATCATGCTGAGAAGCAAATGAGGAAACTCTCATGTTTGCAAGTCTGGTCTGAGAATTTCTTTAACGTGTATTTTTGTTACAAAACTTTGGAAAAATAGACTTGGAGTCCAAAGATCTTGGAGTCTCATGTCTACCACTTATTGCCTGTATTATATTGGATAAGACATTTAACCTCTTTGATTTGGAGGGTTTATCTGCTAAATGGGAAAGGCAATAAGGCTGGCATTGGACAAGAGCTCTAAGAACCTTTCCAGCTCTAACATTCTAGCTTTCATTTACTAATATTCTGTGACTTAAATGTCCTTTCCAGAATTGTTTGATTCTGTGACTTGATGAAATTCCTTTTACATGGATACTTTTACATCCCTTTCATTTCTAAGAAGAGAAGTACTCTGAGGGCAGTCATTGCCTTCCTCTAGGTTTTGTGTTATGCCTACCATCCTATTTCTCTCTCTCTCTCTCTCTCTCTCTCTCTCTCTCTTTCTCTTTCTCTTCAGATACACACACAGACACTATGTACTATATACTGATGTAGCATTATTTATGTAGCATCAACAAGAACAGTGAAATGTGAATAGAGTGATGATGTACCTATTAATACATTTTGTCTTAACATAGCTTATAAAAAATAAACACACAAGCCACAGAGTATACTTAGGATCATAGGAAAATAGATTGAAAGCTGGAAGGGACCTAAGAGGTTATCAAGTCGAACTTCCTTTTCCTGTTATATTTCTCCTTGTTCAATTAAGCTATAAATCATGCTGGAGTAATGGGTAGATGACTGAGATTGTAGGAGAGAGAAAACTGGGGCCTTTGGAGGTTAAGTGATGTCCAGAGTCACATAGCTCATAAGGGCTGGAGGCAGGATTTGAACCTAGGTTTTCCTTATTTCAATTCCAGCACTTTCTCTACTGTACCAAGCTGCAAAGTATTAACCAATAAATAAAATAAAACCTAAAACCTAATAGCGTATATCTCTAATAGTGTGTACAACCATATACTTTTATAATTTACCATTTTATAATTTCAAAGTTTATTGAAAACTATGTACTTTACCTTTAACAAAGTAGTACCAACACATCCTCTGTAATTAACCTGAGGTTTATTATATATTATTACATTATATTATATTATTATATGTTATATGTATTATTATGTATTATGTATATTCAACTGAATAGTTGTAGGTAGTTCTTTTGGTTATACTTTCTTCATTCTGCGTCATTTTATGCACTCTTTCCCATATATTCCTCTTAATCTTTCATATTCATTGGTCCTTGTGGAACAATACTATTCTATTACATTCATATATGGCAATTTATTCAGTCACTTCCCAATCACTTAACACCTTATATGTTTCAAACTTTTTTTTCCTATTACAAATTATACTTCTCTGAATATTTTTGCACAAATAAGTTGTTTTCTTATTGTCGATAACCCTCTTGGGAGCAGCCCAACTGCTAGGTAAAAGGGTAGCATCAATTTTGTAACTTTTATTGTATTACTGAATATTTCTTTCTAAAATGGAGTCCTTGGTTTAAATGTCAGCTCTGTTACTTACTACCTGTATGACTTGTACACAGTTACTTCCTCTCCCCAGCCTTTGGTTCCCACATCTGTAAAAATGAAGGGCTATAATCCCTTACAGTTTTTAATCCTGTGAAATAATGTGGTCTGGATGTGTGAGTTTTCCAGATACTTGAAGTTTAGCCAAAACTCTTATTATAACCAGTTTCAGCGAAATAGTTTTGAAATATATAATTCACACTTCCTTGCCATAATAAATAGAGGACATGACACTTAATTTGATCTTCTTTTCATGATCCAGAGGCTTAAAAAAACAGGGTGATTATTTTGGGTTGTAATACAGTGATACCCTCAGGGGCTATTGGCCCCTATAGTAGTATTCAGCAAAATTTAGTTATTGGGTTTTTTTTTTTGGTTGGTTTGTTTTTAAAGTATCTTCAAGCTCTAAAATTCTGTGATTATTTCCTCCCTTATTCTTGACTCTCTCCTCTCCCTAGTTTTAATGTCTATATCTGATAGTCTGTTCTCCAACCACCAATCCCACATCATTCCTAATTATTTGCTATTTATTGTTCTCTACAAAGAATCGAAGTTGAGAAGAAAAGTTGGAGACCAAGTCAGTAACTATCATTTCATACCCTGTGTGACAGGGTTCTGACTGCTAATTTTCACTTTCTTCTTTCTGTGGATGATGCGACCATTTCTTTTCTCCTTCAGATTTAAAATTTTAAACTCTATGAAGATATACATAATATAATGTATGTATTATATATTATTGTATATGTATTGTTACATGTGTATATTAAATTTATTGTTATATGTGTATATTAAAAGTTGTATTATGCATAGAAATCGTTATGTTATCTATCTATACACATCTATCTTTCCATTTATCTACATATTTGTATCTATCTATCTCCAACTTATCCAATCTCTCTTCTTAGTTTCAGTTCTTCAAGACCAACCCGCCTTTCGTCTTTTGAGTTAGATGTTCCATAAGCAAACTTTGTCTAAGAAAAAAAGGTTTTCATCTATTGCAGATTCTCTGAAAGGGGAAAAATTTTTTAAAGAGAGGGGGAGCAATTTTTTAAATTAATTAATTAATTTTCTTGTTTACATCATTCATTTCCAAGAGATTTTGAGTTACAAATATTCTCCTCATCTTTTCCCCACCCACCACCCCAAAACAGCCATCCCACTGTATAACTCCTCCCCCAATCTGCTCTCTCCTATGTCCTCCCCCATTGCCCCTCTGACTTTCTGGTAGGGCAAGATGGATCTCCCTACCCCAGTGCCTGTATGTCCTAATTCCCAGTTGCATGTAGTTAATGATAATAATAATAATAATAATATATATACATATACATACATGTCTATCTATCTATCTATCTATCTATCTATCTATCTATCTATCTATCTACATTTTAACATTTGATTACAGAACTTTAAATTCTAGATTCTTTCCCTTCCTCCCTCATCACCCACCCCCACTGGAAAGACAAGCAATTCAATACAGGCTATACATGAGTAGTTATGCAGAACATCTCCACAATGGACATATTGTGAGAGACTGATTATATGTCCCTCCTTCCTATCCTGCCCCCAAGGGGGGAGAAATTTTTAAGAAATGAATTTGATGGATTGATTTTCTAACCCCTTTCTATGAGTGCCCACTCCTTATGATCAAACTGCTTTGGGTATAATTAGGTCCTGTTTTTTGAGTAGACCCCTAACTGAATGATATTAACTTTAGCTATGGGAAAAGTTGTGTACCCAAAGCAAGAGGATGTCCTAGACTATACTGGGCCATACCTAGACCCATGCTAGGATACTGTGATGCAGCCAGGTGCCAACTGGCAGCTTTGTCACCCACTACTCAGTTCTGAGTTACAAATCTGGACTGAGAAGTGGACCTCCATAGGATGGAAAGGTGCCATTACCAGGTGGAGAGGTGCTGAGCAGTGAACCAAGAAAAATAGAAGCTCAGAGACAAGCAGTAGTGGTTTGGCTCAGACTACAGGAGCAGAATGGGATCTCAATTCCAGCATCTAGCCCAAACTACAGTGGAATAACCAGAGCAAGAATCCCTGATCACAGGGGAGCCTGCAGTTCTGTCACCCTAAACCAGCAGAGCTTCATAACTGGTTGATAGAGGCTGAGTTCAGCAGCATTCTCTTGTTACTCTGACCAAAACCCAAGTCAGGAACTTGCAGAATTTTTGCTTGGGGTCAGCAATCAGACCCTACCCTTGATCAGACCTCTTTGGGATTTCTGGAAGTTTGCACATTTCCAGATTGTCTCTGAGATCATGAAATAATAAAATTCTCAATATCACTAGAAAATAGCAATGGGATCAGGCCAGACCTTCCCTCCAGAAGTGTTACAGAGGTCAGCCTTACATCAAGTCCAAAGTCAGTAAGTAGGCTGGAAAAATGAGCAAAAAAGAAAAGGAAAAAAAGGGAAAAAAAAAGAATCCCAGCATAATGAACTATTTTGGTGGCAAGGATGCTTAAGATAAAAATACAGAAGAGAACTGACTGCAAAATATCTACAAGCAAAGCCTCAAAGAAATCATAGGCTGAACACAAACTCAACTATAATTCTTAAGAGAGATGAAGCAAGAATTTTAAAGAGTTTCTAAAATCTTTTAAAATGGAAAGAGAGTGCTTAAAGAAAGTAATTGGAAAATAAATAAGGGTTATCAAAAAAAAGATTGGAAATGGAATTAACAGCTCAGTAAAAGAGGTACAAAATGTTGCCCAAGCAACAAATACCTTGAAAATTAGAATGAGTGAAATAAAAGCTACTGATTCCATGAAACAAGAAATATTTAAAACAAAGTAAAAAAACCTGAAGAAACTGAGTAAAATGTAAGATATTTCATAACAAAGACCTGAAAAACAGATCAAGAAGAAAAAATTAAGTTATTGAATTATTTAAATGCCATGACCAAAAAAAAAAGAGGTTTAGATTTACTACTTCAAGAAATCGTAAATGAACTTTGCCTAGCTTTCTTAGAACCAAAGGGCAAAGTAGAAATAGAAAGAATCTAGTGACCATGCTGTGAAAGAAATCCCCAAATGAAAACTCCTAGGAACTATAGCCAAAATCCAGAGATCTCAGGTCAAAGAAGAAATGTTTAAAGCTTCAAAAAAGAAAAAATTCAAGGACAAGAAAGCATAGTCTGCATCCTCTTTGACCCAGCAATGCTACTACTAAGTCTGTATCCCAAAGAGACCAAAGAAAAAGGAAAAAGACGTATGTGTACAAAAATATTTTTATCAGCTCTTTTTATGGTAACAAAGAATTGGGAATTGAGGGGATGCTCATCAAATAGAGAGTGGCTGAACAAATTGTAACATATGATTGTGATGGAGTACTATTGTGCTATAAAAATGATGAAGGGGATGGTTTCAGAAAAACATGTCAAGACCTATGTGAACTGATGCAAAGTGAAATGAGAAGAACCAAAAGATCATCATATACAGTAACAATAATGATGTAATGATGATCAACTATGAAAGCCTAGGCTACTCTAATCAAAACAATGATCCCAGATGATTTCAAAGGACTCATAATAAAAAGTGATTTCCACTTTCAAAGAGAAATTGATGAACTCTGAGTATAAATTGAAGTATGATTTTGTTTCTTTCATGATTTTTCTTACATTTAAAAATATTACTAATATGGAAATATGTTTTGCATGATTTCACATGTGTAATTGATATCACATTGCTTGCCTTCTCAGTAGGTGGGGAGGAGTGGGAGAGGTGGAGAAAATTTAAAACTTAAAATTTTGAAAGAATGTTAAAAATAAATAATTATTTTTAAAAAACAAGGAACAATCAGGGTCACTCAAAATTTAGGAACTACCACTACAAAGGAGTGGTGAATTTGAAATATGATATTCCAGAAGGCACATGACATGAGCTTACAGCCAAAAATAACTTACCTAACAAAACTGAATACATAATGCTATGGGGAGGGGGGTGGGGGAAATTAATGGAATAAGGGACTTCAAAGCTTTCCTGGTGAAAAGACTACTGCTATATAGAAACTTGGAAGTTCATATATAAGAGTTCATTTGTTAAGGTCCTTTTGTATTTGAAGAGGATCAAAACTACAACACTATGTTGAGATCAAGGTACAATGTGTTTAACTATGGCTGATCAGAATAATACAAGCTCAGAAGGCTCTACCACAGGTTGGGCACAAATAAACTACATGAACATTAGAGATGTCTCTAAATTTGTGCATCTCACATTTCTTTTGAGCTACTGAAATTCTGTTTTGCTTATACAGCACAGTGCCTTCTTTATGATGGTACACCATGCTGAACACTCCTGTGTCAGTGTCTCCCATCTCATAATCAATATCAAAGTTCTTGAGAGAAACCTTGAGACTATCCTTGTATTACATCTTCTGACCTCTGTGTGAGCACTTGCGTTGTGTGAGTTCTCCATAAAATAATCTTTTGGGCAAATGTACATTTGGCATTCAAAGAACATGACCAGCCCATTGAAGTTGGACTCTATGGTAGAGTTTGAAAGCCTGGGAGTTTAGCTTGAGAAAGGAACTTGGCTTCCAGTACCTTATCTTGCCAAGTGATCTTCAGACCTCCTGAATCTTCCCAAGAGAATTTAAATGGTACTGGTATACTAGTATACTGTCCTGGTTGCATAGGCATACAACAACAAAATCAGCATAATGGCTCCATAGGTCTAATATCTCTCTTCTCCTACACTTTCTTTTGGAGCCTCCCAAACACTGATCTAGCTCTAACAAGGCATGCATCACCCTCATCAGCTCTACAAACATCCCTGGAAATTATACTGTTAAGGTAAGTGATCTTATCCACAACATTCAAAATTTCTCCATTTGCTGTAACTGATGGTTTCCTGTATAGATAGTGTGGTGCTGACTGGTGGAGAACCTTTCTTTACTTGGTGTTACTTGTTGGGCCAAAATTAACACAAGCAGTAGAGAATCATTCCATATTCTTTGAGTACATACTCATCTGTGAACAGAAGCACATCAACTCTCTTTCTGCTTCAGTCTTGGCTTGTAGCCTTTTCAAGTTAAATAATTTACCATTAGTGCAGTAACTGACATTCATCTTCATTGAAGGCATCAGATAACAGTGCTGAAAACATCCTGCAAAAAGCATGGAAGCAAGCACACAACCCTGCTTTACTTCATTGGTAACTGAGAAAGTACAGTAGCATTATTCATTATCTAGAACCCATGAAAGAATGCTGTAGTGAAACTGACTGATGAACTTCTCCAGGCAACCAAATTTTGCCATGATCTTTCACTAAAAGGCAAGCATGAAAAAATAATCATAATGGACTAAACAAGGATAAATTGCTTGCAATTTAATATAAGGAGATGTCACATATGTCTCCTTTGAGTCATACCCTACCTTCTCTATTAATGTAGAGGGCAGCAGAGGTGTATGGGCCATTCAAGGAATACTAGCACCCTTGGTGTTAGGGTTTGCTAAACCCTTTTCAGGGCTGCTCATTCACCTTTGGTGTCCACCTGGCACTCAACTCTCATCTATGGCTCCAAGAAGCTGTAGCATGTGCAGCAGCCACAACCCAGTAAACCATCTCAGTAGATGGGCTTAACCAGGTTGAGGGCAACTGACAGACCTCAAACCCATAAGTGAATTGAATGGGGAGATCTACCCCAATCTGATGAAAACTTCCCGAGGCAGAGTGGGTGGATGAAAACAATTTGTTCTAAGAGCAACGAAGGCAGCTAAAGTAGATGCAGTAGAGCACTTAAAGCTTGATCAGACATCAAAGATGCCAAGGCTATCCACGGCCTCTTGGGCTACCACTAGTCATCCTGACTAGGCCAATGGACTTTGATGACTCTAGAAGAGAAAATGAGGTTGATGACTTTGTGGAACCCTGTCTCACTTAAATTCATACGAGTCCAGACATCACTCATGATGTCATTGGTCCGCTTCAAACATGAAGGAAAAACAACAGCAACAGAAAACAGCACCATACCCCCAGTACCTCAGATTTGCAACCTAAGAGTCATTTTGGACTCCTGACTATCTCCCTCCACATATTCAATCTATTGCCTTCACTTTGGTAATATAATTCTCTTGGCTATATCCCCCCTCTTCTCCTCTCTGACACCGCTACTACTCTGGTGCAGTCCATGCCCGGACTATTGAAATGATTTGCTGGTGAGTCTACCTGTCTCAAGTCTCTTCTCACTCCAATCCACCCACCAGTCAGCCACTAAAGCTATTTTCCTAAAACAAGTCAGACCATGTCGCTCCTCACACTCAGTAAACTCCAGTGGTTTCCTTTTGCTTCCAGAATTAAATACAAAATACTCCATTTGACATTCAAAGTCTTTCATGACATAGCATCCTTTCTAGTCTTTTTACACCTTTCTCCCTAACACATTCTGTCTGAACCACTGAAACAGGCCTCTTTTCTGTTCTATGAATGAGACATTTCATGTTTAAGCTTCTGGCATTTTTCTCCATCAGTACACTATGCCTGGAATGCTCTCCCTCCTCTGTTCTGCCTACTAAGTTCTCTGACTTCCTTTAAGCCCCAACTAAAAGCCCTTCTTTTACTAGGAATATTCCCGAGACTCTCTTAATTTTTAGTGCCATTCTTATTTGAATCACTTCCTATTCATCCTGTGTATTTCTTGCTATGTATATATTTGTTTTCATGTTGTCTCCCCCACTAGATTTTTGAGCTCCTCAAGGTCAGGGACTATCTTTTGCCATTTTTAGTATTTCTAGTACTTAGCACAGGGTCTACCACATAAAAAACACTTTATAAATATTTATCAGTCAGCTGATAGAGGGAGTCTAATTAGACAACTCCCAGGAGTGGTTCTGTTATGTCTTTATGATCTTAAGAGAAAAATGGAAAAGGTGTGGGGGGGAGACACTGGGGATGGGATGATGGAGAAAGAAAAGGAAAGTAAAGGAAAATTAACTCACATTATTAAGATTCAGAAGTAGACATATATACAAACAGGGAGGATGAACGGGTAACAGCTGACGCTTCAATTTAATAAGTCAATAATCATTTATTAAGCATATACTATATGCCAGGCAGTGTGTAAGTGCTGGGGATCTCATCTGAACTGTTAAAAGAAGGAAGAATGCACACATGTGCGGAAATACATTCCGTTCAACAAGGAAATAGGAGGAAAGGGAAAGAACAGAAGAGGAGGAATTAGAAGGAAGGTTGAGGGAAGGATCAGTCTGAAGCACAATAAACTCTGAGAATGTAGAAAATATTTGAAGCTTTTTTGAGGTGGAAAAAACGGGAATCTCAAAGGGTGTCCATAAATCAGGGAATGGATGAATAAGCCACGGTATGTGTATATATATATATATATATATGTGATGGAATATTAATATGTTGTAAGAAATGATGGAGGGAATGTTTTTAGAGAAATCTAGGAAGACTTATATGAACTGATGCAGAGTAAGGCCTCATTTAGATTCTCGCTTTGAGCGAGGTAACGCCCATTCAGTGAATCAGAGTCACACAGGTAGTGAGTGTTTGAGGTCATATTTGAACTCAGGTATTCTTGACTCCAGGCCTGGCATGCTGTGTTCTATAATGTCACCTAGCTGCCCACACCATAGATACCAGAGCAAGACTTGGGTTATCTGTTTCTTATTCCCCACTCTCAATATATGACCAGCTTTTTCCAGTTTATATCACAGACAGTGCTGGACTGGGTTTTTTGGTTTTGTTTTTGCCACTTGCATGTCTTCCTTGGTAGCATGTTGCTTCAGCCTGCCCATGGTCCTCATGCTTCTTTCTGCTTCTCCTTGAATCACTTGCAATTTGGAGTATCTTATTTCACTTATACCTTCATTTTTCCCCAGAAAGATTCAGTTTTTTCAGATACTCTTTTAGTCATTTTGGACAAGCCATTTTTTTCCCTCCAAAATCCAGGGGACTCTAAGCTCAACTAGAATCTGAAACCCTTTAAGAAATGCTGCCTTCCAAGTATTGACTTTCTTTTTCTTTCCCAAGAAATACAGTGCCAAGATCCCTCCAATTTCCCTGGAAAATGAAACTCTAGGCTGTGAAAAAAGAAAAAAAAACATGCACACACACAACAGGAAATTTGACCTTTTCCTTTACAAATAAAGGTCCTTTTATTGAACACATACTATTTTCTGATTGAACAGAAAGAGTTAAAAGGGAAAGAGAAACAAGTTCAAGATCATAGGGCTTTCCCTTGATTTGCTGTGACCTTTAAGAGAAGGAGGTCAGGCTGTTGACAGGTAATAAGAACGAATCTATTAATATTTGTAATTAAGAATGAGGCTTTACGTGTTTTCCTAATGAGCTGACAACATTTCCCATCCCCACACTACCATTCATTTAGGATAATCAACATTGACCAGATTATTAATAGCAGATGACAACTTTACACACACACACACACACACACACACACACACACACACACACACACTGCGTTCATGTTTCATGGAACCCACTTGGGACCACTTTCACAATATGGGGGTCTTTTTGGCCAGGGAAGGCTTTAGAGGGACAATAGTATAGGCTTATAAAGAAGAAAATCCAATTTGCATTTGGCTTTAGGAATGTAAATCCTTTTTGGGGGGGCAGATGTTCAGAGAAATACACCCATATAGACAATTGAGCATTCAACTGTGGGTTCATACAGATTATTGGGTTCAGTGTGAGTAGCTGGTTGATCCTAGGACTGGCTTACCATTCAAAACCAGTCAGTTAATATGACTAACTATCGGGAAGAAAAACTTCAAGTGCTTTACCAGCTTTTAACATAGGATATCTTGCTTACCAGTTGATGTCTCAGCTATAATTTTGCCCTTATTTTTATTTTCCTTCTAGAGCATTGCATTCTCAATTTAATATGTAGCCTGAAACCCCAGCCAGTTCACACTGACAAAATCCAAGGGGTTTTTTTTTGTTTGTTAGTTTCTTTATAGCAAACCACAGTTCTTTAAATTTGTTCCTCTTTTGGGTTTCTTCCCTTTGTTCTCAATCCCAGCAGTAGCATTTAAATCTAAAAAAGATAGACTTAAATGATGATTCATGTTTTAATATGTTATTGAATAAATTCTAAAAAATACTTAAAATAATACCATTTACAAAAATAACTCTTTGAAAAACAATGACCACTATCTTCAGTGGCCAGATGGAGATGAAAAGTTGGGAACAGAATGCTGCCTTCTTTTCTATTAGAGAAATGGTAAAACAAGAGAGTAAGTGGATAGAGAACAGAGTAATCGATCTCAGTACCCCCCACCCCCAGGAAAGCCCAAGTTGAATTCTCTAAGACAGGCATATCTTTGGCCCCATTCCTGTATATTCGATGATTGTTAAGTCAACTATGGACTCTATCCATGGCTTCCCAGGGCAAGCTCCTTTCACTGGGGAGCTGTGATGTCTGAAAATGTTCCACTCAGGAAATACTTCAGCATGGATGCTGTCCTATGTTCAACCTCCACCATTTTCTAACATCCTCCAAGGTAAAAGTATCCCATTCTTTATCACACTTTGGGCTTGATTTGCTTCTTTTTCTCATCTCTTTTTCAAGGCCAGAGTCTGAGGCTAATCAGTTAGTTTATATTCAGGTAAAGTCTGAAATTCACTCAAAGCTTAGAGAATGTTTGTGAAGAGGTTTCCTTATGGCAAAGAGTCCTTTCCACATCTTTTGTTCCATTCTAAGCCTTCTGGAAGAGCTCTACAAAATGGGGTTTATAGGAAAATACATATTTGGCTGGAGTCTTGCATATCTGTCACCTTTTTTTATGTCAATGAACATTTAAGTCATTTAATTTTTAGAATTCTAAATTATATTCCAAAATGCTTGTACTAATTCTGAACTCCACCAATAGCACATTGATGTTCCTGTCTTTCTACACTTCTTCAACACTGCGTATTCCCATCTTTTTTCTTGACCAATTTGCTGTGTGCAAGGTGGCACTTCAGGTTTGTTTTGATTCATATTTCTTTTGCTTTTAGTGAATTGAAACATTCTTTCATATTGTTGTTTATAGCTAGCAATTCTTCTGGGAACTGTTCATTCCTTTCTTTTGACCACTTGTCTATTGGAGAATAGCTTTTGATTATACAGATTTCTGTTATATGCTATATATCTTGGATGCCAAACTTTTATAAAAAAAATATTTGATTGAAAGATTTTTGTGCCCAATCAAATGTTTCTATTAACCCAGGTGTACTCAGGTTGTTGGTGTAAAAGCTTTTCAATTTAATGTAATCGAAGTGACCTATTTTATATTTTGTAATTGTTTGGTTAAGAATTAATCTCCTACCCACAGCTGTAAGAAGTATATACCATGTTTCTCTTCTAATTTTTAAATTGTATGATATTTGATACTTGGGTTGTGTATTTATTTTGAAATTTTATTGTAGAAGATACTATAAGATCTTGAACTGCCTAACTTTTACCCCATTGCTTTCCAATTTTCCCAGAAGTTATTCTCAAATAGAATGTTTCATCTAAGATATTATCTAATAAGGAGTTCTGCATTACCTAAGTAATTTATGCCTTGGGGTTTATAAAATGCCAGGTTATGGAGTACCATTACTTCTAACTCTTCCTTGTCTAGTCTGTTTCATTGACCCATTGTGCCTACTATATGCCAGGCACTATGCTGAATGTTGGGGATACAAATACAAGCTAAGACAGTCCCTGCCCTCTAGGAGATTATAATCTAATGAGAGAAGACAATATGCAAAAGGAAAGGGTAGGGAGAAAAGGTACCTTCCCGGGGGCATGTTGGAGAGTTCCAGAGAAGTTCAAATATAGTGTAGCTTTTGGAGAGGGAAATGAAGGAATGGAATAGGAGAGGCAGTTGGAACTGTGTTGAGTCCCCTCTTTAAATAGAGTCTAGTCATTTGGGTCCAATGAGAAGGGCAGAAAGTATTGATGAGATGTTTGCATATGGTTTTGACGATTGCGTTTGAGGTCTAGAACTGCTATTCTCTCTTTGTTCCTAACTTTTAAGGTATTTTCTAGATATTGTAGAATCTTGAGATTCTAACTAAAATTTTAGTTATCTCAAATGAATTTTATAATTATTTTATTTCATTCTATAAAGTAATCACATTAATAAATTAATTTGAGTGGAATTGTTATGTCTATTATGTTGACACAACTGACCCAGTAAGCACTAAAAATTCCTCTAATTATTTAAGTTGCTCTTTACTTCTTTGAGCGATATCCTATAATTGATTATAATTTAGATTATAAGCCCAATTCATTGATCTGTTCTTTTTCTCTCTTTTTAAAATTGTATAAGCATTTAAAGATATAAATGTTCCCTTTAGTACTGCAGTGGCTGCATCCCACAACTTTTGATATGTCATCTCATTGTCATTATCTTTAATGAAATTATTGATTGTTGGGTGGAGTCAAGATGGCGGCATAGAAGCAGGAAAACTCAGTGAGCTCCCCCCATAACCACCTCAAATACCTAGAAAATATGACTCTAAACAAATTTTAGAGCTCCAGAACCCACAAAGTGACAGAGAAACAAATCTCCTGCTGAAGGCAGCCTGGCAGGCAGACAGGAAGGGTTTATTGCAGCATGCTGGTAACCAAGACCAGCCATGATTTTAGCCCCAGAGTGACCAGGACTAGCCCCGGCAGGAGCATTCAGGAGAGTGGATCACCAGCAGCTGTGGCGATTTCCAGAATTATCAACCCATAAATGCCGAAGACAAAGTGAAAGGTCAGTGAAACTTGGTTGAATGTGGAAGGGACAGAGGAGTGGGTCCAGCCCTCTGACCCCAGAGCCAGAAGCTGTGGAAGCAGTGGCCTTGCAGCTGCCTCCATGTGGCTGAGTCAGAGCTCCCAGCCTGCAGATTGCAGGGGGGCCAAGCAACGATTCAGAGGCTAAGTGATCTTGCCTTAACCTGCCTGGAT
>CM053581.1:323471798-323498625 GCA_028627135.1 Pseudochirops cupreus | reverse complement strand
CATGATTGCACGCCACCATGGGGGGGGGGGAGGGAGGGGAGAAAATCTGAAACTCAAGTGATTGTGGAACTGAATCTTGTAAATTAAAAGTAAATAAGTAAATAAAAAAATTAAAAAAGAAAAGAAAAGATGTGAGGTCATGGGCTTAATGGTCTTAGAAAAAAAAATTTTCCCCTTGAGAAAAGAGGAAACCACCCAAATGAACCCACAGTTCTTACCTTTAAAGAATATATAATTCATAAGAATCAGTAGCGTGTTTTCATCCAAACTGTCAAACACTTCCGTGATTTTCCCTTGGGTTTGTTTCTTTACATAATCATTGATCTGCTGTGTTGCCAAATCAGAGTTCTGGAAGTTAGCAGGGAAAACTTCTGTTGAATACAGAAACTTGCTGTCTTCCTGGAACTTCTCCAGCAATTCCAAATTTTGGTTGATAAATAAGGCATTGCCGGTGCTTAGTTGGACCGTGTTGTTTGAGAGGTTGAGGGAACGGATGAGTTGCTGGAAGCCTCTGTGAATTTCAGCCACTGGGGTTTCTGTCAAGTTGAATCTCAGACCTTCTAGGATCTGAGTCTGGGTGGTTCCTCCAGCCCCCAGAGACAGGAAAGCAGAGGCAATTGTTATACTCAGGGGAGAGAAGAGGATATTCTCCTTGCTGTTTTCTAAAACTAGCTTCTTGTACAGAAGTAATGTAAAGTCAACATTGTCAGTGTATGGTGGTGGAAATTCTGAATTTATCCTACCAGGTTGCCTCTCCAGGATCTGGTCATAAGTCTGACCTTCCTCTGGATTGGGGTAACACAGCCCAGTGACACAGAATACAGCCACAAGCAGCCCCAGAATATAGGCAGGATACATTCTTCCAACCTTTAATCTGTGGAAAGAAAGCATCACTGAAGTTACTGCAGCAAAGTGTTAAGTAGGACTGGACTTGGGCAGCTCTGTGGTGCAGGGATAGAGCAGGGGTGAGGAACCTGTGACCTTGAAGAGACATGTGGCTTTTTAGTTACTGAAGTTTGGAGGGCCACACTTGAAGACCTAGAGGACCACATGTGGCCTCAAGATCACAGGTTCCTCATCCCTGGGATAGAGTGTTGAATATGGAGTCAGGAAGACTCATCTTCCTGGCTTCAAATCTGGCCTCAGACACTTAGTAGCTATATGACTCTGGGCAAGTTACTTAACTGTGTTTTCCTCAGTTTCCTCATCTGTAAAATGAGCTGGAGAAGGGACTGTTGCCATCACCAATCCTTGATTTACTCTCAAGGTCAGAGATAGCTGTAGAAAAAAACCGTGAAGTTGTCTTTGGTCCTTCCTAGTGAACTTTTCCTCCTTCCTTGTCCCCTTTCAATCCTTCCATTTCCCCATGGACCTAAAACTCCCTCCCATAGTATCTCATTGCTACTAGTACCTACTAAGATATTCACTGATAGCTGAAGCTTGGCTTAGTGCCTGACCTTTCCCCACTGGGATATTTGCATTTAAATCAGGGTTACTCAAAGACCAAAAGCCTTTGCAGACTCAAAGGAACTGATTGATCATTCCTTAGGGTTAGGACAATGATGAGATATATTTCAAATCCTGATCTATTCCTAAAAATACATAGAACCAGAGGAGATCTTAGAACTAGGTCATCTCATCTTCTTATGTTGTGGATAAGGAGAAAACTGATGCTCAGAAAAGTTATGACTTGCTTGAGATCACTCAGATACTTCATCGTAGAGCTAGAACTAGAAGTATCTTTAATGAAATGTAATGTAATGTAATGTATAATGTAATTTATACTTTAATGCTGAAAGGGACTTTGTGGTTATTGTTCGGTCATGTGTGACTCTTTGTGACCCCATGGACCACACTGTCTATGGAATTTTCTTGGCAAAGATATTAGAGTAATTTGCATTTTCTTCTCTAGCAGATTAAGTCACACAGCTAGTAAGTGTCTGGTACTGAATTTGAAGTCTTTCCGAGTGCTCTGTCTAGTGATCCATCTAGCTTCCTGAAAGGGATAAACAGACTTTAGATATGATCAAATCCATGCCTTTCACTTAACAGTTGAGGAAACTAAGGCTTAGAGGGAGGAAAGGACTTACCTAAGGTCATGCAGTGAGCCAGTAAAAAAACAAGGATTAAAACCTAGGTCTTCTGGTTCCTAGTTATTTCTTATACACACCCCTCGGCGTTCGCCTTTGATTCGTTTGTTCCCGAGAAATTGATCATTTCCCATGAGAACAAACAAGTTCTAGTATCATGGCAATGCAACTCAGTGCTTTATACTCAACCAAATAATGTATCAGCAGGCATCAACTGAGTACAAGGATGTGCTGGCAAGTGTTTAACAACCAGCTCTCCCAGAAAACAAAACTTCTGTTCACGACATACTTTTAAGTTTAATCTGCATTATTACCATTTTTTTCTATCACTTTCTTTACTTTAGACAATGGAAGAAAAAATAAACCAAGCCCTGATCTGTAACTTGTGCAATAAATGCTCATGCTGAAAATTTAACAATTGGTTCTCCCAAATTCATAGCACACCTGGATTAAGTGCCTATTGTGTGTCAGGCACTGGGCTAATTTCTAGGGATAAAAAAGTAAAAATGCAACAGTTGTTTTTTTCTCGAATATCAACAAAGTATTCTATCCTTACATCATCTTTAATGTAAGTCACCTGCTATAAGGAACTGAGAGAAAAACCTTGTCTTTACCTCCAGGCTAATGACAGTAAAAATTCTAAACAAGGATGTATAGTTTAAAATACATTGTTCCATTTACATCGCAAAAATGATTCCACTCCTCACTCCCTCAAAAAAAAGTCATCAGTAGGGAGCCAGTGTCACTTAAAAAAAAAAGGTCATGTTATTCAAAATCATTTTGCCATCCTGTGCTTACAAAATCAGGTTACTTTGGTATAGGCTAATCCTCGGTAAATCATAGACTCCAAAGAAGTCAGAATTGGAAGAAATTTTAGAATATAGAATGTTAGAAAGCTAAATACAGACTGTTAGAAACTGAAGGCACCTTAAACCAAAGAATGTCAGAATTAGATAAGACCTTGGACTATAGGACCTCAGAACTGAAATCACTAGGGTTGGGCAGGCCCTTAGATCATTATGCTTATTCTTATTTCCATATCACCGTATGGTTTACAAAGCATTTTCCTCAAAACAGCCTCAGTAAGGTAGGCAAAGCAACTATGAATATAGACATTTTATGGATGAGGAAACTGAAATACAGAGTCACAGGGCTAGAAAAGTGCCCTGCATTTCTGCCATCATAGCTTCCCTCTAGTTATGGCAGAGCTTAAATGAGAAGAGAGGTTTCTTGTTGATTGAACTCCTGGGGTGTACCAGAAAGTCAATCAAAGGACCTTGAATTTGAATCATGATTCTACTACTTAAATCTGTTTAAATTCAGGCAAATTATTTTCTAACTGTTGGCCTCAGCTTTGATACTCTCTGATTCTATTAACCCAAATATCAAAAAGCAAAGAGATTTATTTACCTGAGCCGAGAGCAGTGGAAGAGAAAAATGCTACTTACCACTCAGTCCCAAAGTAAACTGGGCTGCTCACTTTGCTCAGTCAATCTTCACTTTTATTTGCCACCAGAAAGAGCTCCTCCCCCAGTTTAGTAAGCAGAAAATGGGACAACACAGGGGTTTCTTTGTGCTGACATTGGCAAAGGGCTGATTTCTGGTAACTTCATCTTCCCGTTTATCTGCCTATCCCCCACATAGAGACTAAGGTCACGTATTTAAACTGTGTGTTTCATAATGCATTTTTCCATATTAGATCTCAGCCAGAGAGAAGGATTTAGTCAGAGAGCAACAGGAACACGGGGAGGCCAATATCTATTAGTTACCTAATCCTTATAGGCTATCAGAAAATGAAGAAATTTTATATATTTTTGTTAGCTTGGCCAAATTCAGGATTGTTGATAAATTAGGGACTATTTCCAGCTCAACAGGGTACCTTGGGGAAAATTATGTAAATTATTCTTCTGTTAACTGTTTGATTCCTAAAGGCACTGGGCTTTGTTGTTAATATTTATTTTTTTCAAGCTTGACTTTGATATGTTCAGTGTCTAACAGTTAATTTATTAGATGAGAGAATCAGAATCCTAAAAAGTCATAGAAAATCAGATTCAAAAGGAACATTGGAAATCATCTCCAGTTCTTTCATTTAACAGATGAAGAAACTGAAACCAAGGAAGGCAAAATGACAGCATTCAAACCCACACCTCTGTCCTCTAATAAATGCAGGACTCTCTCCACTACACTGAGTTACTCATGCAAACTTTCAATCACTATTTCAGTGCTAGCTGGTGTTATATAGACTCTAGGGTTTGCAAAGTGCTTTACATGTCATCTCCCAACAGCACTGGGAAGTAGGTATTACTATTATGTCTACATTTTATAGATGAAGCAACTTAAGACACAAGCTAAGTGATTTGCCCAGGGTCACACAGCTTGTCTGAAGCAGGATTTGAACTCAGGTCTCCTGAATCTAAGTCTATCACCCTGTGTACTGACAGCTAGAGACAGTATACAGATACAGACAAAGGAACAACTAGCCCCACTATCCTTTGCTCTGATCATACCATATCTAGAATACTATATCATATTCTGGGCACCAGAATTCAGGAAGAACTTTGATGAATTGGGTTATATCCAGAGGACAGCAACTAGGATAAGGAATGGACTGAAGATGGGACCAAATGTGTATCAGCTGTAGGAACTGTGAATATTTAACCTAGAACATAATTTGTGTCTCCAAATATTGGAAGAGACATTCTGTGAAAGAAACTTAAAATTATTCTTAGAGGTGTCGGAAAGCAGTATTGGAAAAGATAAGTGGAAGGTACTGAAAGATGCAACATCTCCTTGGAACCCAAACATGCACTCACTTACATATTGACTCCCACAGAGGGCAGCTACTACTTGCATTAATTCTGTGGGTCTGTGTCTCCAAGCACTGTAGTTCAAAGCTCTACATACTACGTTTCCCATTAACAGTCAACTGGGTTAACAATGTTAGTTTTATAAATATTTTTTATTCTGAATTTAAATACTAAAAGTTAATACACACAGGAAAAATCCAAGAGAATTCTATATGAAACAATGAATCTCTACTTCATACCACTTTTTTTTCCTACAAAGTGTATAAGATGTAAACTATATAACACACATGCACACATACATATTAAAACTAAGGGACAGCTAGGTAGGGCAATGGATAGTGTGCTGGGCCTGAAGTTAGGAGTTTGAATCCGACCTCAGATGCTTACTAGTCATGTGACCCTGGGCAAGTCACTTAACCCTGTTTGCCTCAGTTTTCTAATCTGTAAAATGAGCTAGAGAAGGAAAACGCCAAATGGGGTCATGAAGAATCAGACATGACTGAAATGACTGAACAATAGAATATAAAAACATGCTCTAACATATATATCACTACATATAATAAATATATAACATAATATATAAAAATAAAATATTTTAAACATATAATACATTTTATATATTACTTTCCAAACTATCCTCCTTGTGTGCCCTTTGTTTTGAACTGAGAAGTCTGTACATTCTTAAAAATACAATTATGCAATTATGACCTTCATGGGGGAGGCAGGTGGGGGGGAAGGGACCATTACTATGGCTAGTACTCTTTCTTCTCACTCTCTCCCTTCTGAAAAACTTAGGGAAACAAAAGAAAAAAAAGCTCTTGTAATAAGTAAGACAAGTTAAATAAATCCATAGTATCCATAACAAAATATCTTTATCTCTTTCTGAACTTTGTTTCCATTATCTCTCTGTCAGTACATGGGTAACATATTTCATCATAAATCCATTAGAGACATAGTTGGCTGTTACATTGATAAGAGTTCTTAATTCTTTCTGTTTGCTCATTTTCTGGCCTATTTATTGACTTTCAACTCTATGCTAAAGTGGGACTCTGCTTCCAGAGTGGAGGGGATACATTCCCAAGATTCAGGTTTTTTGCGCAACTGTTTTAGAGGTAATTCTGGGGACTTACAAGTTTTCAGTTTTTCAAAGGTAGTCACAATGATGTGTTTACTACTCTCCTATACTGTGCATTGGTCTTTTAAGGACCATGAACACTCTCTTCCTCCCTGGAACTGTGACCTGGGTCCCCACTCCCCTGCAGCTGCAAGCTCTGGTGTGCTAGTAGTGCTCCTTCTGGACCTGGGACTAAGAGCTGGGACTGCACTCCAAATCCAAGTATGGGCAAAGCAACAGAGTCCTCCCTCTGGTGCTAGCAAAGGGACCCCTGGAATCTCCCTCTGACCAGTTGTCTGCCTTACCCTCTATAGGCCTACAGCTCCACAAGCAGCAGCTGCTGCCACTGATTCAGTCACCCTGAGGCCTGCTCTGAGTTTTCTGGCGCCCAATCTGCTCTGGTACAGCCTGCGCCAAATTGTGCTCCTCTCTCACCCTGGTGCAATAGGCCTTTCTCCTGCTGACTTTCTAAGTTATCTTGGACTGGAAAATTGTTTTACTTCATCTTTTTGTAGGTCTTGCATATGTGTCTTTATATACATATATGGATGTGTATATATTACACTATATGTTTATACACACATTTAGCAGATATATTTGTGTACAAAAAGAAGGACAAAGTATAGACAAAAGATCACTGAATTTAAACCTGGAATACCTGAATCCTAGCTACAAATACATCTATCTCAATTTCCTTATCACTGTCAAAGTCACCAACCTACTCCCAGTTATCCAGGCTCACAAACTTGGTCTCATCCTCAACTCCTCATTAGCACTCATCTCACATAGGCTGTGGCCAAGTCTCATTATTTCTCCTATATAATCTCCTCTTGGCTGACATAGCTGCTATTGGGTGGAAACCATCATCACCTCATGCCTGGACTATTGTAGTAACCTTCTGTTGCTCTCCCTGACTCAAGTCCCTGTCCCACTCCAGTCCATCCTCCGCTTAGCTGTTAACAAGCAGTCTTCCTTAAGTGTAAGTCTGACCCCTCTCACCCTCTACACCATTCAATAAACTCCAGTGATTTCTCATTACTCCAGATTCAAATATAAAATCCATTGTTTGGCCCTTGAGGACCTGACTCCTTCCTACCTTTCCAATCTTCTTAAATTTTACTCCATTCCATGTACTCTGAAATCCAGTAACAGTGATATTCTTTGCCCATTGCTACATGTAAATGCCCATCCTACGGTAAATTTACCCTTTAGGAAGCATTATTTGTGAGGTGGTTTCTGTTTGTTTGTTTGTTTCTTTGCATTCAGCTAAATTCTGCCTCTCCGAAATTTCCACTCACTACTCTTCATTGTGCCCATTAGGGACAGGACAAATCTGATTAAACTGCTATGATGCTATGAATAAATGTCACTTCGAAGTGATAGTTCCAGGGACATACTCTTCTTCCCAATGTAGTGATTCCGTCCAGTAAAGGTGTAATCACCTTAATTGGAAAGCATAACACAAAAGCTGGTATTCCAGGGATTGGTCCTTCCCTGTACCACACTGTACCATACTCTTCAAAAGTGGTCCACTGGAAGAATGAAAGACTAAAAACCTCTAGTGTAGAGGAGACATTATTCAAATCAATAATGGTAGTATTTACCAAGATCTTAGTTCAACCCAGGTTCTGTGTAGAATAAAAAAGAACTACATTTCATGTTCTTTGCCATGGAATGTTCTCATTTAAAATGAAGCTGGGGGTAAGTGATGTTTAAGGTCTTTATAACACTTATATTCTATATTCTAAGGTCCCTTCTAATTCTAGCAGCATAGGATTATGTGGTCAAAAACTATTTTTAAGGTCTCTTCCAGCTCTATGCTTACATTGTTTACTGGATCCCTTCTTTGTTCATTTCCCAACTGTCCCTCCTTCCCCTCCCTTCCAAAAGAATCATATTTGACAGTCTTGAAGAATTGATTCCTCTTCAACTGCTTGCTTCTCCACCTCTCCCCATCCTAGGATCTTTTCTACTATCTCCCAATCTTACCTCCCATCATGTTTGTTCATGATATTATAGCAATTTTTGATAAAAGGGAACTTATATATTATCAATATGTGATCCCCTTTTTTAAAATGAAGAAACTGAAGGCCAGAGAGGGAAAGTGACTTGCTTTCCCACAAGAAGGTCAAAATTAAAAAAAATTTTTTTCTCAATCCAAGTGTAATATGCTTTCCATTATACCACGCTGCCTCATTGTACTCTAGTCCATCCCTGCAATGTCCACTCCAGGCCATGGTGAATTATTTAAAACAATGATTATTATATTATAAATAAAATATATATTATAAATATATAATATATTATATTATGTAAATTATAAAAATGTTATAAATAGATATAAATTATTATCGCTATTACATCAGTGAGTATTGACACTCTCCCCATGGAGCCCTGGGCAAGTCCCTTCCCTTCTC
This sequence comes from Pseudochirops cupreus, assembly GCA_028627135.1. NCBI lineage: Eukaryota > Metazoa > Chordata > Mammalia > Diprotodontia > Pseudocheiridae > Pseudochirops > Pseudochirops cupreus. The sequence continues at coordinate 323,490,197 of CM053581.1, read as the reverse complement.
TGGGTCATAATTTGGAGAATTTGACTAAGTGGTCCATAAGCTCTCTTCAGACTCTGCTGTGTTCTATGTTCTGGCATCATATTAATAATAACAATAATAGTATTTATATATTGCTTTAAAGTTTGCAAAGCACTTTAAAATATTATCTCACTTTATCCTCACAACAACTATAGGAGGAAAATACTGTTATTATCCCTATTTTTTTTTTTTACAGATGAGGAAATAGAGACAGGCAGAGATTGAGTGACTTGCCCAGGGTCACACAGCTAGCAAGTGTCTGAGACTGAATTTGAACCCAGATCTTTCTGACTCCAAGCTCTAGCACTCTATCCACCACACCACCTAGATGCCTCCTAGTTATGGAGTCTTATGACTACGGAATTCTATGACTCCACTTTGTAACAGAATTGGAACAGAACACAGGACAGGTGCAATCCTTTACCAGAAGCATTGCAAAAGATTTCTATTCAAATTATAACTATTTCATAATGTTTGCCATTAGAGTCAGGTTTTTGTTTATTTCTTTTCATTTTTAGACTCTTAACTATGAATGACTGGTTTCAGTCCAATGAAACATAGAACTAACATAAATCATCATTTTTGCAATAAAAATGATTATTTATAGAGGCTTCAAAAAGAACTTTAGGATGTCAGTAGGATTACACAGCCCTTTCTATTTGTTTGTCCTTCTAGAGAATACTATGCAAAACAAGTTCCCTTCTGACAAACATTCCTTGGACTGTGCTCAGTGTTCCGGCAATGATCCAGACCAAACAGTGGTGCCTCCATATCAACAGTTACCTAAAATGGAGGGAAATGCAGAAATCCTCATTGTAGCTGGTTTGGGTTCTTTGTGGTGAGGGGCATTTCTTCATGGAAATAAATTTGTGTTGTCAATAGAACACAACCCAAAGTTAATGGAGGACTCCAAAGAATGAGCCTCTGCAAACCTTTCAGTCTCTGCTGCCTCTTTTCTATCAGCATGCTAAGTAGTAGAGACAGAAGACAGGAGATAGAATTCACCAACATCACTAAGCAGGGGCCATCATAAAGTTCATTTCTAAAATGTTAATATAGAAAGTCCTTATAGTTAGTTTGTTAAAAGACCTAGATTCAAATCCCAGATCTGTGTGACCCTGGACATGTTATTTTCCTTCATTGCCTCTTAGTTTTTCCATTTGTACTTTGAGAGAAGTAGATTAAATGATGTCTAAAGTTTCTTCCAAACCTAAATTCTATGAACCGATGAGTCCAAGACTTACAGAGACATTGAGAATGATGTAGTAGAAATGGCATGAAACTAGGAAATAGGAGACCTGGATTTTAAAAGTGACTGAGTCTCTAACTAGCCATGTAATGATCAGAACTGATTTACTGTCTCTGAGCCTGTTTCTTCATCCATCAAATGCAGATAAACAGTCAGTTGAGGACCTACTGTGTGCTAAGCTTGTACTAAGTGCTGCAGATCCAAAGATAAGCAAAAGACAGTCTCTGCTTTCAATTAAGTTCCTAGTTGAATAAGAGAGACAACATGCCAACAAACAAGTATAAACAAGATACATACTGGATAAATTGGAAATAATCAATGAAAAAGGCACTAGAATAAAAGGGAACTGGGAAAGATTTCCTGTAGAAGGTAGGTACCTTGTGCAAAAAACAGCTAGGAGGCCAGGATACTGAGGGTTGCCTTATTTCACAAGGATGTTTCAAGAACCAAATCTTTTCTTTCTTTCTTTCTTTCTTTCTTTCTTTCTTTCTTTCTTTCTTTCTTTCTTCTTTCTTTCCTTCCTTCTTTTCTTTCTTTCTTTCTTCTTCTTCTTCTCCTCCTCCTCCTTCTCCTTTTCCTTCTCCTCCTCTTTCTTCTTCTTCTTCATCTTCTTCATCCTCTTCTTCTTCTTCTCCTTCTTCTCTTCCTTCTTTTCCTCCTCCTCCTCCTCCTCCTTCTCCTTCTCCTCCTTCTCCTCCTCTTTCTCCCTCTCTGTCTCCCTCTCCCTCTCTGTCTCCCTCTCCCTCTCTGTCTCCCTCTCCCTCTCCCTCTCCCTCTCCCTCTCCCTCTGCCTCTCCTTCTTCTTCTTCTTCTGTTTCTTCTTCTTCTTCTTCTTCTTCTTCTTCTTCTTCTTCTTCTTCTTCTTCTTCTGTTTCTTCTTCTTCTTTTTCTTCTTCTTCTTCTTCATACATGCACATACATATACACACATATATGCACAAGTATGTGTGTCTGTGTGTGAGCTCTAGCTCACTGATCTCCCTGTCTCAAAAGTCCATTAATACTTGTTATCTAGATCACTTACTTCCAGAGCTGGAACCAGGGTGAGATCAATCAGAGTTTGATCAAAGGCTCATAAATTTAAAGGGGAACTACTTCCTCACCCAGCCAGGGAACACATGCAATTTCATTATTCACATCAAATATAAAGACAATTCTTCAGTTTCCCTAACCACAGGTCTATTGTGAGTAAGGATTACAGTTGCTTGGCCTTAACTTCTTCTATACTGAATACTTTTAAGGCCATTGCTCCCCCACTTCTCTGAGTAGCACATAAATCAAAAACAATTCATATTTCAGTGCTGATCTCCCATCAAAGTTTTTCAAAGTAAAAGCTTCATCAATCATACCATACAATTTCTCCCATTCATTTATCCATTTCAAGTTATTCCCTTAAAAGTTCTTTTCTAAAGCTTGCAAACCCATTCATCTCATCAATTACACCTATGCATTTATGAAAATTCTAAGTATAAAGATTTTTCACCTTAGCTCTTAGCAAGACCTAGTCAAGGTACAGACTTTTACAGCAAAATCCATTCCTTCTAACCATCTAAGGAGAAGCAAGAATAGAAGATGGGTGGAAATTTCTATTTCCAGAAGAGTTTTAGAAGCTTCAGTATCAGTGGTGTGTTCAAGATGATACAACAATGATATCATAGCAGCCTAGAAGGCTGTTGAGAGAATCCAACCAGCCTAGAGGAATGAGAAGTTTCTACCCTGTCCTGTCTACCATCTGCTTAATTGTTAGGTTAATGATTATATTTGACAAATTAAACCTTATTTCTCATAAGCACCAGTGGCCAACCCTGTCTTTATGTTTCCTGGTGTCCCTTTGTGATATGAGGGCTTGGTGAAGACTACACATGAGAGAGGTGCCTTCCCTAGCTTAGGACTAAGAGGTCCTGTGAAAACCTCAAACTCTTCCAGACTGGATTATAAATACCAGTTTCTTGAGAACATCAAAAAAAATTAGAGCCACCTGTACCAATTGACCTCCCTTGGCTGCCATGGAAGACATGACTATCTGCCACTTTGTAGGGCTCCTAACATCCCTTGAAAGCCTCTGATAGAATATGATAACATGAAGTCCTTGATATAGAACAGTGGCAGACAATAGGCACTTAATAAAAGCTTGATGAATTGAATTTATTCCGTTCGCTTTCATTGTCATAACTATTTTATCAGGGAGATCAATAACGCCAATGAGTTCTTGGTACCCACAGAGTCTATGAGTGAGCAGGCAGATGTTGGACTTGGAGTCAGGACACTTAGGTTACTACTACCTGAGTTTTAAATGCCAAACAGAGGAGTTTTTATTTGATCCATGAGATAACAGGGAGCCACTGTAGTATTTCAGGTCCAGGAGTGGCGTGGCTAGATTTGCAGTTTAGGGAAATAATTTTGACTGTTGTGTGGAGAGTAAATTGCAGTGGGGAAACACTTAAAGGAGGGAGACCAAGAAGGAACTACTGTCATAGTTTGGGCATGAGGTGATGGGGGCCTGAACCAAGGTGGAAGGAGCAGGGGAGAAGTTATAGGAGTAGAAAAAAGAATACGTATGTGAGAACTTTTATGGAGATAGAAATAAAATTTGGCAACTGTTTGGATATGTGGGGTGAGAGTGAATTGAGGATGACACCAAAGTTGTAGACCTGGGTGATCTTGAGGGTGCCCTTAATAGCAACATGAAAGCGCTGAAGAGGATTGGGTTTAAGGGGAAAAGATAATAAGTTTTGTTTTCTACATGTTGAATTTGAGATGCTTAAGGAACATCCAGTTTAAAATGTCCAATAGGCAGCTAATGATGCAGACCTGCAGCTCAGGAAAGACAATAGGACTGGGTGTATCTGAATAGAGATGATAATTGAATACATGAAAACTGATGACGTCACCAAATAAGAGAGTACAGAGAAAAAAAGACACAAGGAGCACTAGGGTGTTCCACAGCTAGTAGATGTGACTGGATAATGATTCAGCAAGAGAGAAATGATCAGAGCAATAGGATGAGAACCAAAGGTTTGGCAGTTTCATGAAAACACAGAGAGGAGAGAATATTTAGGAGGAGGGGATGATTGGCAGAAAAAGGCCACCAATCTACTTTTCCTTGTCATGTATTACAATGGCAAAAGATTTCCTTTGCTCAGATTCTATTTGATCCGTGGACCTTTGACCACATCCAGTGTAACAGAAAAGGAAGCCAAGGACAAAGACAGCTATACACTTAGAATTTACAAATGGGCTTCAGGGCTCTTTCTTGCTAGAGCAGAAGGACCTATCTCCTCTGAGGGACAAGGAGCTGCTAATTCTACCAAGAAAGAAGTAGCAGAACCACAGAAGCTACCAAGTCAGAGACTATTCATTTGGGTCAGAGGACAAATAGAAGGGGAGTGTTGGTTAAAATACTAAGGCAGCAACTTGTTGACCTAAGAAAACAAGAAAGAACTCCACTGTCTTCCCGGGTCATGTCTAAAATATAGCAGAGAAACTCTGAAGACTGCTCAAAACCAATGACTTCTCCCCACCTTGGGTAATTCACATGGGCATAAGTTGCATTGGCAGGAGGGAACTAAGATGTATTGCCAAAGATTACAATGTCATGGGCAAGAAACAAAAGAATATGAGAAGAAAGTTTGTGTTTTCTTCATTGTTGCTCATTGAAAGCAAAGGATGAAGAAAGTAAGAATTGATTTGGGAAGTGAATAGCTTGTTAAGAAGTGGTATCTGAGAATGAAATTTGGACTTCTAGACACCACGGCTTAAAATATAGAGATGACACGTTTTTGTTCAGGGATGGCCAAGAATTATGCCTAACAAAGGCTTGTAAAAATTTACTTGCCAGATGTCATGCTAATCTAAGCAAAGGGGCTATTAAAAAAAGAATTGTGACAGAGAAGACTTTATATATTTATTTTCAAGTTTAAACAGCATAGAAAGTAAATATAATGAAGGAAGAAGAATAACTATTGAGAAACCCAGACCTTCACAAAAAATAAAATGGAAGAAAAGAGCCAACACTAAAACCCCTGACCTCAAATATCCATGCAAAATGCCCAAAGATTAAGCAGAAAGCAAAAGAAAGCAGGGAGCTTAATGCAAGGGGACAAATTTAACCTGAATAATTGTCATTGCAACATGGTGGAATGAAACTCATGACTGCATGGTCATGAATTATTCAAAAGAAATTGTTGTTCAGACATTTTCCAGTATGTCCAGCCCCCTGTGACTTCTTTTGGGGGTTTTCATGGCAAAAATACTGAAGAGGCTTACCATTTCCTTCACCAGCTCATTTTACAGATGAGGAAACAGGCAAACAGGATTAAGTGATTTGCCCAGGCTCACACAGCTAGTAAGTGCCTGAGGTTAGATTTGAACTCAGATCTACCAGACTCCAGGCCAGACACTCTATCTACTGTGCCACCTATCTGCTCCCATTTAGAAGATGAAATGGAAACCTACAATGAATGGAACCCATTCCTAACCTGTTTAGGGAAAAGGGCATGTTGGACTTGGAATAGAGGAGATAGCATTGTATCTTAAGGTGGAAGTGGGAAAAAGAGTACATATGTGAGAAATTTTGTGGAGATAGACATAAGATGTGGCAACTGTTTGGATGTGTGGGGTAAGTGAGAGTGAACTGAGGATGACACCAACGTTGTAGATCTGGGTGATCTTGAGGGTGTCCTTAATAGCAATATGGAAGTGGAGGACTGGATTTGGTGGGAAAGATAATGAGTTTGTTTTCTATATGTTGAATTTGAGATGCCTGAGGCACATTCAGTTTAAAATGTCCAATAGGCAGTTGGAGGAAATGCAAGAACCATAAGAAAGAATCATGGAAGCATGGTAGAGAGTACTTGGGTGAAAGTCAATGGAGAGAAAAACAAAAGTGGTCCTGTAATCTAAGCATACTATAGACCACTTGGACAGAAAGAGGAAATAGATGAAGAAATGGAGAACTATTTTACAAGCCTGACTCAAAGGAATAATAAAGCAGGGATGGACAGGAAAGTTCAATTATCCAGGCATCTGCCAAAGCTCTCTTCTTTCTGCCAAACACAGAGCAGGTAATAACTTCTTGACTTATCTTTATAATAATTTAAAAGATAGAAAAATTAACAAGAGGAAATTCTATTCTAAATCTGGTTCTCATTAATGGGGGGAGGCCTGTTTGCTAGACTGGGAATTATGGGAACCAGTGAGGATAGAAAAAAGTGATCCTTCTCTTCTAGACATTGTGACAGATACGGAGAAGAAATCTGGGGATAGTCTGACAGCATACTAGATTTTTGGGGGGTGGGATTTCCAAAAAGTTCAGAGGGAGAATAAATAGAATTTCATGTAATAAATTATTACAGGGGACATCAACCCAGGAGGTATGAGAGATAATGAAATTCTGAAGGCACGAAAGGAAATAATTCCAACGAGAAGAAAAAGTAGGATTGCCTGAAGAAACTGCTCTGTATGCACAGGGAATTCATCAACCAACTTGGATTTTTTAAAGACGTGTACAGAAGATACAAGCATATATTAGGAAATGGATATAAGAGCATGTCACAGTCCTATAAAGATATTGTTAGCAAGTGTCAATGTTCAGAATGAGTGAAAGCTGAGGAGGGAAGGGAAGGGAAAAAAACGGGTGGGGAGGGAAATGAGTTTAAAACTATAGCTCCAAAAAACAGGATCCTCCACCCATCTCAACCTTCCTAATGCCACGACCGTTTTATATTCATATGTGGGCATATCTGCATGTGGGTGGACCCTCCTGGAGACGGATAGAAGAGTGGTGTCTCGGTTCCTAAGACCATCGGAAATAGGTTTTTCTGATGGTCTTAGATGACCCCTGTGACCCTGTGAAAGGCTTGTTCGACCCCCAAAGGGGTTGCGACCCACAGGATGAGAACCGCTGCTCTATAAGGATTTGCACTGATTCAAAGAGCTGTGGAGGTCTCAATAGGAGTGATTGCTCCTGTTTTGAAGATTTTGAATTATTACAACTTACATTGCAGTTTCTTTGTTTACATGATGTTAGCACACTAATAACTAATTCCTTTTCTGTGATTGGTTAAACATTACCCCCTTCATATCTATTGGGGATTTGATAATTAATCCCTGATTTGGGGATTAATTATGTTTGCTCTGCCTCAGTCTGCTTACTAAGTACTAACAATAACTTCTCTTGGTGGCATTAAGGTAGCCTGTAAGTGAAAGCATTCTCTAGTTGGTAAAGAGTGAATCATATCCCTGCTGCTGTGTTTCCCAAACTTGATGACTGCTGGCACTTCAGGTGTGAACTGGGAAGGAAAGGCACTTGGTTCTTATAAATTTAAACTTTGCCCAATAAAACAGCCAATTTGAACTGATAGTGAATTTTCCCTGCTGACCCATTACTTGACTCAAATGAGAGAGAGACAGACAGGCAGAGATAGAGAAAGAGGGACTCTCCATTGGCTAGATCCATGTCATCTGACTTAGCAGGGTGGGGAACTGCAGCCTCAAGGTCACATGTGGCCCTCTAGGTCCTCAAGTGCAGCCCTTTGGCTAAATCCAAACTTCACAGAATTCCCTTAATAAAAGGATTTGTTCGATAAAACTTGGGCTCAGTCAAAAGATTGCACCCAAGGACCTAGAAAGGTACATGTGGCCTTGAAGCTTCTGGTTCCCCATCCCTGACTTAATTATATTAGTGAAGCAATATGATGCAATAGAAAAAGGGTGAATATGGAGCCAGAGGAACTGGATTAAAATCCTAGATCTGTTATTTCCTACCCAGAGACAAGCCACTTAACTTCTCTGGGACTCAGTTTCCTCATTAATAAGATGAGAAGATTGACTAGATAGTCTCTAAATTTCCTTCTAGCTCTACATCTATGATCTTATTACAGGTCTCATCCAGTCCTAAGGAACATGTCTGTATCTATACCTACATCCATAGTCATATTTCATCTCTGTCTATATCTATATCTTCATAAGAATATACAAAGTTCCAAACAAAGGCTTACCTCTAAGTTCATTGCATCAGATAATTCATTTGATCAATGCTCTACATTTAAAAAATTCAATAATAATTTTAAAATAAGTTTAATTATACCTTTTATTTTCACATCACAATTATTTCTGAAAATACTCACTCTCTACACTAACCCTCCCCTAAACCACTCTCAAGATTGAGCCCTTTTATGTAATAAACAAAAACAATTTGAAAACCACCAGTACAGTGATCTCCACCAGGTAACAGCTCTTGGTGCTTTGTCTTTGTTGAAATTTCCAATATGTTTTGGATATCATAGTTTTATCAGTGATACTTGATGCATATATTTTCCCACTAAGTCTAGTGCTCTGTTCCTTGATTTTTTTCAAAAGAGAGCTTTTTAATTTTGTGAGCTTGAAATTATTTTGTTATTTATGAGCTTCATTTATTGATCTCCTCTTCCCTAGTAAGGTATCCCTAGGATACAGAGAGAGAAGGGAAGAGGGTTCCTAGAGAGAGGACACTCATGGTCAGGAGATATGGAGGAAGCTCCAGCAAAGGAGTCTGAGAAGGAATGGAAAGATGGTACAAAAACAAATGGGAGAGAGTGAAACCTTGAAAACCTAGAAAGATGAGAGTATCCAGGAGAGGATGATCAATAGTATCAATGACTGCAGAGAGGTCACGAAGCTTAAAGACTGAGAAAATACCATCAGATTTGGCAATTAAGAGATCATTATTAACTTTAGAAAGAACAGTTTCTATTGAATGATAAGGTTGGCAGCCATAAAGTAGAATGTTAAGAAAAGAGTGAGAGGAAAGGAATTACAAGTAACCATTGTAGACGATCTTCTTAAAGAATTTATCCACACAAAAAACTGGAAATTTAGGGGATGCCCATCAATTGCAGAATGGCCAAACAAGTGGTGGCATGTGAATGCAATGGAATACTATTGTGCTGTAAGAAATGGGGAGGAGATGGACTTCATAGTTACCTGGAGCGGCTTATACAAATTGATGCTAAGTGAGAAGAGCAGAACCAGGAACAATTTGTACACAATCACAGACACATCATATGTGTGACGACCAACCTTGATAAACTGGACTCTTCTCAGCAATGCACAGCTATAAGACAACTCTACAAGTCTCAGGATGGAAGGAGATGTCTACATTAAGAGTAAGAGAAAAATAGAGATGGAAGCAATCTACATGCTACCGTTCTTTTCCATGTTTGGTTTTCTTTCTTTTCTCCCATTGTTCACTACATTGGTTACAACCCTTCTATACAACAAGACTATTGTACAATGTGAAAGTATTTGCAGATCCTATACATGACTGCACGCCACCATGGGGAGCAGAAGAAGAGAGGGGAGAAAATTTGAAACTCAAGGGATTGTGGAACTGAATCTTGTAAACTAAAAGTAAATAAACAAGTCAATGAAAAAAATTAAAAAAAATAAAAGACACTGCATCCTCAAAAAAAAATAATTTAGTCACAAAAGGTGAGAGAGTTACAGGACAAAATCTTAGCAGGGATGGACAGATCAGTGAGGGGTTGTTTTTTTTTTGAGAATGAAGGAGGCATGGGCATGTTCATAGGCAATAGCAGAGCAGCCCAAACAGTGAGAAATTGGATGAAACGAGGGGGGCATGCTGCTGGAAAGGAAAGGATGGAAGGGAATCATTTGTGCATGTAGAGAGTCTTGCCTTGGCAAGGAGAAGGGCCACCTCATTATGTGAGATGGAGGTTGAGGAGATCATGACAGAAGACATTTGGGTGGTATGAGCTGAGGTGAAGAGGGAGCTCTCAGTGAATGGTCTCAATTATTCCAGCAAAATATGAAGCAAAGTTCTCAGTTGAGGGATTAGGGATAGGGATCCATGGTGGGAGTGGGGGAGGGGGGAGTTGAGCAGGAATGAAAAGATTTGGGAGCACTACTGTGGTAAATCTGATAGTGAGTTGATTAGGGAGTTGTAAAGGAGTTCTTGTAGCAACAAGGGCCCAGTAGAGACTATGTAACATAAATTAGTAATGGACCTAGTCAGCACAATTTTCTCCAGCTTTGCTCAAGATTGCTTGAGTAGGACAAAAGCCAGTGGATGGTGGGAGTAAACCAAGGCTGAGCCTTAGCAGGGCAAGGTTGGTAGTATGATAAAGGGTCAAGTGACTTAAGAGAAGAAGACAGTATAGCATTGAAGCGGTTCACCAAGGGGCCAAGATGGAGAAAGCAGGAGAGTATAACTAGTGTAAGGGTGATTATCTGAGAGGGAACTGAGGGGTCAAATAACTGAAGGTCACAGTGAGGGTGAGGGACATGACTTAGGGTTGCAAGACAAGGAGAGACGTGGAGTGACAAGAGCAGAAGAAGGAGTCAAAAAGTTTTTGAATGTGAAGTGGTGCAGACAAAGGGTCTGACCATCTTTGTGTGTTACTGATGTAAGGCAGAGGAGTAGGTGAAGAGAAATGAGTTAATCAGGTGTGTTTCTTTGTACCTTCAGACCTAGTTTCTGTATTAGTATTTGACACCAAGGACAAATTCTACTTCCTCTCAAATTCTTGGATGAGGTGGTCTTGTTCCCTCTGCAATCTTTCCATTGCCTTGTCTCAGTTCTACATGGAGAGGCAAGTTTCCCATCTCAGTTTACCTCTTCCAGATGCTTGCCCTGAGACAGTCTCAAACCTTGGACCAGGTCTTACCTTCTACATCCATCCCTGGATTCTGCCTCTCAACCTCCTCATGGCCCCATATAGGCATTGCTCTTGGTCTTGTCTTTCCCCTCCTTTCATTCACCAACTGGGCTTTCTTACCTGCTGCGGCCTTTATTAGCTACAGGTGAATATTAGCAATCACAGGGACCTCAGGGATCATCATCTTGGTTTCTGTTATTATTTCCTTCTTCCTCTGGTGAACATTGGAGTTCCTAACACTGGCTGCCTGGGTGTCTCTGCCACATCTCTGTCCCCATTCAGAGCTGACTATGTCATCTCCTGTGACTCTCATAGGATAGTAGAGAGACTCTAAATCCCCTTAATAAAAGGATTTGTTCCGTGAAGTTTGGATTCCGTCGAAGGGCCCCACTTGAGGACTTAGAGGGCCACATGTGGCCTTGAGGCCAGAGGTTCCCCACCCCTGGTAGAGACTACACTAGTTTCAGGGCTCTTGGGGAATATCAAGATGTTTTAATGTCTCCAACTTCTTGTGCTGTGAACTACTAACAATTGCCTGACATTTCCTTCAACTTCCCTCTGGCCCCCAACCAGAGGATCCCTACGCTTCCAGACATCTTATTGTTCAGCACTGGACTAAATGGAGGAGCTTACTAGTGATTCCCTCTGGTTTAATTGATCATTGCTTCATCTGGTACCCTTTTCAAAAACCTTTACTGAGGAGTTTCTTAGAGGAGACAACTTGACTGATACCTTTTACATTCCATCCATCACCAGAAGTACTATAACACTGTTCTTTCAGCTTTCCCTCTCCTGTCACCATCACCCCTCCACCCCGACCCACCCCCAACACACACACTATGGCCTTTTTGATCCATTACATTTCTTCCATTGTATAGAATTCCGAGTCGGGCTTATACTGAGGAAATTGGGTCTCCTTTCTCAAAATTACTTGGCAAACAACCCCATGGTTTCCCTGAAAACTGGCCTTGAGGAAGAGAGGGAACTTTTTTTAATAAGCTGCTAATAAATGCTTAGCACCTCCTTTAGAGATGCATAACTCTCCTCTAGAACCCTAGAGTCCAAAGACAGAAGCACCTGTCTGTGAGGTGTCAGTACTAGTCAGTACTTCTGGGAAGATGGCCAGATTAATACTCAGAGGGTGAGTGAGAGAATCAGGCCCCTGTGAAGACTGCCTGCTTAGTTAGAATGAACCAACTCCACAAAAACACGTTTGCTCAGTGCTTGCAGTAGGATGTATTGTTTTATATTAAGCAAAAGTAATTTAATTTTTCCCCAAACTTACTATTTTTCACTATTTCCAATATCCCACTCCACCTCTCCAAGTTTCAGAGGTGGTTCCAGGTGTCACAGATTATTCAACTTTGTTTTTAAAGTACCTACTATGTATAAGACCTTGTGCTTTTTTCAATTTTTTTTTTTAATGTACGTACTATGGACAAGATCTTGAGCTGTGTGCTGAAGGGACAATGAAATGAAGAAGATGTAGTTAGTCTCTACCTCAAAAATAGCTTTTTTATTGGCAGCTTCTTAATTTAATAGAATTAGTGGTAACTGTGGTATAAGGGAATATTTTGGAGTTAAAGGCCTGGGGTTCGAGCTCTTACACTGCCACTTACTAGATTTGTCTTCTTCAGTCACAAACTCAGATTCTCATCTGTAAGATGGGTAACATAATACCTGTTTAATCTACCTAATCTAGTGGTTGTTATGAAAATCAAACTAGACAATTTTTGCAAAATCCTTTGCAAAGTATAAAGTAAGCTATTATACTATCTTCCACACATGCTTTTTCTTCTATTTTTAAGGAACCTTTAGTGATTAAATTAAATGAATTAAAGCCTCCACTTCCTCATCCACCAAATGGGTAGGTTTCAGTAGAACTTCCCTCTGAATCATGTAGAAATGAAGAAAATTACAGAAATGCAGTGTTGCTGTTTCCCGCATGATTTACCATGTTGCTGAGAAAGAGTGCACCAAGGTTTAAAAGAAATTGATTGATTCATAGAAAAGCAATCTTTTGCCATTATTTTGCATTTGCACATTGCTCTTTATTCATGGCAAGCTGCACAATGGGTCTGCCCCTTCCCCAGGAGGTAGGTGTGGGGAGGTGGCTGCCCTTGCATTCTACAGCAGAGGCTTAAGAGGCAGAAGCAGTTTTCCCTTCTGCTTCCTTGGGGTTGACCACTTTGCCAAGCAAAAGGATGCTTTGGTTAGGTTGAGCAAGGATCATCATCAGAAAAGGCCTATTGAATTCCATCATGTTGTGTCGAGCAGTTGACATCTTGACCTTGCTGTGACTCTTAGGGTTCACAGTTTGTGGGCCTGACTCATCCATCTCAAATCCAATCTGGTGGATAACCTGCAAGGAAGAACAGGCATATAATGACACTGTGGAAGAGGAAACAACCTTCTGACAAAGGAAGTCATGTCCTTTTGAAGAGAAAAAGTCAGGAGATGGCGGAACTCTCATCAAAGGATAGTTAGGATCAAGAATGGATTTTATTTCATTAGACATAGAGAAACCAAGGAACCTAATTCTGAAATCCAGGTATGTACTTTGCCAGCCACATGACTTTGGACAAGCCTCAGTTTCCACACCTGTAAAATGGAGATAATAGAAGCTACCTCATCTTACTAGGATGGTTATTGAGAAGACTAATGGAGATGACAAATCTTGATAAAATAGTGAGTTCTTATTAGTAGTTTTGAAAAGAAAGAAAAGCCCTACTGTTTTGCTGCTACACTACATTTCAACCCAATTTTGCTAGTTACACTTGTTCATGGAACTAATAGATATTTAGCCTATGCCTTGTAATCCTTTCATTCTCTCATTCTGGCTTCCAACATCATCACTCAACTGAAACTATTTTCTCCAAGTTGACCAGTGACCTTTTAATTGTCAAATTCCATGAGTTCTTCTCAGTTTTCTTCTTTGTCCTCTCTGCAGCATTTGACACAATTGATCCACCTTTTAGAAACTTTCTGCTCTCTGGGCTCTTATGACACTGCTTTACTTTCCTACCTATCTGGCAGCTTCCAAGTCTCCTTTCTGGGAGCATCACCCATGTTCTGCCCTCTGCGTAGAGGGATTTCTTAGTCCCCTTCTCTACTCTTTCTAACTCTTGATAACATCAAAATCCATGAGTTCAACTGCTATCTCTCTACAAATGATTCCCACATCTATTATTCAGTCACTTTTCAGTTGTATCTGACTCTTCATGACCCCATTTGGCGTTTTCTTGTCAAAGATACTCAAATGGTTTGGCATTTTCTTCTCCAGCTCATTTTACAGATAAGGGAACTGAGGCAAACATGACTTGCCCAGGGTCACACAGCTACTAAGTGTCTGAGGCCAGATCTGAATTCAGGACAGGACTGACTCTAGGCTAGCATTCTAGCTGTTCCTCTCTATATCTATATATCTATATTTATTATATCTCCTAAGTTCCAGTCCCACATCATCAACTATCTATTAGATCTTTCTAAATGGATGCCCCATCAATAGTATGAGATAGTGGAGAAGAGCACTGAAGCCTTGAATTAGAGAGCCTGAGTTCAAATCTCAGCCTTTACTCTTATTACTTGTGTGATTTGGGGCAAGCTCCTTGGATTAGGTTCTCTCTGAAAAATAAAAAGGATGGACTTGATGGCCTCTGAAGCTGCTTCTAGCTCTGAATCTATGATCTGATGATCTCAAAGTCAACATGTCTAAAACAGAGTTTATCTTTCCCTCAAGTCATCCCTTCTTTCTAACTGTGCTACAGCAATCAAAAGAGCCATCATCCTATAGCCACTGAGATTCACAATCATAGAGTAATGCTTGAATTGCCCTCTTTCCTTCTCCCCCCACATCTAATGAGTTGCCAAGTCTTGTCAATTCTACCTTCACAATGTTGACCCCCTTTTCTCCATTTACATGGTCACCATCCTAGTCACCTCATCACCTCTCACCTGATCTAGTGTAATGTTCTGCTATTCAGTCTCTCTGACTCCTGTCTCTCCCCCTTCTGATCCATTCTCCCCATAGCTGCCAAACCAATTTTTCTAAAATAGAAGGAGAGGCAAGGTATGGCGGATACAATCCAGGTCTTCGAGTTAAAGGAGACTCTAGTTTGAATAATAAATCAGTTACTTGTTAGTTCTGTGACCCTATGCAAGTCTGAGCCTCTCTGGGGGCTCAATTTCCTTACTTGTAAAGTGAGTGTGTTGGAACAATGATTTAGAGGAAACTTTTAGCACTAAAAATATCATCCTATGCCATTCCTTGGCTCAAAAATCACTAACGGTTCTAAATTCCTTCTAGAATAAAATAAAGTCTCTTTAGTTTGGCATTCAAGCCGCTTCTCTATCTGGTTCCAACCAGGAAGCTTTGCAAGTTTATTCTGCATTGTTCTCTTTTGTTTACTTAAAGTTCAGGTCAAACTGTTCTACTTGCTACCCCACCCTCACCTCTATATGACATTATATCTCTGTGCCTTTACCTAGACTGTTCCCAATGCCTAGAATTCACTCCTCATTTCCTCCTCATTTCCACCTGGTAGATTTGCTACCTTCCTTGAAGTCTTATTTCAAGTGTTACCTCTTACAGAAGGCCTCTCCTGATCCCTCTTATTGCTACTTCTGCTCCAGGAAATTATATGATCTTATTTACTTTTCTCTGTTATACTCCTTCTCTTTCATGCCAATAAAATGTCTACATAGGGAATGTGGCCTCATTATTTGTCTTTGTACCCAGAACATAGCATAATAAGTGCTTAATCAATACTGAATAAATAAAGGGATGAAAATCTGTACCTACCTTAATAGATGGTTTCATGAATTTCTGGGAATGAAAAAAAGTCTCACCTGGTGACTGTTGTTCTGGAGATCATTCTTTCCGTGCTTAAGCAGACTAATCCTTGGACAATAGATCCAGTTGTTGCTGGGTTTATATTTAAGAAAGCCAGACAGAGCTTATGCTCTCATGGCATAGTCTTCTATGAGAACTAAGGCTCTTCTTCATACCCTTATTTTAGTGGAAATCTGGGTTGGATTAGATAACCCCTGAGGACCTTTTCAACTCTGAGGTTCTCTGATTCTTCATACAAAATAATAGGCATTAAATCAAGGTCTTTGAATATGGAGATAAGGGAAGAAGTTAAATCTTTCTAGTGTATTATAATAGAAAAACAAATCATCACTAAGGAGACCTGGACCTAGCTCCAGTTTTGCTACCAATTCAATGTGTGACACTGTGAATTATGGTATATGAATGTACTAGTCACATAATGTATGGGAAATAAGGAAATAGATTATTTCAAAGAGACATGGCAAGACTTATGCAAACTGGAATAAAGCGAGAAGAAATAGGAAAAAATTATACAATGACATCAATATTATAAAAATGAACAGTTTTCAAGGATTACATAAATTGATAGAGAATGAAATGGACCAAACCAGAAGAACAATTTATATAATAACAAAAATGTACAGACAAACAAGTCTGAAAGCTATAAGAACTCTGATAATGACCATCCATAATTCCAGAAGACCAATGATGAAACATTCTGTCCACCTCTTGACAGAGAGGCAATGGAGGTGCTGAAATATATGCATGCATGTATGTGTGTATGTATATGTGTGTATGTATGTATGACATAATGCATTATATGCACATATACATATATGAATAGGTATGTATGCATGTGTGTGTATGTCCATAGTATGTGTGTGTATGTATACATATATATGTGTATGTGTGAATCAATTAAATGAATGGCCAAATCAATTTTATCTTTTCCCCCATGTCATTGTCTCTTCCTAATTGTCCTATACCATTGAAAAATACATCCTGATAACCACTGAGATTCTCTCTATATATAATGTATATACATATAGATAAATACACACATGTATATATTCACATATATGTGCGTATGTGTATATCCACACACAACCAATGAGGACATTTGTTTTGCTTGACTATGCACATTTCTTATAAGGACTTTCTTTTTCTTTTTTTTTAAATGAGATCAGGAGTGGAAGGTGGAGAAAATTGATCTTTGTTCATTAAAAAAGGTTATTTTCCCTTCTCTGGGTCTCAGTGTCATTTAATATAATCAATAATTTTACAATAAGGGAAATCGAAGCCCAGAGAGGGAAATTTCTTGCTTGAAATTACACAATAAGTTGCAAAACCAGGATTTAAACGAGGTCTTCTGGCTTGGGATTTAGTGCTCTTTTGACTATATACTACATTGTCTCACTCAAGGACCTAGAGAACAACTTGGCATTATTATCTATACTTAGAGATTGAGGAGCAATTGGTATTTCAGCGATACATAGGTGGCCATAACTTTCATTGTGAAGCTTACCTGCATGTGCTTTTACAACGAAATAAAAGTGACTACAGAGTTATTGAAATGACAGGACCAAAGTATAGGAAATGTTTGGTTGGCTCAAGTGATCAGAAAATAATATAAGCAAAGCTGGAACAGGACAGTTTTAAAAATTGCACCCTTCATGTGCTACCATCCACCAGCAGCTTTGAGCCTTCACTATGACAGAAGCAACTTGACATCACAACAGAAACACGTAGTAGCAAGTAGAATTTTCTGGCATTCTAGTCATCAAATACATGCATTCCATACAAATTCAGAATCAGATGGAAGAATCTTCAAAAGTCACTTAATTCAACACATACCTAGACAACAATCCTCTCTACAAAATAACAAATAGCTTTCTAGCCACTGTTCAAAGACTTCTAGTGGGGGCGGAGCCAAGATGGCAGCGTAGCAGCAGCAACGTATTGCAGCTCTCAGATAGCCACCCCAAAATACACATAAAATAGGACTCTAAACCAATCCTAGAACTCCAAAACACACACAAAGGTACTTCCCACTAAAGTCAGCTCGGCTATGAGGAACCATATCAGCACTGCGAAACCAGCCTGGCCAGAAGCCGCTGCTGAGCCCCGGGGGTGGCCAGACAAGAGGAGCGGTGAGCAGCGTTGAGAACTAGGTCAGTGGGACTTGCGAAGTTGGGAGGGGAGCAGTCTGGCCCAAAGGCCTCCAGAGCAAAAAAGTGAAAGGCAGAGGTTTTGCACCCACCTCCGCATTGCAGCTTCCCACCCATGGCCTGCAGACAGCAGGGGGACTAAGCAATTGTTCTGAGGCCAGTGCTCTTGCGTTGAGCGGCCTGGATCCGGATCGCCATCTTGGGCCTTGGTCTGGGAGTCTTCACTATCCAGTCAGCCAGAAGTAAGTAGGAAGGGTCCCAGCACCTTCCTGAGAGCTACGGCAGCCGGGAGGACCCCAGCGATTTGGGACAGAGCTTTCCCTTCTGGAAGCAGAGCCCCACAGAGATTTAAAAAAAAAATCACGGACTGAACAACCATGAGTAAGAATAAGCATAAAAAGCAAAGTAAGAACAGCTCCCAAACCCTAGATTCCTTCTTTGGGGAAAAGAAAGATCATGGGAGAGAAAGGGATGAGG
>CM053581.1:323438624-323471298 GCA_028627135.1 Pseudochirops cupreus | reverse complement strand
ACTATGGAGAGGTTCTGCGTAATTTCACATGTTCAGCCTGTATTTGATTGCTTGTCCTTCCAGTGGGGATGGGTGGTGAGGGAGGAGGAGAAAGAATCTGGAATCTGGAGTTCCATAATCAAATGTTATGAATGTGTATCTATATCTATATCTATATCTATATCTATATCTATCTATATATATATATATATATATATATATATATATATATGTAGGCAATTATTATTATTATTATTGGCTACATCCAACTGGAACTTGAGATACACAGGCACTGCAGTTGGGAGATCCATCCTGCCCTACCGAAAAGTGACATAGGAGAGAATAGACTGGGGGAGGGGGGACACACTGGGATGGCTGTTTTGGGGTGGTGGGCGGGGGAAAGATGGGGAGAAAATATGTAACTCAAAATCTTGTGGAAATGGATGATGCAAACTATAATAAAGTTTTAAAAAAAAGACTTCTAGTGATGGTGCACTTAATATCCATTGAGCTTTGAAGTAGCTCTAATTTTTATCTAGATGGTGCTGTAAGATAGTTGGACTTGGCATCAGGAAGACTGAAGTTCAAATCTGACCTCAGATACTAGTTGTGTGACCCTGGGCAAGTCACTTAAACTCTTTCTGACTCAGTTTTCTCATCTGTAAAACAGGGATAATAATCACTCCTACCTCGCAAGGTTGTTGTTGGGATCCAATGAGATAACATACATAATGCTTCACAAACCTGAAAGCTCTATATAAATGTCAATTGTTATTTTTGTTATTACTCTTATTATTACTTCTACTTCTTGTCACTTCCATGCATCATTTCCAACTCTTCCCTTCGGGACCACGCAGAACAAGTCTGATATTTATTCTGCTTTCTAGCACTTCAAGTACTTGACTATTTCTCTTCTCTTCTTCAAGCTAAATATTTTCTTCCAATTTATATGATAATGGTCTTCAATGCCCTCCCCATTCTGTTTGCTGTCTCCTGGATTTTTTTTTTCCAGTTTCTCATTGTCCAATGGCCAAAATACAACACCCAGAAATGAGCAAAATCCTTCAGATATGGTCTCCCAGGACAGAATGCAGCAGGATGGTCACAGCTTCTTTTCTATATGCCAATGGAGGTGCTGAAATATATGCATGCATGTATGTGTGTATGTTGTAACCTCAGGTCATTTTGGCTTCTTTTGGCTGTCGTGTTGTACTATTGACTCACATTAAGATGAAATTCTGCTAAAACTCCTAAGTCTTTTCCACATTCACAATAGTTCTCTGACATTTAACTTTACATTTATTCCTATTAAATATCATTGTGTTATATAGGTCCATTGCTCTAGCCTTCTAAGAACCTTTTGTATTATAACTGTCATCCAACACGCCAATTACCCCTCCCAGCTTTATGTAATAATATTCAGAATCTGTGCCTTGATCCAAGGTATCTGGCTTCCCTTTCAAGGAAGCCTATAATTGTGTTAGAATTTTTTTCCATCATTATTTTTATAGATCACAAATTTGTCCTCATCATTACCTTCTCAACATTGTACCTGACATGATTACTTAGGAAACTATGCCACAATTATGGAAATCCCAACAATTACAGACATACTTGATTAATCAGAGGGGTCAGATGATTAGGCTTGTTGCTTAGATCAATGATGCCAGACAGATCAGACTCTTTAGAGAAGATGTTTGTAATCTTCAAGGATGGAAGTATCTTGTGCAACTCATATTTGCCAGAAAGGGACAACTTTGGAAGATGTAATTCCATACCTCTGGAAATAGAGAAATCATACATATAGTCAAGCATACAATTGAAAATCAGAAGAGCCTTGGTAGTCTTCTTATTCAACCTTGTCATTCCACAGGTACAAACACTGAGGTCCAGAGGGATTAAATAATTTGTCCAAGGTTGGTGCCACCAGTTAATGGCATATCAAAGATTAGAACCTACATTTTTAAGCTTCTAGGTCAATGTTCTTGGCATAAGGTAACCATTTGTTTACGAATGAGGTCATGTTCTGGCCTGCCTTTTTTCCACTCAGAAAGCATTTATAAATCCACCTACACAGGGGCTTAACAACTATCTTCTCACCAAAATTTCCCCTTTAAACTATATTCCATGAATGATGTTTTCCAAGACTCTTCTGTTTTGACTTAGTCAACATTACCTCTGAACTCTACTTTTCATTGCCTCACCATTGGACACTCCTATTATTTTCAAAGTAATTTTTCCTAAAGAGGGCAGCCCCTTCTATATGTTCCAAATGCTCTACTTCATGATCTTTACTTCAAGACCCACAAAACACAAGAACTAGAGGGGTCTTTGGAACATAGAATGTTGGAACTGAAAGTAGGTCAAGTCAAGAGGCATTTACTAAGTGCTTACTGTGTGCCGGTCATTGTGCTAAGTGCTAGTAATACAAAGAAAGGCAAAAGACAGTCCCTGCTCTCAAGGAGCTCATGTCTAATGTAAAGAGACAGCATCCAAATAACTATGTAAAAATTTTATAGACATAGACATAGGTTCCCTAATGTAATCATATATTGATTTTAATTTATTTAATATTAGTATAATTATAATAGATATAATAAAATACATACATACATATATGTAGTCAATTGGAGAAACTTTCAGAAGGAAGGTACTAAGATTAAGGAGGACTGGGAAAGGCTTCTTTTAAAAAGTGGGACTTTAGCTGAGACTTGAAGGAAACCAAGGAAGTCAGAAGACTATGACATGGAAGGAGAGATGTCAAAACAAAGGGGACAGTCAGTGAAAATGGTCAGAGTTGGGACATGGGTTGTCATGTTCAAGGAACAATAAGGAGGCCAGTGTCACTGAATCACGGAGTAATTGGAGTTGGGAGTATGGAAATATGGTGTAAGAAGACTAGAAAACTACAAAGGAGCCAAGTTATGAAAGGCTTTAAGAGCCAAATCAAGTATTTTATATTTGATTCTGGAAGCAATAGGGAGCCACTGGAGTTGATGGAATGGAGGGGGCGGGAGGTGGGGCAGGAGAGAGACAGGGTCAGACTTGTGCTTTATGAAGATAAATTTGACAGCTGCTTAGAGGATGAGCTGGAGCGGGGAGAGATTTAAGGGAGGGAGACCAACCATGACTCTATTGTAATTGCCAAGGTATATGGAGAAAAGGGAGTAAGAGAGAGGAAGGAGCTAAGAATGATACCTAAATTGAAAGCCTGGGTGACTTGGAGGATCATGGTTACCTTCCACATAAGAGGAAATTTAGGAACAGGTAAGATTTTGGAAAGAAAAATAATGAGTTCAGGTTAGCATTTATAAATACATAGGGCCTTAACAATTATCTTCTCACCAAAATCTCCCCTTATATATATTATAATCAGAAATAGTAATTTCCCAATTTCAATGGGAAAATTGAGGCTCAGAGACAGGAGAGAGACATGACAGGAGCTAAATGTATCTAAAGTATGATAAGCTGTGAGATGAGAAAAGAAGAGATTGGAAACATGTTTCTGCATAAGATCTCCTTGCACACAGAAACTTGAGGGAGCTTCTGCTCTCATTTTACTTATGCAAGAATCTCCTAATTTTAGATAGATAACAAAGAAATAAATCACCTTACATAGTGAGAAGAGGCTTCTTGGGAGAAAGGAAATGGGCATAGTCCCTTGGACCTCTGGGCAGTGCTTCTTACTAAATAGGTATAAAGCCACATTCAAGAGTCCCCAGCAGCTGAGCCCCAGGCACAGAAAACAGAGATACAACACAGACTTCTACAGCATTTTGCCTCAAGAGCAATCAGAAAGAAGAAAAAACGATCTCAGAAAAAGAACCTGAGGGGGGAAATGGGAGAGTTAACATGTCTCAGGTGGTTTGAAAATGAAACAATATGACATTGAGAGGAAGGTTAAGGAGGACCACTGAACTCATGGGGCTATGTAATAATGTAAGGCTTTTGTAACAGAGTTGGAACTGGAATCTCTGAGGCGAATGTCATAGATTCTCTAACAAGGAATGATGAGGATACATAAATACCATGAAGCAAAAGGCCATCCAGTAAGTAGAAAAAGAAGCTCACTACAGGAGTAGGCCAGTTATATGTGAACCTGATATGAACAATGGAGGGAAATACAATCTTCCTGTCATATGACTCAGCCCCTTGGGACTTACCAAACTTCAAATGATTCACCTGGGCTCTGATGATATTACCAGGAGTAATGTAGAAATTACTGGTAAGGATTATAATGTTCTGGGCAAGAAACAGAAGACTTTTTGAAAACAGGTAGTGTTTTCATCCCAGCCGTTTCTTTGAGAAAGGCAGGTTGGATTTGAGCAGCTGGTTAAGAAGATGATGTATAAGAGGGAGATTTGGGTTTTGGAACTGTGGCTTAAGATACAAAAGACTAGGCATGTGGACAGCAAAAAAGTATATCTATTAAGGGTCAGAAAACTATATTTCCCTGGAAACTTGTAAGTCTGATTAATATGGATTTAAATTGAAAATAAAGAGGGGAGGATAAGCTTTCTGGGGCACACATCAGATACCACGGTCTACATAGAAAGAAGATACTCAGTGGAGAAGATGAATAATTCACAGGAAACAATGTCCATCAATAGAGTTGGCAATAAAGGCCCTAGCTCCAGATATCTATTTTTTTAAAATCACAAAGTACATTCAAAGCACAAGGAAACTATTGGTTTTAATTTAAGGGGAATAATTAAAACGTACGTATCTCCCTGACACTTGAAAGCATGGGACTCATGTTGAGAACAGTTAGGAAAGCACATATTATTCAAACAAAACAAGATAAAAAACAAATAGGTGGGTTGAATAGAAATGCTACCTTCTCCTACCCACCTTACAAAAAATATTAAGTAGTTGATGTAGCAAAGTATTGTGCTGGAACACTGGGATAGAGTCCCTATTCTCAAGGAATTTATAATCTTGCAGGGAGATAAGGCAAAACAACAAAGAGTTATAATGTGTGATGATTCCTAATATGGGTATTTGAAAGTCACACAATGAAGTATTTTGTGGGGATAGATCTAGAAGGTCAACACAAAGCAGTGACATTTGAGAAGATATTCTGTAAAAAAAGGTAATAGAATTGGGTTTTACAGGATCAGTAAGTGTTCAATAGTTGAATAAGGAGGGAGGATATTTTGGGCATAGGGATTAACCAAAGCAAACCCACAAGGCATGAGTATGTAATGTTTTTTTGGGAGTGGAGAGAGGTATAGAGTTATCTAGTTTGGATGTATTATATATGTAGGGTGTGTAGAGTAGAGTAATATGAGATAATATATTGGGAAGGTAGAGTGGTACCATTTTATATGAAGCTAGTAATGTTTGTCAAAGAAGTTTGTTCTACTTTATAGGCAACAGAGAACCAATGAAGATTTTTAAAGAAATGACATGATCAGATCTCTTCTTGAGAAAGAATATTCAGAGAGTAGTATGAAGGATAGATTAGAGAGGGGAGAGAATAGAAGTGAAAAGATCTGGAAAATGACTACTGTAGTAGTCTAAGTAGACAGTAATGAGGGTCTATACCCAAGGTATTGAAATAAGAATAGAAAGGAGGAAATGGATCTAAAAGCTTTGGCAGAACTGTATCCAATAGAGCTTGATAATTCATCACATTGAATTGATGAGGAAAAGGAATAAGTCAAAGATAAAGACAGTTACAATGTTAGAAATATGAAAAACAGTGACATGGTGACACAGATGCAAGTAGTAGAAACAGAACCAGGAGTGGGGAGGGGGGAAATAATTAGTTCAGTTTGGGTCACGTTGAGTTGAAGGTGAGGGTGGTATATCCAGATAGAAATGTTCGAAAGGCAGTTGAAGTTTGAGGTCTAGAGCTCAGAAGAGAGGTCATGATGGAGACAAGATTTTAGTAGCCATGGTAGCCATGGAAATTAAGGACACAACAGGGGCTTGAAAATTAACTGGAATCCTGGACTTTATGTAGTTCAGAGGTACAAGTTTCACTCTCAGCCCTGAAAGCAATGCCAACTACTGAAATCTCTGAATGGGAAGCTGAATTTCAATTATGCTCAAGAGGTTTTAAAGGGACCCAACAGTGGAGTGGAATAAAAAGGGAGGGACAGGGACTGCATGGGGCAAGCATCAGCCACATTAGGGGAGATAGTGCTGCCAGCCCTATGCAAGACCTCATAAGTTGAACTGGAAAGAATACACAGCAAAGGTGTGACAAGTGAAAGAAGAAACAGAAAGAAGAATTGAGCCATGACTTAGAAGGAAATTATGAAAGTGGGTCTACAAGCAAGCAGGGATTTTGAGCTCCTTCTTAGAATGGAGAGCTCATACTGTGAAGCTACCAGTTGTATTTATCTTCTTCAAGGACTAAAGGTCCCTGAAAGGACCAAAAGTCCTACTTCTTCTCCAGCATCCTCTTCTCAAACCTGTCTAGGTATAGGATCAACAATATATCTTGTTAACTTTTTTTCTCACTCAAGTATTTCCTATTCCTTTATTTTGACTCAAATTTTGACTCAAAACTCAAACAGGCCTTAACTGAAAGGACACACAATTTAAATTAGGTCAGAGAGCAAAATATCTGTCTAAAAGTTAGAGATTTTCTCAACTAAGGGCTGCGAGTCATTGTGATTGGGTTAATAACTTTCTGTCTGTTATAAAATACATAAAATAGCAGAGAGAGGGACCATATTGGCCCAAGGTCCATTACATTGCCCTTCAGCTAAAACAAGTTAATTTTCAAAATGGTATGACCAATTAAGTCTCCAGACATGAGAGTACCATGGAGGAGAGGGTCCTCACTGAATAAAAGATCATACAGGAAACCACCCCCTAAGGAGGAGATAGGTAGAGCCTAGGAACAATTTAGCTCCAATCTTTTTTGAAAGGAAGAAGGAATAAAGTGGATTCAGTACTGGTAAGCTAACTCCACCCTCCACAAAGACACCCTTTGGTAATCTTATCTGGGACAAATTTTTTTTTCTTTTCTTTTTTTTCCTTGTTCTTCTGCTCAGTTTTGTTCAAGCAGAAGTTCTTGAACTATTGCTCATGTATTTATTTTAACAGTATAATAAGAATCTCAATTTTGACCTAGGCCTAAGAGAACAGCAAGTACTTTTTAATTATCATTTATATAGCTGTTGTCTTAGTGCTGTCCTGCTGATAATTTGGTGATAACTATGGTGGTGAAGTTATTACTGATTCTAATTTGCGTTGTTGAAATTGATCCACTTATTTGGTCAATGAGATTATTGCTCTTTGGCTATTGGGTTAATATTATGAATGAACATATGAGTGTGGTATTTGAAAAATGTTGTCAATTCATGAAAGTTTATATTCATAAGGGATTACTGATATATGCAATAGATCCTACATGTACAGAAAAGGCTATTAGAGAACTCTTGAAGATCAGAATGACAGGTAGGAGACTAGAAAAATATATATGGGAGTAAAAGCATCCCATTCAGGATGTACTCTTTGAATTACCAGACTCATTCAAGCATTCAAAAATGTCTGAACAAAATCTAGGTAATGAGAACTACCTGGAAATTGCCTCACAATCCTCCATCTGAAAGGGAGGAATTATGCAATGAATTTGTGGCATTAATGAATGGAAAGGATGATTCAACAGAAAAAAAAAAACAAGATTTATATCTGAAAATACATTTGGAGTTTTACTTACATATAATGCCAAGGAAAGACTTTTCCTAGCAAAATGCTGCATAAGTGATGCTTTGTTCACAACCTCTAGGCCAAAGATGTTTCTTCTATCCATACCCACATATGGAAGGCATGTTTGACCAACTCAGATAGCTGTAAGGCTTTAGGTAGAAAGTCCCAAATTACTCCACTACAGTAAGCAGAGGTACTCCACAAGTAAAATGGAGACTAAGTTACCTGTACAGCACTGAGAAGCCTCCTTTGGAAGCAGAATGCAAACTAAATCCTATTTACAGACACATGTATCAATATTGGCCAATACTGATCCCAAAAGCCTTTTATCTTGCATATAGATGTAATCTTCATGTTACTGGGAGCAGACTTGAGCCAGGTGAGTGATAGACACATGAAATCAATCATATTTTTCCAGCGGAGGCCTTAGCAACGGTATAGAACATTATCTTGTTCACAAACTGGAGTTCCTAATTCTGAAGTGACAGGTCATTGAGAAATCTAGACTCTGTGTTTGGAGAAATTTATACATGTTTGCTAACAATAGTCCACTGATTTACATTCTCTCTAGCACCAAGTTGGATGGTATTTTCTAGGGATGGATGGTAGGACTAGCTAACTACAAATTCAGGTTATACTACTTGCTAAAGAAGATGAATATGGATGCAGGTACACTATCCAGAAAGCCAAATAATACCAACACTATGGTGGTATTTTAAGGAGTAAAACCTATCAGTTTTTTAATAAAATTACCAAGAGAATGTATATCAAGAGAAGAAGAGAGAACCAAGTATAAACACTTAGATAGCTTCCACATTAAGAGAGAGAAACAGGATGGATGGTGTGGTCACTCTGAACCCAGAGGAGGAAAAAGTATCCTATAGAAAAGGATGCTCAAAAATGTCAAAAGCCACAGAGAAGACAAGGAGCACAAACACTGAAAGAAAAGTCATTGTTTTTGGTTTATTAAGGAGGTCATTGGTGATGAAAATGCAGTTTTAGTGGGAAACTGGATCTAAGATTGCAAAGACCAAAAAAGAAAGTGGTAATGAGGAATTCCAAGTATCATATAGTATTAAGGAGGGACTTCTGCTGGAGTTCTACCTCTCTCCACTTAAAGCAGAATAGATAAAAAAAAATTTCACTTGTCTAGATAATAATGTCATTATTCAAAAGGTAAACAATGAGAAGAATTTCTCATCAGTAAGGAAAGATGAATATCAGACTGGAAAGAAGAGAGATTTTCAAGCCAAGTGAAGCTGGACCAATCATCATTCCAGTTCACTTATTTTTGTAACTTATTTCTCAGTAAAGATTTCCTAGATTAGTTCTTCTCCCCCACTTGTATTGCCTTAGCTCCCTCCAATTTCTCCAGTTTACCACGTTTATGTCTTTCACTTCACTAAGTCTTATGTACTCTTGTGGACCTAACTCTGTATAGATTCTGATGGCTTTAGATAGGGTTGAGTTTTTTTACTATCTAGGAAGGCAGAAGACCTAAAACTTTTTTTTTTGTCCATTGGTCAAAAGAAAGAAATAACAATCAGCAAGTTATTAAGTTTCAGCTTTCTTTCACATTCATTATTTGTTCTTTTATGTTTGGATGAATTAAATTCCATCTATCTTAGGATCAGCATCTATTAGCAAGATAAGAAGATTGAAATATTCTAATTTTAAGACAAATGAAATACTTTTTAAAATTGTTTTGTGCATTTTCCTTTGCAGGTGGATAGTTGTGAATTCCTTGAAAGCAGGAACAGTTTTTTGTTATCTGTTGTCTTTGCATTCCCAGCTCTTAGCATGGCTCCTGTGCATAGTAGGCACTTAGTAAACCTTTGATGATAAACTGATAGAAAATATGATAATAATATTAACTAACATTTATTTAAAACTTTTATTAGCTTTTATCTCCTTTACTCAACACAACTCCCTTTGGAAAACCAGCTTGTAGTAGTAGATAATCTAACTGAAATATAAGTGTTTGCTAATAATAGTCCACTGATTTACATCCTCACCAGCACAGAGGTGGATGGTATTTTCTAGGGATGGATGGTAGGACTAGCTAACTACAAATTCAGCTTATATTACTTGCTGAAGAAGATTAATATGGATGCAAGTACACTATCCAGAAAACCAAATAATACTGAAACTATGGTGGTACTTTAAGGAGTAAAACCTGTCAGAACACTGAAAATCCGGGTTTCAAATTCTGCCTCTGACACTACCTGTGTGGGGAAGGACAACTCATTTAACCCCTCTGGGCCCCTATTTCCTCATCCATTGAATGTCGACATAAAATCTACATTCACTACCTTAGCAATTATTGTGCGATTCATGAGATAACATATGCAAAATGTTTGGCAAACTTTAAAGTGCTATATAAATGTCAAGTATTATTATTATTATTGTTGTTATTATTATTATTATTACTATTATTATTATTATTATTAGAGATAGTTAAGATGTGAATTTTTCTCCTCATTTTGCAAATTTTACACTTGAGGATGTGGACTGAGAGATGCAAAGGGACTTGCCCATGTGGCAAAAATGGTGTTGGGCCAGGTTTACTGATACATTATTAATAAAAACTACAATGATGACAATATCAGCAATACTTTACATATATTGTAGAAATTTTGGTCTACACTTCTCCTTTGCTCTTGCTGCTACCCCATCTTATCTCTCTGAGTTTTAGAATGCTCTTAATGAGACATAAAACACGAAGGTGTTTTGGAAGTTCTAATTTTTTTTCAAAAAATGTGGTAAAAATCAACATAATTATTTCATCTAAGTCTGATTCGTTGTGAAAATGCACAAGCTTTGGCAAATCCTTTTCCTCTTCTTGCAGGAGAAATATCAGATCCAAAACCAAAGTTTGAGACTAAATGATCTCTAGGCCCTCACCCACCTGTGATATCCTGTGATTCAATGTTCTGACATTCTATGGTCTAAAGTCTCCAACAGATTCAATATTCTATGATTTGTGGCCTAGTATTTCACATTCTAAGTTCTTTTCTAACTGTAACATTCTATGTCCTAAAGTTCCTTCCAATCCATTCAGGACTTTATGACTGAACCTCTATGTGACAGATCTCAGCATAGGAATAAAGACTCAATGAGCAAGTATGAATTGAATTTTGCAGTTGCTGATCTGAAAATGATCTGAATAGTACCTTTTCTTGAGTCCCTTGAGCCACCGTTTCATAACTTTTTGAGTTAGGGCAGCCTCCACACGTTTCATCTGCCCTTGGTCAGGAAGAACAAACAAGGCTGTCTCATTGGATGCATAAGCAATTTGTAGCACACCACAGGAGAGGCTCCTATCCCGGAAGTAATAGTGAATGTCTTCATGGATCATCATGGGGACCTTCACCACTGTTTCTTCTGACACAATGAAGTTTTCCTCTCTAGTCCTTCTAGAATCAAAGCTTTTCTCCCATGAAGCTAAAGATCAAACAACAAAAAAGGAAAAGGAAGACCTTTGACCAAGATTCAAAAAAATTTTATTCTGTGGAAAAGAAAGTCTCAGTCGGAACAGTTTTACATTAATTTCATTTTTTTGAGCAGCATTTTCCCAAAGAGCTTAATAGATTAAGGCTGTGTCATACAAAGTCTTTCCTAAAATGTGCCACACAGCATTGAACACAGTACTTCCAATGTAACCTGACCAGAGTACTGAGCTTTGCAGGCCTGCTTCCTCCCCTTTTTCTGGATGTAATCACTCTCCTAAAGTGGTCCAGAATAGCACTGACTCTTCTTTACTGTTGTGTTTCACTGCTGACTCATCTTGAGTGTACAATCCACATAGCCAGTTTCTTTTCTATAGGAACTCTTGTCTAAACTTATCAGCCCTTCTCTGTATTGGTAAAACGAGTCTATTTTTATAGGCATTATACTTTGAGTATAGAACTTTATGTTAATCCCTATTAAATGAAATATTATTCCTCTCAGTCCATTGTTCAACCTTCTGAGGTCTTTTTGTATCCTAAGTCTGCCATTCAATATGCTAGCTATAATAGCCATGCTTTGTGTTATCTGCTATATTGACATGAATGAGAAATAATTGCAAGGGGCAATTATTCCAAGAGGGTATCCCTGAGGCATTCCATTAGGGAAGTTCCTACTTTGGCACCAATTAATGATGCATTTTGTGACTCTGATTCCAAATGTACCTAATTGTATCACTATCTAATCCTTATCTCTCTACTTATCCACAAACAAAGCATGAAAGAACTCAACTTTTTTTTCCGAGGTAAGTTTTACAAAGCACCTTTTTTAGGACAACCCAGTCATTCATTCTCCTTTAATAGATGAAGAGACTGAGGTTTATAGAAGTAAAGTAAGTTGCCAGTGGTCACACAGATTAGGGAGCTAATAAATGTCTGAGAATGGATTCTAACTTGGGTTTTTTGAAATAAACTCCACTGTTCTTTCCACTGTAAGATGCTAAAATAAATGGAAGGATATTGTGTAAGGCAAATTTCTTTTTTTTAATGTGGATCTGAACCTATTAAAAACATGTTCTTATGCATATGGATTTGAAGGAATCCAAATTTCCTTTTTAAATTTCTTTAGCAATCTTAAGATTAATACCCTATCCTTTCCCTATAGCTACCCAACCACCCACCCAGACCCAAAGCTCTTACCTTTAAAGAAGATGTAATTCACTAGAATCATCACAGTGCTAGAATCAACTTCTTTGACCAAACCCCCAATTTTCTTTTGGGTTTGCTCCGATATGTAGTCATTAATACGCTTCTGAGCCCTGACAGGATATTGGAAGTCAATGGAGAGAGCTTCTGACATGTACATGGTCTTCACACTTTGGGAGAACTCTTCCAGCAGCCTGAACCTCTCCTCAACAAACAATGCACTCCCCATGCTTAGTTGGAGCTCAGGATTGGGTACATTGAGGTTAAGAATCAGATTCTGGAAGAACCTGTGGATTGCATCCTCCTGAATTTCCTTGAGATTGAAACCCAGACCCACAAGGATCTGAGTGCGGGTAGTAGAGTGCACTCCAAGGGTGAGCAGGGACAGGATCATGGAGACGCTCAATGGGGAAAAGAAAACGTTCAAGTCAGAGGCTTGAGAGACCAACTGCTTATACAGAGTGAATGCAAAGTCAGTGTTTTTTTCTATTATCTTGCAGTTGAGTACGGCGTCTTTGGCACTGTGACTACCTCGGAAAGAAAAATCAGAGCCACTTTTCCCTGTTCGATGTGGAGAGACATGACAGCCCTTAGCAGCCTGGAGGCTGATGAGTAACAGAGAGAGGAAAAACTTGAATTTCATAGCTTCTTTTTCTTATTCTGTAAAGAACAGGGACCAGAAAAGTAGAATAACCTGAGAGAGAAAGTAGATGAGACGTCATGCTTGGAATACCTTTCCCTACCCAACCTTTACATATGGAGCTTCTTTCCCCTCCTTTAAAGTCCCCCTGACACTTCATCCAAAAAGCCTTCCTTAATCCCATCCCTTACTAATGATTTTTGTTTCTCAGATCTCACCTAACACTTTGTTTTGCATTTCTCTAATGCATTTATCATATGATATTATCCTACTAGACTATGAGCCCTATGGAGACAGAGACCATGTCTTATTTAAACTTTATATCTCATAAATAAAATAAAATTCATAAATTAAAAAAAACATTTCTCTCTATGTAATATGATCTACAATGTAGGCATGTTCAGTGAATTGAACTGAATATGAATTTCAGTGTGACATCTCAGAAAACTAGCCTTGTAAGAAAAAATAAATGAATGTGAAACTCTGGTAAAAGTTAGGACTGGAAACAGGAATGTGAGTCTCATTCTTTCAGTAGTAATAATCAAAGTCATGAGAAAAGATGAAATATCTAAGAACATATAGCCAATGACCAACTTCTGGGGGAAGCCCACATATAGGAGATGGGTTGAGGAAGAGGAGGCAAGGAAGGAAACAGACGAAGAATGGTCTACAGTATCCCAGAAGCCAAGGAAGGAGACAGCTTCAAGAAGGAGTCAGTGTAAAAGTATCAACCACCATGACCTTGGCCTTGGTATCCTTAGGCAAGTCACTTCTCATTATTAGGCTTCATTATCCTCATTTAAAAAAAAAAAGAAAAAAGATGGTATCAGATTAGGTCTTTTCTACTGCTAATGTGCTATGTTGTTTTATTCTAAGGTCTCTTCCAAGCTAAAAGTTTTTTGGACCTCTGATTCTAGGGAAACATGAAGAATGACGTGTCTGATGCATTTGGCAGTGAGGAAGTCTCTGGTAATCCAGGACAGATAGTCTTGAGGAGTCAATGGGTAATGAGGATGTGGAAACAGTAGGTAACTTATTTTAAAGTTTGTCAGTGAAGCAAAGTACAAAAATAGGAAAGGAAAATCTATTAGATTGTAAGTTCCACGAGGACAGGGCCCGTCTTTTGCTTCTTTTTGTATACTCAGCATTTAACACAGTGCCTAGCATGTAGTAGGTGCTTAATAAAATTTTTATCGATTGAGAATGAACAGAGGGAGCAGCAGGATCAATGGAAAGTTTTTTTTTTCTGCAGTGGTGGAGATGGTTTGTCGGGGTGTGGGAGGTCAGGACTGTGTCTTAGGAACTTCCACTGGAGATCAAGAAATGATTCTCTAGGCAGAATTGTCTCTTTCTCTTGTGATGGTCTCTTTGATCTCTGTGTCAAAATCTTTATTCTTCTCTAGGCCAGGGAAGGAGGAGCCTTCATCCCCCAGGCTTTCGTTCTTACTTTGCCCTGAGGTCCCTATCCCCCAGTAAATGGATTCAGCCTAAAGGAAAGCATGACAGAGCAAAATGACTGCAGAATCCTAAACCAAAGGAAGTCTGGGGTTGGGTGAGAGACCACGTATGCTTTGAATCTTTCTTTTTCAAAGATCAAAGTAAGCATTAGACAGAATAATAGCTGCAAGCTTCCATAAAACCGTTTTAGGGACTTTAGAACATTGAATATTACAGGGATCTATTAACCTGGAATGTTAGAACACAGAATTTTAGAGTTGGAAAGGATTTTAGAGATCCTCTTGTCCAATACCCTCACGTTATAGATGAGGAATTTGAGGTTCAAAAGTTCGAAATGAGTGCTGATAATTGCGCAGCTGGTAAATCGGTCGGTCAAAAAACATTTATTAAATACTTACTATGTGCCAGGTCCTATGTTAAGTGCTGGGGATACAAAGAAAGAGAAAAGACAGCAGAGAACAAAGAAAACACAGAAGCAAACGAATAGTTGACTTGGCCATCTTTCCAAGGTCGGCCACCATTATAATCCCATCTATACTGAGAGCAATCCTAGCCCTTCTTTGATCTCCTCACTGTTCCCAATGTAACAGCAACAACAACAAACACCTCCTTTTATTGTCCTTAGCCTTTACCAGCAACTTAAGTTCATTCTGGACTTTAACACTTTTGACTCTATTCTTATAAAACTTTGTGTTCATCCTCATTTACTTGTCATTCCTTCCACCTTTTAAAAATTCAGTTCTCTCGATATAATAGTAATAGCATCAACAACAACAACATTTGCACAGCTCCTACTGTGTGTCAGAAACTGTGCTGAGCACTTTACAAATATTTTCTCATTTCATCCTCGCAATAACCCTGGGAGGTAGGTCCTGTTATTGTCCCTCTTTTACACTTGGGGAAACTGAGTCAAAGAAAGATTAGGTGACTTGCCCAAGATCACAGAGTTAGTATGTATCCGCGGCAAGACTTGAATTCAAGTCTTCTAGTCCAGGCCCAGCCATCTGTCTATCCACTGCATCGACTATCTCTTATGTATAAAGTGACATCAGTCTTTTAGAAAACTCTCCTTTTCCTCCATATGGAAGCCACTTCTGTTTTTACCTTCAGAATTGAGTTCATTTCCCTTGTAAAACATGGAGCCTTTTGCATCCTATTTATCCTCTTCCTGAGCCCTTGGAAATCTAACCTTTCTGAATCTGGGGTGCATGACCCTCAGCATCCAGATTTCCTGTTGTTTTCTATCATCAGTTCTGAGAGTGAGCACATCCCTTAAGATTCCTGTCATTTCTACTTCAACACATTTCTCCTTGTTGGTCAGAATCAATTTCTTTGTTGCTCCTTGTACCCCTGAAAGGATGAAGTTAGCATTAAGGCAAGTCTCATTTTTTCAATTTCTCAGCTTTTAGCAGAACAGAGAGTGGCAGCAAAATTTCCCTTTCATGACAGTATTTTACTTCATTACCAGATTTGTAATTCTATTTGGCTTCCCAAATTTCTGACTTGGTTTGGATATATACATAACCACCCCTTCTTCTCCCTTCATTGATCCCTGTCCAAATGTTCTTTACCAGATTTTCTCTGGCTATTCTTCTTCTTTATATGATTTTACTACCTTAATATATAATACTAATCTACCATCATTTTTAATCTATCATTTCACTTTCATATTATAGTCACAAATCCTATCCCACCAAGTCTAAGAGATAACTATGATGTCAGATTTGCTTCCTTGTATTAGGATTTTAAAGTCATGCTGCTTCTTCCCCACATTTTGTGTATTTGTATATAACAACTAGGTGGTGCTGGTAAGCAGGATAGTACAGAAAGTCAATCACTCCTTCATTTCAATTCTAAGTATGTCCAAGGAACTCACTCCTCTTCCCTTTGCATGGGCAGAGCATCCCTAGCAGCTCATTACCTTCTAGGGCATGACTTTTTCCAGCCTAGTGCAGATTGTGTCCTTATTGGGAAACGGAAAATTGCCACCTCTCCCCCTCCTTGTTTAGCCAATAAAACTACTGGTAAGCATGTGGCAGAAGTATCCGATCCTAAAAAGTGTGCTCTGTTTCTGCCTCTCTGACTCTAACTCTGTCTGACTGTCTGTCTGTCTGCCTCTCTCTGTCTGTCTGCCCCTGGCTCTGGTTCTGTTCCTCTGTGTGTGTCTCTGTCTCTCTGAATCTCTGTCTCTCCCTCTGTCTCTGTCTGTCTGTTTCTCCCTCTTCCTCTCTCCCTCTCTCTTTCACACACACACACACACACACACACACACACACACACACACACACACACACACACACACACACACACACACACACACACACACACACTCTCCTCCCTATTAAAAGTGTGGCTTTCAAAACCTGCCCCCAACAAGTTCTTAGGGACAGCTTCAAGTTGGATATACAAATCTTCAATAACAGACCTCGCATTTCAGTTTTCTCCTTTCCTTCCCAAACTTGCTGCATAAATACAAGCAAGCAGAATTAGCACAGATCTAAATAGATACCTGGCTTTAATACAGTGTCCTACCTATGACAAGAAAACCTAAAAAGACCATTTAAAGAGGAAACAGTTCTGAAGGGGTCTTGATCCTCAGTGCCAGCATTGTAGCTTGCTTCTCCTTCATTCCACTGTCCACTGAGAGAAGGGTAAAAAGTAGGAAGTAGATACAGGTGGATAAAAAGAGAATAAATCTTTTTCTTTCTAGGGAAGGGGGACCTGTGCTAATCTCCCCACGGACACCTGTGACTTACTGTGTGATGTGTGCTAGCAGGCTCTGGACTTTCCTTTCTCTGCTCACTATGTATCACAATGTCCTGCCATGCTGGGCTCTTCTTTGTCCCCTAATCAAGTTCAAATCTTTTACTCTTCTTGTATAAATAGACCTTCTGCCCTCTGACAGTGCCACCGCCCTAGTGCAGGCCCTCCTCACACCTGGGCGATTAGAAGAGCCTTCTAAAATTGGTCTCTCTACCTCATCTCTCCCCACTCCAGCCCTTCTTTAACTCTATATCAAAGTGGCATTCCTAAAGTGCAGAGACTACATCACTACCCTTTTCAATGAACTCCAGCATCTCCCTGTTACTTCCAGGATCAAATATCCTGTTTAATTTTTAAAACCCTTTACAAAATAGCCCCTTCTTATCTTTCCACGTTTCTTACACTACACTCTATACCCTTTACAAATGTTAAAAGGATACATAAATACTATTATTATTATTTTATTCTATAATACAGTGACACTGCCCTTCTTTCTGTTTCTTCTATATGACAGTCCATCTCCTGAATGTGTGCCTTTCACTGACTCTCTCCCATGTCTAGAACTCTTCTTCCTCATCTCTGCTTCCTAGCTTCCCTGACCCCATTTAAATCTCAGCTAAAATTCTGACTTCTGTAAGTAGTCTTTCTCAGTCCTCTTTCACTTTAAGAGCAGGACTCTTTTTTTTTTTTTTGCCTTTCTTTATATTCTCGACCATTAGCTCAGTGCCTGGCACAATGTAGGCTCATTGATTCTTCTTGACTAAATCTCTGTCTCTAGGATTATTTTTTTTCCCAAGACCTTAATAATCCTTTGCAATTCTCTAAGTCCCTTTATGTAGCCTCATTTGCTTCTATGTGAATCACCAGGAGAGGGTTGTTGTTACTAGGTTTGACAAATCAAAGGAAGTCTCCTCCCCTCTCCCCATTATATCCCCCAGCCACACTCCAGTCAGAAAACAAACCTTTCTACTGTTTATATCAGGCTGAGATTCCTTATGGTAACCAAAGAGCCCTTCTAACTACTGCAACCTTGTCCCAGATGAACATTCCCATTCCCTCTCAGCGATGTCATCTCTTGCTCCAAGATCTAACCTCTAGTCCCTTCCTTGTCCTTAACTTTGTCTACTATTTTAAAAGTAGAACAACCTTTTATATCAGAGTTTCTGAAGCAATCCCGATTTTAAGAAAAGATAATGTAACATGGCTTTGTAGAAGGATAACCTTTTTCAAGACCATGTGTCATGAGTTTTGGATGGGAAAATATGATCTCTATAAATATTATCTGCCCATATTCATGGAATAAAACTGGACACATAGCATAGCACACATATCATGGAAATTGTCATGTCATTGGGACTGCTCATGTTTAGGACAATGTTTTCTTGGTCTAGTGTCTAATTTGCCCATTTCATTTCTGTGTTAAGGTTTACACCTTGTTACCAGTATAGTAAATAACCTCACACGTATATAGAGAGGGGTACGGGATTACAATTCACATCTAACATTTGCATTATTACTATAAACCTTACAAAGTGTTTTGTGTATGTTGAAGAAAAACACAACTTGTCCACAAGATACATTATAATTCCTAGAAGAAATGATGCAAAAGCTTTTTTTAAAAAAAAAAGTTGAAATGGTATTATGTACGAAATTAGAATGATAAAGTAAAAAATTAGAAAAGAGTTGAAAGCTATGGAGGAAAGACAGGGAAAGAGAATTAACAGTTTGGCAAAAGAGGTAAAAAACATTACCCACACAATAGACTCCCTGGAAATTAGAATGTGAGAAACAGAAATTAATGACTCCATGAGACAAAAAACATTGAGACTAAGTCAAAAGATTGAGGAATAGGAGAAAATATAAAGTATCTCATACTAAAAAGAACTGACCTAGAAAATAGCTCCAGGAGAGATAATTTAAGAATCATTGGACAACCTGAAAACCGTGGTAAAAAAAAACATAGATCCTTTTCAAGATCATTATTTCAAGAAATCATGAAAAAAACCTGCCCAGATCTCTTAGATTCAAAGGGCAAAGTGAAAATAAAAGGAATTCATTGGTCACCTGAAAGAAATCCCCAAAATGAAAACTCTTAGGGATGTCATGGCCAAAATACAGAACTTCCAGGCCAAAGAAAAAAATACTGTAATCTGAATGAAAGAAAGATGGAAGGAAGGAAGGAAGGAAGGAAGGAAGGAAGGAAGGAAGGAAGGGAGGCAGGGAGGGAGGGAGGGAAGGAGGGGAGAGAGAGAGAGAGAGAGAGAGAGAGAGAGAGAGAGAGATTGTATAAGATTTAGCAATTATTACATAAAGGAATGGAGAGTATGGTATATGACGTTACAAAAGGCAAAAGATATTATCAACAATAATTTACACAGAAAACTGAATATAATCTATTTAACTGTGAGTTGCTTGAGACTAGGAACTGTTTTTTTGTTGGGGGGGGGGTTCACCTTTCTTTATATTCTCAGCATGAAGAAACTGAATATGGGGGAGCCTACTTTCTCCATGTCACAGAGTTAGTAAGTGTCTAAGGCTGGATATGAACTCAGGCCTTCCTCACTCCAAGACCAGCACCCTATCCATCCACTGTACCATGTGGCTGTCTCTACGGAGCAGTACAGGATCTGGTGCACATATATTACCAAATTAATTAAATTGGCTTTGTCTGGTAGTTCAGTTGCACAAATACGCAAGATTAATCTTACTGCAAATACATACACAGGATTGTAGAATGTTTAAGCTGGAAGGGTCCTTACAACAGAGAACATTAGTCTCCTTCCATCCATTCATCTCTGAGGGTCAGAGAGTGACTAGCTCAAGGCTATATAGCTAGTTGGGGTGATGCATAGGCCAAGAAAGGGCCTGTTGGAACCAGTCTGTCAGCAATGAGGTTCTCCAGAAACACCAGAATCAGAACAAAGGGTTAGTTTTCCTATTGTTCACCCTCAGATCCAGTGCCCTGAAAATGTAACTAAAAATAGAAAACAGCCTGGCTCTCATTCTAGCTCTCAAGAAGCAAAGTGCTCATGGCATAGATTTAAGGCTCAAGTATCTGATAATAATAGTTGTTTAAGGTAAGGCTAACAAAAGCTAGTGTCTTAGAGCATCAATGCTGACAGACCTCTCTTGGGAACACATACACATACACAAATATATACTTATCCCATGAATATTTTTTTCTATATTTTGTGTTTGTTAGGCATAGGGGCAGGTACCGAGACATAAGCAAGAGATAAATTCTAGGCCCAGATAGAATGTACTCACTTCCCACCTATTCAAAGTCAATTCCTAATACATTTTCAGGAAAACCTAACCCTCACAGCCCCTCCTTTTAAATTCCATTAAGTGAGTATCCAGGGTCTGTACTTACACAGTCTTTGTAGCGGATGGAGTTGGATGATGGTTGATGGTGTTGAGGTATTGTGGGGGTGCACACTGAGACCAGATATCCCACAGTACCAGCTCCCTCTGGGCCCTGGACTAACCAGGATGCCCAGGAGGAGCTTGTCCCCACCTCCCACCAGAGTACTGATTTTCGTCTTTGATTTGTGGTCACAACTGGTCTTATTCAAAGGCACAATAACAGACCCAACCAAAGCAAACTACAGTCAATACCCCAGCCCAGAAGAATCTAATTAGTATCTCCTTTATATACTGTAAGAAATGCTTTTGACATAAAATCTCTGTGGCTACATTTTGACCAATGGGGAACACACTGTGTTCCTGAAGGAGATAAGAATAGAATAAGGACAGAGATAGGGAGTGGGTTCCCCAGGCAAAATTCTCACTCTCCCTTTTCTATAGTCCTTTGTTTAGTGTTACTGGGACCTCTATCTACTATAGAAAGGGGGAGTAGAAGCTTGTTTCCAAGTTGGTCTCTAACTTCTGTGCCTCCCTTTTAACCTTGATTTGGGGGTCCCCAATTTCAGATTCAAACTTACAGATAAAGAATATGCAGACCTAAGTATCTAAAGATTCCTAAATCTAAGGCAAGATTTTATATCCGTGTCTCTACATTCAGGCATTGGCTTTACAGATCTACCACTTCCCACGACTTAGCTGAAAATCACAGATAATGGAATGTCAGGGTTGGAAGGGATCTTTAGAAAACAAATTGACTGAATGCCCTGGGTACATCTATCCAAAAGAAAAAAGATAGGTAAGAGAGCAGCACCTCTGCTGGTTTCTACCCATAATACTCAAATAAAGAAATCAAGGAAGCAGAAGGGCTAAATATGGCAGTGAAGATTTATATAAATGACAATGGACACAGAACTACACATGATGTTGGCACTGGATTATATTATAGATGATTTGACAGAAAGAGGAAATATGGAGTTTGGGAAATACACCTGAAGTCTGGCAAAGAGACAGAATATAGCAGGGATAAAGGATTTCAATTATGTAGATAGCTGCTGCAACTCTTTCTACTGAAAACAAGGCACCTAATAATTTTTCAGTTTGCTTTAATAATAATTCCATCATTCAAAGAGAGCAATAACCAAGGAGAGGCACTTATATTTTGGACTTGACTCTGATCAATAAGAAGAAACTGGTTGCTGAGGTGGAAAGGATTGAGAAGTGACCACTCCATTTCAGAGGAAATAAAAGACAGAGCACCGGAGGAAACCCACAGTTAGCGGGCATGGCATGAATGTCATGAATCAGCAAATGAGACTGGGATGGAATGATCAGAGAGGTAAGAGGAGATTCAAGAGAGAGTGGTGCCAGAAAATCCCAGGGAGGAAAGTATCCAGGAGCAAAAGGTGGTCGATAATGTCAAAGTATGAAGGGAGATCAGAAGGAAGATTAAAAAGAGGCCAGCGGACCCTGCAATTAGGAGATCGTTGGTAACTTTGGAGACAGTAACGCCTGTTGAGAGAAGAGATCATGAACCAATTGCAGAGAATTAAGAGTAAGAGCAGGAGAGGAAGTGAAGTCACTAAGTGTAGATGACTTTTTCAAGGAGTATGGCTAAAAAAAAAAGGTTGAGAAGTAAAGAATGATAGCAGAGATCTTAGGATCTAGTTGAATAACAGCTTTTCTTAAGGATAGCAGAGACTTGGACATATTTATAGGCAGCAAGACAGGAACCAACAAGATAAGGAAAGAAGATCTCAAAGATTAAAAGAGGGATAATAGTGGGGGAAATCAGCTAGGGGAGATAGGAAGTGATGGGATCTTGGTGCTTGTAGAATTGGCCTTAGTAAAGAGAAGGGACACCCTATCACTAAAAACTGTAGTAAAAAAGGAAATAGTGAGAAATGTTGTTTAAGGGTTATGGGATGAGGAAGAGAGGAAAAGAGGAAACTCATTACAAAATAGCAAAGTCTTTGCTTGTAAGGCTGGGAGAGGGGTTTTATGAAAGGTGTGAGGAGATCAGAGAAGTTTTAGAACAGCTGCTATGGTGAGGAAGATAGTAAATAGATTAGGGAGGAGTTAAATGATTGCCTTGCTGAAGTGAGGACCCAGTTGAAATTAGATGATAAAAATATCTAGCATTTTAAAGCCCTTTAAGGTAAGATTTATAAATTGCAGTACATATATTATTTCATCTGATTGCTAGTGGGCCCAGCACAGTTCAGTAGGAAACTACTGGAATTAATTGAAAGAGAAGAGTGTTGTAATCAGATCTGTGCTTACAGAAAATCACTTTGGCAACAGAGTATGGAATGAATTGAAGAGAGTCAAGGCAGGGGAACTGTTGAACCAGTGTATATGAGAAGTGATAAGGTCTGAACTAGGATGGTGACTTGTGAGAGCAGAGGGGGCTTGAGAAATT
Source organism: Pseudochirops cupreus (assembly GCA_028627135.1). Lineage (NCBI taxonomy): Eukaryota > Metazoa > Chordata > Mammalia > Diprotodontia > Pseudocheiridae > Pseudochirops > Pseudochirops cupreus. The sequence continues at coordinate 323,448,353 of CM053581.1, read as the reverse complement.
CTGTAGAAGTAGAAACAACAAGATTTGGCAAGTGACTAGATGGGGGGTGGTGAGTGAGAATGAGAAGTGGGAAGGATTTGACGAAAATATATTGAGTTCAATTTTGGACATGCTGAATTTCAAATGTCCCTGGGGCATCTACTTTGAAATGTTCAATGGGAAATCAGTGATGAAGGACTGAAGCTCAGGGGAAATATTGAGGCTAGATAAATCCATGAGTCACCTGCAGAGATGATTAAACCACAGGGGCTTTTGAGGATACCAAGAGAGAAAATATAGAGGACTAAAAGTAGAGAGCCCAGGAGAGAGCCTTGGAGAACCCCCACAGTAAGCACATGATATGGATAATAGTCTAGTAAAGGAAACTGAGAAGGAGCTATCAGACTGGCAGCAGGGAGAACCAGGAGAGAGCAGCGGTATGAAAACTCAGAGAGGAGAGAATATCCAGGAGGAGACAGTGGAAAAGATCATATGCAACAGAGAGATTGAGAGGGAGGAAGGCTGAAAAAAATGTCGTTGGATTTGGCAGTTAAGAGATTGCTTGCCAATTGATTGATTTATTGGTTGGTTGGCAGCCATTGTTGTATGATGATAACGCACTGCAATGGGAAATAACCAAAATGAACTATGGAGAATAGTAAGTGAAGGTAAGCGTTAATCTATACCAAACAGCCAAAGATACAATGAAAGGTACAAAACTCCTTTTTAAAATACGTTTTTTATTCATATTTCTTTATTTTAAAGTATTTTTATTTATTTCATTAAATATTTCCCAATTACATTTTTAAAATATTTTAACTTTTTTTTAAATTCTGAGTTTCAGATTCTTTTCTTCCTACCTGCCTGTCCCCCATCCCTTGAGAAGGCAAGCAGTATAATATCAGTTATACATGTGAAGTCATGCAAAATATACTTCCATATCACATTGCAAAAGAGAACACATGCAAAAAGAAAAGGAAAAGAAAGTTTAAAAAGTGTACTTCAGTCTGCACTCAGAGTTCATCAGTTCTGTCTCTGGAAATGAATGACATGTTTCATCACGGATCCTTTGGAATTGTCTTAGATCACTGTTTTGATCAAAGTAGCCAAGTCAGTTGATCATCCTTAACAATATTGCTGTTACTATGTACAATGTACTTACTATTGGTTCTGTTCACTTTACTTTGCATCGGTCCACATAAGATTTACAAGGGTTTTCTGAAACCACCCTCCTCTTCATTTCTTTCTCTCTCTCTCTCTCTCTCTCTCTCTCTCTCTCTGCTTTTTTTTTTTTGGAGTGGGGAAGGCAGGGCAATTGGGGTTAAGTGACTTGCCCAAGGTCACACAGCTAGTAAGTGTTAAGTGTCTGAGGCTTGACTTGAACTCAGGTCCTCCTGTGCTCTATTCGCTGTGCCACCTAGCCACCCCCTCTTCATTTCTTATAGCATGGTAATATTCCATCACAATCATATACCACAACTTGTTCAACCATACCCAATTGATGATTATCCTCTCAATGTCCAATTCCTTACCACCACAAAAAGAGTTGATATAAATATTTTTGTACAAATAGGTCCTTTTCCCAGTAAAGGGAGTTTTCAAATGATGATTCTGGGAATGCAGAAACCTTGAGCAGGAAGCACATTCCCAGGACCCAAACTAAAGACGACACTCTGAGAATGCAACCCAGAGATCCCTAAGTTAATGAAGCTTCACAGACTTCTGAGAAAGGGCTATTGATAGGTGAGTGTTATTGTTTTCCATGAGCTTTACTGTAAAACCTGTTTGCTTTTACTGACTCGTAAAAACCAAAAAAAAAAAATGAACCTTTGAATAAAAAGATTTGAATGTATGACTCATATACTTCTAAGTTAATGATGGCACTAGCTGGTGCCAGGTTGTAAAGTTCCCAAATTATCTGAGTGAAGCCCAAAGCCAAGGAAGGGGAAAACCCTCCAAAGTAGGAAAACTGATCATGCTTCTGTGGGACCTTGAAGAGTTTATAAGTGATTGACTTATAGCAGTCTTGTTCTTTAGGGAGTTTAAGCATTATTTTCATTTTACAGATGGGGAAACAAAGGCTCACAGAGGCATAGTCATGTGATCCACCTAGTAAATGACATAATCATAACCCAAACCAATGCCTCCAGATTCCAAGTCAAACACAAAAGCATAAGGGCTTCTCCACAGTAGTTGGACAAAATGGATGACTTTTCCATGCTAAGATTTTGAGATTCTAGGACACTGGGGGGAAAAGCAACTCAGGGAATTTTGAAACTGGAGGAACAAGAGCAAGTATTAACTTGACTCATTCCGGGTGGCTGTGCGGGAGTGAGGCAGAAAATAATGAAGAAATCAGTTTCCTAGACTAGCAACTTGGGCTTGTTATCCAGGGTCCCAAGTCTCCTCCTGGAACCTCCTCGGCTCCCTTTTCTCCTCTGACTTTGCCTAAATAGATCTCTGGCTTTGTAAGGCATTGTTTTCAATGCATAACAGGAATGAGAAGGAAAGAGAGAAGGCACTGATTTCCTTCCCTAGAAGTGCTTTCTGTCCTTGAAGGCAAGGGACCAGATGGTATATGACATGATAAAGGGAAGGAGCAATAGATTACAATTCAGAAGGCCCAGTTCTGCTGCTAAAATGCTGTGTGACTTTGAACAGTCACTCTGTCTTGTCTCCCTAGGACTTGATGTCCTCATCTGTCAAATGAAAAAGCTTGACTAGGTAACGTTTAAGGTCACTTCTGGATTTTAGAGTTGTGTTGACCATCTTCTGTGACGTTAAGCAGCAATACTCCTCACCTTAACAAGATTCAAATGTAATTGACAAATGCTTAGCAAAATCGATAAAAATACTATAAAACAGATAATGTTAATTTGTGGTTTTCTAAAGTCAGTATGTGACCTGTCAGGATCCATTTGCATTTGAGTTTGACCCCACTGCCCTACAGAACTCAATGAAAAGAAAGTCATTTTACATACATAGCAGATGATTGATAAGGAAAGTGATAATAGTGCTATAACAACATTTATTAGGGTCTAAATTTATATTGTCCTTTACCTTTTACAAAATCCCTTCCTTACAACCACCCTGTGAGGTCAATCGTGTAAGTAACACTCTATCCATTATTTAGATGGGAAAACTTGCTTGTCCAAAGTCACGTGTCTAAAAAGACCAACTGAGACTAGGAATCAGGTCCTGATTTCTCTTTTCCCTACACAAAAAAGTGTAAATCTTAAACAACTATAAAGAACTATATAAACGTGAAGTGTTATTAGTATAGAATAATGACAACAACAGTCATAACACTAATAATTACCTCTTTGTTGGTTTTTTGAAAGTTCAATTCAACAAGCAATTATTAGGTGTTTTCTATGTGCCAAACACAGTCCTGGGGCACTGGATATACAAAGACATATATTAAGCCATTGGTGTTCCTGGAGAGGCAACATGTTCTTGAAGATATAGATAGATAGATAGATAGATAGATAGATAGATAGATAGATAGATAGATATAGATATGTATGTATGTATGTACACACACACATATATATGTATATATGTATATATATATGTAATGTATATTACACATAAGATCTCAAGAGAGATCTTGACCTGAAGCAAGAAAGACCTGGGTTCCTATCCTGTCTCTAATACACACTGGTTGTGTGATCCTAGGCAAGGCATTTAACTTTTTGGTGCTCTAGGCAACTCCAGTAAATGACAGGATTTTGTCTATCCACATTATTTTATTTGATTAATTTGGAAATTTGCTGATTTGATAATCAGCAAATAATGATGCTACAGAGAAAGAAAAAAACATGTGCAACATTGTTGGGTTTGGGAACTATGAGCACAAGCGAGGTGGGATTTCTGTTGTTTTTTTTTTTCTTGTTGGAGTTGTTTCCCAGGCTCATGTCAAATTGTAAACATCTGGAGGATCAATCTCCTTTGAACCCAGGTAATTCACAGTTGTACTGAGCCACATAGGCCTTGGTGCCTTCTGTCTCTGATCCTATTAATTGAAAGTATATGTACATTCTGAGGTGAGGTATTGCCTCAGAGCTCACTCATGGGAAGAATGTTTGCCTGAGGCCTTTGTGATTTGATCAGATGAGATTCTGGGTAGCTATTGTTAAGGTGCCCCCAGGCTTTGTGAACCCAGATGTTGGTACTCCATGGTCTGGTGACATAAATTGTTCTATTATTCTGCTTAGACAGTTGGAATCCTGTCTATTGGATTCTTTCTTGGATACTCACTTTTCTTTATTTATATATCTTTCTCATTATTTAATTAAAGTAAGGTTATTAACTCCTTTGAAGTTGTCTTTCCTTTAGAAAAGCAGATCAAAGAACCTGTGCTAGCAGCCCTCCTGTGTGCTAGTGTTATTGGTCTTACACCTACACAGCAGCTGCAAGGATCATTAATGATACAGGAACTCTTTTCAAACCACTGATCCAGGGGTAGGAAATCTGTGGTCTCAAGACCACATGTGGCCCTCTAGATCCCCTTTCAATCTTTCATTGAACTTGGATTCAGTGAGAGGGCCACACTTGAGTTTCTAGAAGTGATGTCATTTTGGTCCTCTTTGGGAAAAAGCACAGCAACCAACCAAGAGGGCCACATGAGACCTTGAGGCCACAGGTTCCCCACCCCTTCAACTGCTCCCAGGAATTAACACCAGCTTCCTTCACCTCCCTTGAGCCCTGCCCATGGTGGAGGAGTGAGAGTACTGATTGCCAGGATAGATCTTTCTCAGCCAAGCTGCTACACCTACTTCCTCTACTTTTGTTTGGGTACTTGTCATGCACTGTTTTGTGGCATATATTATACTCTTGTCTTTTTTGTTAGTTCACTTTCAATATGTGTGTTTATGAGTGGCTCATTCACCTGGGAGGAGTCAGAGGTCTCAGATTAGAGTCTGAGCTCCAGTACTTAGGGTCATTGGATTTAAAGATGGAAGGGACTTTAGGGATTACTTAGTCTAACCTCTCCATTTTACTGAAAAAGGAACTGAGACTCAGACAGAATAAGTGACTGGTCCAAGATCATGCTAATAGTGGCACAACTAGGATTCAGGTTTTCTGACTGCAAGCCCAGAGCTCTTTCTAGGTATAGTCTTTTTCAAATCATGCTAACTTTGTTTTCCTCATCCATAAAATGGGAATAGTAATAGTTGGGCCAATTTTGAGAAGTGGTTTTGAGAATCAAATGAGATTCTGTGTAGATAGTATTTTGTAAAATAGAAAACACCAGAGAAATGTCAGTTATGTGTATTATTGTTAGACAGTGAGCTCCTTGAAGATAGGGACTATGCCAATTCTCCTTTGTATCTGCTGCCACACCTATTATAATATATAATGATATACAACATATATTATTATGTATATAATATATAATAACTGTTGAATCAACATTTATTGTTTGATTTACACAGGTCATTTTTAGGGACTCTGAGAAGACCCTGTGCGTAGGCAGCAGGGTGCCACAGTAAGTAGGGACCACTGGACCTAGAGTCAGGAAAACCTTAATTCAAATCCGGCCTCAGACACTTATGAACTGTGTGGTCCATGGAAAGTTACTTTCAGTCTCAGTTACCTTGTCTGTAAAATGGGTATAATAATAACACCTGCCTCTCAGGGTTGTAGGGAGAATCAAATGAAATAATATCTATGAAGAGTTTTGCAAACCTGAGAGCTCTATATAAAAAATTCTAGCTATTATTATTATTATTATTATTATTATTATTATTACCATATTTCCAAACCAAAAATTAGGACACTGTTTGGTGAAAGATATTCTTTTGGGGGCAGCTAGGTGGTACAGTGAATAGAGCACTGACCCTGGAGTCAGGAGGACCTGAGTTCAAATCTGACCTCAGACACTTAACATTTACTAGCCTTGTGACCTTGGCAAGTCAATTAACCCCAATAAACCTGCCTTCCCCCCTCCAAAAAAGCAAATATGTATGTGTGTGTGTGTGTGTGTGTGTGTGTGTGTATTCCTTTGGCAAATGCTGGCTTAAAAATGAACTCACATTTTAATAAAGGGAAACAATACATATGAGTGAGGCAAATAGAAAGACCTTATGATCCTCAGATTGCAGTAGCAAGACAGACGGCCGTGAATTACCTTTAAGGTCATTTCCATCGACAAAACCATTTCAGTTCAGATATTTAACTATTTGAGAGTGCCAAGGACTTTTGATGGTGATAAATTTCTTTTCTGGTGGCAAGATGGTGAGAACTTTCTTAATACAGTATTCTACTGGGGATGTCCTTGTATCCTCAAGGTAGTCCTAGTGGTCGGATGGGCACTGGATTTGGAGTCGGAGGAGCTGGATTTGAATCCTAGATCTGCTCTTTAATACCCACATGGTATTGGATAAGTTATTTCACCTCCCTCAGACTAATTTTTTTTCTTTGCAAAATGAAGGAATTGGACTCAATGGTCCATCCAACTCCAAGAGGAAGAGAACATTCCTTTGCATTTTTTTCTTTCTTCTTTCCTGACCCCCTTTCTACTTTCTGCTTAAGTTGAGGCATTCTGGAAATTTACAGAACCAAAAGGCACTTTATAAATCATCAAATCCAAGGGAAGTAAACAACTATTTCATTTTACAAATGAGGAAAATAAGGCTCAGAATGAAGAAATCATTCTTCTTAAGGTTACATAGCAAATAAGAGGTAGAGCTGGGACCTGATCCTACCTCTACTCCAAGTTCAGGGTTCTTTCCACTGTCTACCATGCTTCATGGTAAATGGGGTCAAAGCCTAGAGCAAAAGCTGACCCGTACCTTGGGGAAGGACTTTTCTCTGATGAGAGTTGGGCTGGGTATTATGGAAGTGGAACACAATTCCCCCATCCCCCACCCCTCATTTTCCCACCTACTCCCTCGGAATCCCTCCTTCCTAATTAGTGTCTTTGCTTCAATTTCCATCAAGAGTCTGTGTCCTCTCCCTTGTGTGGCTACCCAGAAACCACAGCACAGGACTCTAGAAAAGACAAGGCCAGTACTTGTCTTTTCTTTCTGCTGACTCATATGTGTTTATAAAAACCTAACAGAACTCAGCTTGAAGAAAATGTTTTTGCCAGAATGACTTGAAGTGTTTACAAACGAAATCTGAAACCTGACCAACTACAGGCTCTGAAGGGAAGACAGATGGAGCTCCTTCTAAAAGTTCTGAGTCGTCACTGTACTCAGAAAAGACCCTATCTATAACATGGTTTTTCGCCAGAACTCAGTTTACGCTGAGACACTATCTCCATTTTTTTTTGTTCTCTTTGGCTATCCTTACCACACTGTCTCCCTGGGCTGAGTGAGGAAAGGAATGGAGCCCTAATGTTATACACATTGACACTTTGATGCATACACAATCTTTTCAATGTGCTTATCTCATAGACCCAAGTCCTAACTAGGTAAAGTCAAAAAGGGTTTTGATCTAGGTACTTCCACAACAAATTAGGACTGAATCTTAAAGACTTGGACAAAAATACAAAACCTCTTTCCCCAATACTACAGGTCCAAGTCCAGGATAATGATTTTAGGCAGGATAGAACTACCAAAAATTACTCTTCCATGAAATGCTGACTATCTACTACCTACAGAACACCCAGTTTAAAATGTCCAGTAAGTTGATGAAGATATACGACTGAAATTCAGGAAAAAAGACTGGGGTTGGATACATAGATTTGGTAATTCTATGTAAAAGGCAATAATTAAATCCATGAAAGCTAGTAAGATCACCAAGTAACAGTCCCAGAACAGAACTTTGGGGTGCCCACAATTTAAAAAAAGTGATATGGAAGATAATCAACAGAAAAGACTGAAAAGGTATTATCTTCATTCGGGCAGGAGGAGAACTAAAAAGATCAGTATAATGAGAAGTCAGGGTGGAAAGAATATGCAGAAGGGTAGTCAACATTGTCAAATACTATAGATTGACAAGGATGAAGACTGAGAAAGGTATGTCAGAATGGATGATTAAGAGATGAATAGTATTTTGAGGAGAGCAGTTTCCATTGAATAATGAGACTGTAAGCCATATTGCATAAGGCTGAAAACTGAGTGAGAAAAGAAATGGAGGCAATGGATATAAACGGTTTTTCTAGGGTTTAGCTGTGGGAAAAGAAGTGAGATAAAGAACCATGGTTTGAGGAAATGACAGGGCTTTGGAAGGGTTTTGTTTGTTTTTTTTTTGAGGGGTGTTTTCAGGGAAGGAGGCAATAGAGAGGGAAGTGGAGACAATCTGATGGAGAGCAACGAAGGGGCCGGAGTCAACGGCACATGTAGAAAGGTTAGCCTTAATAAGGAGAAGTGCAATCTCTTCATAAGATGCTAAGGTAAAGGAAGAAAGCATAGAGATGATTTCAGGAGGTTTTGAGATGAAGAAAGAAAAAGGAAGGAGTCAATGGCAAATGGACTCAATATGTTCAGTAAAATATGAAGCAAGACCCTCAGGTGAGAGAAAGAGGTGAGAGCATATTGTGGATGGACTGAAGAGATCTGAGGCTCTAATGGGGGCATAATAATTAAATAATTAAATTGATTAAATAATAAGATCATAATTAAACTTACCTGATGAGGGAGACTTGGACAGAACAGAAAGGATAAGGGCTGTAGCATCCTCAGAACAGCAGTTCTGGCTCCTGACCACTGAGGGCCAGGGGAGGAAAGGGGACAATGGATCAGCATGGAGACTCAGCTGTCTCAAGCTCCCATCACCTTCCATCTGCAAAATGAGCTATTCCTGCTCCTGTCCTCCTTCAGCTGGAAAGTGGTGCAGGAGACAGATGCTCTGGAGCCCACTGGTGGGCTACTGCTTGATGACAAGGGTCCATAATTATTCTATCTCCCTAAGGACCTCAATTCCTGGCTCTACATCTGAGCAAAGAGGATATCATGGGTGAAGAGGTGAACCTTGTGTGGAGACAAGACATTGATAGTGGTGGAAACAAGAAATTGTTGGGTGAGGTATATTCCTCTCCCCTCCCTCCCTTTTCTAGAGCAATCCTGAATAGGTCATAAATGACCTAATAAAAATTGGCAATAATTAATTGAGCGAAGTCAACCAAGTCAGTGTCTATTGAACACCTACTCTGTGTAAGGCATTGTGCTGCGTGCTAAATATAGAAAGAGAAAAATGGAAACAGTCTCTCTCCTCAAGGAGCTCACAAATCATGGGTAGACACAACATGCAAGCAAACGAGTGTGTACGCATGATTAGTGAGGGGCAAGTGCTACAGCCAGAAGATGAGAGAAGGCTTCCTCTGAGCGGCCAGGAATTGGCCTAGAACAAAGCCAGGACTTCTATGGGCATTCTAATACACTGTTGCAGAGGCAAGAGGTAGGATACGAAGTTAGGAAAGCAGCAAGAAGGTCATTTTGGCTGGAATATAAATTGTATGAAAGGTAGTAATGTGAAATGTCTTAAAAAGCAGACTGAAGCAAGATGTGAAGGACTGTATCAGCAAGCACCCTAGCATACCTAGGGCAGCTACTAGCACAGATTCTTAGATCTGCTTTTCTAAAGGAAAGCAACTCAAAATGGGTTAACAATCTTACTTTAATCAATCAAACACATATCTAGTTCAGGGGGAAAAGTCAGCACCCTGAACTTCAGAGAATGCGAACACAAGTTACAAACAAACAGAAAAAACAGATCAGCAGACGGCTTCCAGCACCTGACCATTACATCAGTTACCTATTCAGTTACCAGAGGGGGAAGCACCAACATCTGGATTTTTCA
>CM053581.1:323414439-323438124 GCA_028627135.1 Pseudochirops cupreus | reverse complement strand
AGCCTTCTCCTGGCTTGGAGAATGTCAGAGCCCTCTGGACCCACTGCCCAATCACAAAGATACAAGGCACGGGCATTCCTGAAAAACAAGCCTGGCACCACAGGCTCCACGTGACCACATTCAGCCTATTAGGGAACAGAGTATACTTTCAAATATCGTAAGGTGCTCAGAGTCACGTAGCCGCTTTAGCAAAGGGCCTAGGGGCAGGGAAGATCTTCAGGTTCCCATAACAAGGACTGAAGGGGCAAAGCTGAGGAATTTGTATTTCAGCTTACAAGCCATAGGAGCCATTGAAGGTTCTAAGGATGAGCACTCCTGTTCTTTTGTAATTTATGGAACAGAATAAGATTTTCCTTAACATAATATAATTTTTTTAAAAAGATGTTTTCACATGAAACTGAAAATCTATTGTGTGCAACTTGCCATTTTTATTAAATATATAATAAAGGTGTCATGTAAATTTTTTCCATTTTTTCTGCCCCCCATCCTTGAGCTATGTTAGGCTACCATGAGACACAAATATGCATGTATGTATGTATGTATAAATAAATATATATGTAAAATCATTCTATACATACTTCTGTTAATTCTCTGATGCAGATAGTGTCTTCTTTCATATGTCCTTTGTAGCTAAGTTGAGCATTTATAATAAATAGCCTTGTTAATGAATAATCACACTTGTTCTTGATGGATTAGTTTGGCAGAACACAGATTTGAAAGGGTCCAGATTGGAATCTGGAAATACAATTAATAAGTCATTGTTGTAGTCCAAACAAGAGGTAGTAAGAGCCTGAAATAAGATGATAACCACATGAATGGAGAGGAGGTAGATGCAAAATACATTGTAGAGGTAAAATCAACAATATTTAGTAACTGATTGGAGAGGACAGGGAGGACTTAAGAGTCAAGGGTGATTCCAAGGTTGCACAGCAGAGTGACTGCAAAGATAGGGATGCCTACTACGTGCCAGACACTGTGCTAAGTGCTTTACAAATATTTTCATTTGAACTTCACAGTAACCCTGCAAGTTAGGTACAGTTATTATCCCCCTTTTGAAGTTGAGGAAACTGAGTCAAACTGAGATTAAATGACTGAAGAAACTTTCCACAGAAGAGAAGTCACTTACCCAAGTTTATGCACCAAGTTGCTGGTAGATCTCTCACCAAAGCTTTCTCTAGATATGTTTAGGATTATCATGTAAAAGAGGAATCAGACCAATTCTCCATAGGTTTAGAGCAGAGATATCAAGTGTGTGACCCAGGAGCTCAGCAAAACACTCCAGGTGAACCAGATTTAAATGTAATTAGGAAATATTTAATAAGATAAATAAAAATACAATAGAAAGTGGATAATGTTAATTTGTGGTTTTTGAAGTCCATTTGCACCAGCCTGCAAGTGATGGGAATCCTAATAAAGCTGCCCCCAGTGCCAGTCTACTATCTTCATTGTAGGCCCCACTTAACGGCAAAGACACTGTACCTACCTAGGCACCCCCCCCCCCCATGTCCTAACTTCTTCATATATGCCTGACTGCTCACTGGAACAACAGATGTGTCCCTGAACTCTTAGTTCCCACAGAAACAGCATGTATATCCATGTGATGGGAACCCAGCTACTGCCTCTACCTAGTCACTGCCCCTAGACCCATTCTCACAGAAACAGGTGTGTTCTTGTACTCAGCCACAATCACATCTTTTATCTAGCCTAAGACAGGACCACAACAGCTAGTCAATTAGAGGGCAGCAAGAACCAGATGTTTAACCACTGAACCATAGAAGGGATCTGTTACCTAATCCCTTAACAAACCCCTCCTGCCTCTTTAATATTCATGATTTCTGTTATGTAATTGCATCTTTACCCTATAAAAATACATCTTGCTTTCTCTGAAATTGCTGGTTCCTCTTGGAACTTAGCCCACTTCATAACAGGCATCAATCTCAACAAATGCCTATACTTGGATTAGAGGCAGTCTGACTCTGAATTCTTTGAGATGGTTCCACCACAACACATCATGAAACCCCAACAGTTTTTGGGTGGGCAAAGCCCCCACCTCAATACAAGGATCCTTTCTTCTGGTTTAGTGGCTCCTTTTTCTATTAGATTTAGCTCCATTCTAGAGTGCAAAACTAGAAAGGATGGGCAGAAGTTACATGAAGTCAACTTTTAACCAGAACTAACCAGATTTTCTAATGAGTGTTAGCCCACACTGGAGTGGGCTGGCTGGGAGTGCTTATCTTTGTACCCCCATCATGTATGCTGGAAAGAGGACTCCTTCTAGGTGTTGAGCACTGAACTAGACAAAGCTCTTAAACTGAATTCTGCCATTCTTTGATTTTCTATGGCAACAGGAACAAAAATCAAAAGATAATTAAAACAGGATATAAATACCTTAATGCTACATCAATGGAAAAATGAATCCCTGGTCATTGCTGACTGACACTGGAAATTTTCACATTTTGCTGTTGTTCAGTGCCAGAGAAATTAGTGTGGTCAGAGAATATGTCAACAAAGCCTTATTTGGGGAGGGGCCTTTCCAGTTACCAGAAATGGAGAACTTTGGGAAATGAAACTCAACTTTTCTGAATCTGAATGGGTTTTTTATTAGGATCTGAGCATTTAAACCTGAAAGGAGTCTTAGAGATCATCTCCAGGGGTTCCTAAACTTATTTGGCCTACCACCCTCCTTAAAAAAAAAAAATTACTCAGTGTCTTCCTGGAAATCTTTCTTTAATCCTTTAATGGTCTGGATTTTTTTTTTTAATTTGTGCCATTTCAAAAAAATACACAAACTTTTTTTAAATGAAACATCTTAAATTTGATAATTTATTGTAAATTTTTGGGGGGCTTTCTGCATTGAAATTTTAATGATACAATATTACATCATGCTACCATATAGTATCATATTGTAAACGAATCATTACACTCACATATTCCTCTTGATATATGCTGGACTTCCCAACAGTGTGTGACAAACTCATCTGCCAACACTTACTTATTAAGACCTATCAACAAACTTGACCGCTGATCAGTTATACCTTGCATTTTGTGTTTATTTGGAAAATAATGTAATCACTATGACTTTAACTCTGTAACACAACAGATGAAACATTACAGTTTTTCCAAATTTTCTTCTCTTCTCTTCTTTCCTTATGCTTCCCCCACCTCCTTAGTTTTTATTCAATGCTTCCCAATTGCACCCAAGGCTACTACCACCCCCTGGATCGTTCCAGTACCCCCTGGGGGCCAATACAGCCAACTTCGGGAACCTATGTCTAAAGTGAGGTCAAGAGAGGAAAGAGGAAGGAAATAAACGTGTGTTAAACACCTACTATGTGCCAAACACTGTGCTAAGTGATGTATAAATATTGTCTCATTGGATCTTCACAGCAACCCTAGAAGGGAGATGAGAAGTGAAGGGATTTGCCCAAAGCCACACAGCTAGACTCAGGATTAAAACCTCAAATGTCTGATTCTAGAGCTCCTTTCTACCAAAGATACCTAAATAAACCTTACAATCCTAGAAGAATATGTTATTATTATAACCCACTGGCCTTTAGGGAAGGCATTGCACTTTTCTGTGCCTTAATTTTCTTATCTGTAAAATGGGTTGATGATATTTGTGCTATCTACCTATCCACAAACATTATCTCAATAATCATGGAGGGGGGGGAGGTTGATAGATATAGAGATATATAGAATATGTGTATATATATATATATATATGTATGTAGGTAGGTAGGTGATATACATAAAATTTTATGAACCTTTGGGATTCTTGTGATTTAAAGGAGCCTAAGAAGTATGGGATTGGAGGGTGAGGTAGAAAATCTATTGAAAGGGAAGTTTCTTTTGCAATTTGGTAATCACCTCACCCTCAGAAATTTGTGTTTCTTTGTTAGTTTGTATCACATGACAGTTCTTGGCTATGCCTCACTTAGGTCAGTCCAGTAATTCAAGTCACATATTGAAATGCACTGAAATGCTTGTGAGCCATAAAATGCAATAAAAAAATAAATATACTTACAACTAAAGATTTTAAAGACTGTAATTATTAATTACTAATTCCAATAGATGTCATTTAGGATGCCTCTTCCCTTGATAGTCTGTTTCCTAAAAGTCCCCATGGAAATTGGGGGTGGGTTCCAGTGGACATATTGGTGGTCCCCTGGTATGATAGTAACCTGGCTACCAGTCACTAGCAACCCTTTATATTGGAGTGGAATGGGGCGGGGAGCAAGGAGCAGGATTTTTGAGATTTCCCCAATACTAGTTGTCCTGGCATAGTTTTACAAGTACTTACAAAGAATGATGATCAGTTGTCTCCTTATTAACCGCATGTGTCAACTCCATGACCAAAGCCTCTTATAAGAGAAGGTATTATCACCAAGCATGGTGATATGCCTTCCTCTTGCCACTCCCAGAGGATCAATTGGAATAGACAGTCATAGTTTCCAGGACAGTTACCTCTCTCTCAAATCCTATCCTTTGGTCTGCCCCTGAGCAATACTTCACAGTGCGACTCCAGCCTATTTCTCTAGGATTACTATTATTCCCTTTCACACACTATATATTCTGGCCAAATGAGAGACACTTGTGGTTTCCAGAAGCTGCCACTTTGATCTCTCACCTCTGGACCTCGGCAGAGGCAGCTCATTCTCCCCTCCCTTCCTTCAAGACCGTTTAAACTCTGTCTTCCACAAGAAGCCTTTCTTCATCACTTCAGTTGTTAATGCCTCCTCTTCTAAGGTTACCTTATGTCTGCTTTCACATTTCTTGTGTATCCTTAAATGCCTGCCTCTTGTTTCCTCCATTACAGAATATAGACTCATGCTGGAACCTGTTCATCTATCTTTGTCTTCCCCAGTGCCTTCTTTATAGGAACAGGGATAACAGCTGGATATATGATTTCACCAGTATAGGGACATGGTAGGTGATTAAGAATGCTTAATAAAATCCTTTACATAGGGCCACGCCCCCCCCCCACACACACCCAGAAAGTGTCCCTCCTCAATTCCATTTCTAAGAATGTCTCACCTTTTTTGAGTTTCGGTGCACAGTTGCCTCTTCCCAATCATTCTGGTTGTCAGGACTCTGCCAAGAGCATATGAGTGAACATATCCTCTCATAAATCCTCTAATAATTATCACTTTGCTTTGATGTCATCTTTGCCAAGCTGACCAGCAAGAGATAAAACCTCAAAATTATTTTTATTTTAAATTCTATTATTATGACTTGGAGTATTTTTTCCCCATAAGACTGTTGATAACTTGCATTTCCTCATCTGGGAACCACTTGCTCATATTCTTTAATCCCTTATCTATTGGAGAATGGTTCATATTCATATAAATCTGTATGAGTTCTTTCTATATCTTGGATAGTAGGCCTATATCAGAGAAATTTTCTGCAAAGACTTTTCCCCCAGAATTGTTTTTCTTTGTATTCTAACTGCATTGATGTTGCTTGTGCAAAAGCTTTTCAATTTTATGTGATCAAAATTATTCAACTTTTTTGATCATCTCTATCCCTGGTTGAGGTTTAGAAATTTCCCGCTAACCGTATCTGTGAAGTAGCTCCTTCCTTTGTTCTCCTACTTTTTAAATGATGTGACTATTTACATTTAGATGATGTGTTTATTTTTAATTTATCAAGATATGGGGCAGAAGCTTTTGATCTAAATCTATATTCTATGAGACTGCTTTTCATCAAATAAGGGGTCCTTATCCCAATAGTGTCCCTAGGTTTATTGAACAATATACCTCTGTATTCAATTGCTTCTAACACCTTGAACTCCTGACTCCTAGTTGGTTTTTCCTATGCATCATGATAGTGGGGTCCACAGTGTAGTCCATTCACTTACTGTATATATGTCTCATCTCTGAAATTAGATTGCAATGTCTTGGAAGGAAAAGGTTATGGCATTTTTTAATCCTGCATCACTAGTACCCAAGCACTGTACATTGCTTATAACAGGAAGCCTTTAGTTAACATTTGTCAAATTGAATGTAATATTTTTCATCATTTACTGTCATTTCATAGTGAGATACCCTTGTGAAATAGAACACTCATTGTACTCAGTCAGAAACCTGGATTTCTTTGTAACAAAAAAGGATTCTTGGGGAAGAGTAAAGAACAGAAAGAAATTACCATTGTGTGAAAATGAAAGGCAACAATAAAACTTTTTAAGGGGAAAATATGCCTACTATTTTCAAGGCCTACTGCCTATGGAAGAAACAGATAAGGCACAGTCCTTGCTCTTAGAGTTATTTGTATGCATTGTTGTAACTTCTGGCATTCAAACTGAGTTTGAATCTTAGCTCTGATACTTATTATCTGTGTGACCTTGGACAAGTCTGTTCCTCTCTGTATGTCTCCATTTTCTCCTGCACCTCCAATCCCATTTTGTTTCTCCTCTCTCTGTTCATGACCCCCAACATTTAAAGATGCAAACCATTTCATAATGTAATTGTGAGCACCTACAGTGATACCTCTATTACATAGTATACAGTGAGCACTGAAGAAAAACTTAATTTTCTGAGGACAATGAGAAATGACAAGAAGTAGGTCAAGTATTCCCATATTGAGCTGTCAGTCTCCAGCCATGTCCTAAGTCTCCTTTTAATTGCTCTTCCAGAACTTTAGGTGTGGTTGGAGGGGATTCTCATACCATAGGTACCAATAGCTCATGGGAAAAAAATTTAAAGGGATGTTGGGGACTGTGTCTTGCAATCATAGGCTCTAGACAAGAAGAAAGAGTCCTCTCCTCCAACTCACCATCATAATGAAACTCATGATATCTAAATATATTAGCACTTGGGACCTTCCCTGACTGTAGCCCCAGTCTCTCCATCAGCTCCAGGATCTGCGCCACTTGTCTCTGATCATCTTGATTCCCATTCAATCAAACCCTAGCAGCTACAGTAGCCGGAGCCATAGACATTCTTCACGGCCCACTGGTCAACCCCAGAAAGGTGATTCCAACTCAATGGCAGTGGCTGCTCATGCTCATAGCTCTCCTAGAGATGAGACGAATCTTATGACTCTCATGGGCAGTGAAAGGAGGCAGCTGGTGGTGTAATGGATAGAGCAAGGGGCCTGGAGTCAGGAAGATCGGAGCTCAAATCCAGCTTCAAACCAACACGCTTACCTATATGACCCTGGCCAAGTCACTTAGCGTCTCCATACCTCAGTTTTCTCAACTGTAAAATGACTCCTACCTTACAGGGTTGTTGTAAGGACCAAATGAGACAACGTTTGTAAAAGCACTTAGTGCGTTGTCTGTACATGGTAGGTACTATATAAATGTCTATTTCCTTTTCTTCCTGCAACATGCAATACATAGATTTTGTACTCCTTTCTCTTCTACGATCTATCTTCCCGTCCATTAAAAAATTACATGCTTCCTGAGAAACCTGGTGGGGATGAAGAGTTTAAGGGACGATTATTCTTTGTGTATGCCAAAAGCAACAGAAATTGCCTTACCAGTTCTCTCTCCCCAAATTGTCGTCACCTCTAGCCCAAAGGTTATTAAAAAATGAGGACAAGGTGTGGGCTGCATTTATCTTTATTGTTCATGCCATGTTAATGTTTTATTACATTCATATAGCACATTTTATTCAGAGATTCCCCAATTATTGGGGACATAGTTTGTTTACAACTTTCTGCCTTTGATAATAATACTGCTGTAAAATGTTTCTGGACAAATGGGTTCTTTCTTGATGTCAAGAACACTTTGGTTCTTTGTGTCAAGAGTATGACCGATTTTGTAACTTTTCTTAGATAATTCTCTTTTGTTTTCCAAAATGGGCCAATTTATAGTTGTACCAGAAGTGAATTATCATTCACACTTTAAGGTAGTCATGTCAACACTAATTTTTCCCATATTTTATCTTTTTTTTGCCAAATCAGTGGGAATAGGTTGGTATTTCATAGTAGCTCTGCTAATCTTTTCTCTAAGAGAAGATTGGAGCACTTTTTAAAATGGTCATCACTAACACCTTCTTTTGAAAACTACCTATTTATACCCTTTGACCACTTTTATAGTATAAAATACCTCTCCATCAGACTTTTTAAAAACTGAATTTTTATCAAATATTTTTAAAGTCATCAAATGTTTCCCTCCCACCTACCTATTCCAAAAAGCCATCCTTTATCATGAAGAATATAAGTGGGGAAAGGTTCAGCAAAACCAACATATTGGAAAAGTCTGACTTTTTATGCAGTTTTCTGCACTCTTTGTCCATAACTTGGGCAAAAAAGTAGAGGGTAGTGCCTTTTCATAATTCTAGGGCTATGCTTAGCCATTATAACCTTATAGGATTTATTTTTCATTGTTTTAATGGTTTGCTTACTTTTTTATATCAATTTGTATGCCTTCCCATGCTTTCCTCTACATGAATCATATTCATTGTTTATTACAATAGATTAATGTTTCATTACATGCATGGACTATATCAATTCCCTACTCCAATTCCTATTGACCCTGGGTTTAAATATTATTTTGCTTTTATCATATCCTTTTTTAAAAATGTTAATGTACATAGCTATTAGTACCATAGCAATATATAATTTATAAAAGTAAATACACACACATTTGGTGTACCTGTTCAATTATTTTTTTTACTTTTAGGGAAATAAAATAAAAATATTTGGAAACAACTGGCCTATAGAATGAGCAACCAACCAAACAAGCATCTATAGAGTGCCTATGAAGACACTGATGAAAGTATCCCTTCCTCTCAAGAATATTCCATTCCATAGGAGGGAGACGTAATGTACACACACATACACACACACAGAATGATATATAAACTAATCTATTTGGAGTCAGGCACTATCAACTAGGGAGATCAGAAAAACCCTCATGTAGGTAAGAGGTAGAGGTAGAGGCGAGCTATGAATGAAATTAGAGATTCTAGGAGGCAGGGGCAATGAAGGGGAATCTATCCCCAAACATGGTCAACAGCCTAGGCAAAAGCATAGAGAAAACAACTGGTATGAACCAAATAGGACTATCAGTTTTGTTAGATTTCAGAGAGCGTGAAAGAGGATAATGTAGAATGAGACTGGAAAGGTGAATGAGAGCCAGGATATACTCCCCTGTTTAGTATGTAAATCCCTTTGCAATCTGATTCCCAGCTATTGATTTCATAGTACTCTCCTTTATGCAGCCTACATTTTAACCAAATTAGTCTACTCACTACTCTACATGTAAAATGCCCCATCTCCCACCTCTGAACCTTTGCACAAGCTCTCCTCCATGCCAAGTGTTCTTCCTCCTCATTTCCACCTTTGATGGTGTTCCCAGCTTCATGACTTGACACGAAAACTACCTTCTGTACAAGACTCATCCTTATCTTCCCAGTTATTAGTTTCCTTTTCTTCCAAATAACTTTGTATTTATTTTCTACGAACTTAACTGCTTATATGTTGTACACATGTGTCTTCTTCCAGTAGAATGTAAGCTCCCTTAGGGCAAAGATTTGTTCCATTTTTATGTTTTTTCCCCAGCCCCTAAGAATGCCTGGTGCTTCGTAGGTCTTTAATAAATGCTTGTGGAATTAGATTGAACTAACATCATTTTGATGTGCATTTTTGTTTAAAATATTGATTTTGTAATCTAAACCACTAATCAACTTTTCTATTTTTTAAAAATCTGGTACCAACTAGTTTCATATAATTATTATTTCATGCAACAATGTGATATTCAACAAAGCCATTCCCATTTCTTTTCCTTTTTATATTATTTCCACTGATGTTTATGAATTCATACTTCTTCTATATCAACTTTGTTATTCTTTTATCAAATTCTATGAAGTATTCCCATGGTGTTTGATCCAAGGAAGTCCTACTCCAATTCTTCCACATGGCATGAAAATAATACTGGGTACTTGAAGGCTGTGCCAATGTAATATGAGCATTAACCAGTTTAATTGAATAAAGAATTTGCAGCTGCTTCCCAGGGACCAGAGACAGGGAGGCTCATCCCCTTTATTCTGACTATTGCAGGATGGATTCTTATGACCATGAAACAAATAAATGGTCTTTTGAGCACCCCCTCTCATCCTACAGTGGCCATGCAGAAGCAAAAAGACCATCAGGAAGATAATTGCATCCTATTCATCAACATCAATTGCTGAGGATAAGAAGGCAGAGAAAATCTAGGAAGACATTGATGGGACCCTCCAAATTAAATCAACACATATTTTAATATTATGGGACTTTATTACTATAGCAGGCAAAGGGGAAGATAGGTTTAAAAAGTGACTCAGACTATCATAAAAAGAGTACAAAATTATTTGGAAGAAAAGGAAACTAATAACTGGAAAGATAAGGATGAGTCTTGTACAGAAGGTAGTTTTTATGTTAAGTCATGAAGTAAGCTGGGAACACCACCAAATGTGGAAATGAGGAGGAAGAACACTTGGCATGGAGGAAAGCTTGTGCAAAGGTTCAGAGGTGGGAGATGGGGCATTTTACATGTAGAGTAGTGAGTGGACTAATTTGGTTAAAATGTAGGCTGCATAAAGGAGAGTACTATGAAATCAAAGATTTGTAGGGTGTAGAGAAGATGGTCATCTATGTGTCATGAATACTGTCTTCAAGAAGGGAGTTAGGAAGCTTTGGATGTGGTGAGTGTTGAATGTCATCAGGAAAAATGAAATAGACTCTATCTTAAACAACAGAAAATGGCTGCTTGCCAAGGTGGAAATAATTTCTGAATCAGTTGTCTGTGTATAGTCAAACTACTGACTAGAAGCAATAGAATTGAAAATATAGCAAGAGAAAGAATAAAAGAAAGAAAATATATAGAATAAGGAAATAGTCTCACATAAAAGAGGTATACAAGGAAGAGTTTTTACAATAGAGGGGGAAATGGAAGGGTTACAGGCAATGATTGAACCTCAGTCTCATCTAAATTGGTTCAAAAAGGGAGTCATATATCTATAGTTATACATATACCCATATATATGTCTTTATATATTTGCGTGCATACATATGTATGTTCACATACATATGTATATACAGAGACACATATACATAGGTAAGTACACTCAGTTGGGCATAGAATCTATCTTACCCAACGGGGAAACAGGAAGGGAAGGGCAGTTAGAAGAAGTCTACATAGACAAAGGGCATGAGTGTGAATTGATTATGTTGGGATGATCTGAAAAAAAAGTGAAGAGGTTAAAAAAAAGAGAGATTCATTGGGAAAGGGGTAAGGCATAGGTAGAATGGGGAAATTTTCTCATAAAAGGGGCTTAGAAAGAAGAGTTTTTATAGTGGAGGGGGGAATAAGGGGGATGTCTGAACCTCACTCACTTGATTCAAAGATGGAAGAATATATATACCCACTCAGTTGGGTATAAAAATCTACCTTATCCAAATAAGAGGGGAAGGGGATAAGAGATTTGAGGTGAGGAATGATAAAAGGGAGACCAAATTGAGAGAGCCAATGATCAGAAGCAAAATGAACTTTTGACTAGGGACTGGATGAAAAAGAGAGCAGGATAAACAGAAGAAAAATGTGATGGAGAAAAATGCAGTTAGTCAGCATAACTGTGAATGTGAATGCGAATGTGAATGAGATGTGCTCACCCATAAAATGAAAGTGGATAGCAGAGTAGATTGGAAACAAGAATCCAACAATATGCTGTTTACAAAAGACACACTTGAAACAGAAAGACACCAAGAGCTAAAATAAAGGACTGAAGCAGAATTTATCATGCTTCAGCAGAAGCAAAAAAGACAAAGGTAGCAATCACCATCTCAGGCAAGCAAAAGCAAAAATAGACCGAATTAAAAGATTATCAAGAAAACTACATTTTGCTAAAAGATGCTTTAGACATTAAAGTAATATCAAAAAAAATACAGCAAGTTTCTCTTATAAAGATATTTCTCAAATATAAATATCATTTCTCAAATATAAAAAACTGAGTCAAAGTCATAAAAATAAGAGCTTTCCTAATTGACAGAAGGTCAAAGGATATGAACAGGTAGTTTTCAAAAGAAAAAAATCAAAGTTATGTATGGTCACATAAAAATCCTTTAAATCACTATTGACTAGAGAAATTCAAATTAAAACAACTCTGAGATACCATCTATCAGAAATAACAAATGCTGGAGGGGATGAGGGGAAAATAGGTACATTCATGAATTGTGGTAGAGTTGTGAACTCCATTTCAGGCATTCTGGAGAATAGTTGGGAACTGCGTCCAAAGAGCTATAAAACTGCCTATCCTTTCACCCAGCAAAACTGCTACTAGTTTTGTCCCAAAAGAGATCAAAGAAAAGGGAGAAGAATCTCTATGCACAAAAATATTTATAGTAACTCTTTTTGTGGTGGTAAAAATTTTGGACATTGAAAGAACGCTCATCAATTGGGGAATGGCTGACCAAGTTGACTTATACAATTGTGGTGGATTACTATCATATTGTAAATGATGAGGGGGGTAGTTTTAGAAGAAAAAAATGAGAAGATCTATATGAACTAATGCAAAGTGAAACGAGAACTGGGAGATCATTGCACATAGTAATAGCAATATTATAATGATAATCAACTATGAAAGACTTGGCTACTCTGATCAATACAATGATCCTTCCAAAGGACTTAAGTGCTATCTAGTTCCAAAGAAAGAACTGATAAACTCTAAGCGCAAATTAAAGTACAATTTTCTCACCACATTTTTTTGTCTTTTTGTGACACAGCTAACATGGAAATATATTTTCATGATTTCACATATACAATTGACATAATTTTGCTTTGTCTTCACAGTGGATGGAAGAGTAGTGGGAGGGAGAAGGAGATTTGGGAACTCAAAATTTAAAAAGAAAAGAACATTAAAAATAAATAATAATTTTTAAGGAGAAAAGGAATTTTTAAAAATTTAATTATGAATTAATGCTAGAGATTTGTTCTATTGACTCTACTCTTGATAGGAGTTCATTTAAAATCACATAATTTCTTTTCCTGACAGAAAGTATTTTGTCAGTTTCTGATTTTGTTCATCTGGATATTTTAAATATTTATAGATATTTATCAACATCACTTAAATTTTGAGTTTTCTGAAAATGTAATTGAATATAGCAGATAGAACTTTATTTCTCCCTCTATTTTGTGTTTCCTTTTCTTTTTCATTTTGGTGACTTGGTTTGTCTTTCTATATAAATATAATATATACATATACAATTAACAAATATTAGTTGATTTTTAAAATTAGCTTTTTTGACTATATGTTTAATTGTAGTTTTTAAAAACTGTTCACCTCATCTTAAATATCTTCTTGTTTATTTAGAGATTATTAATTCTAAAAAAGCCTTTCTTATTTGTAAACTACATAGTTAGATCTCTAGGCCTCTATTGCCCTCGTTCATTAATACAAATATTGAAGTACATCCGTTTGCTTCCCAAGACTGCTTTAACTGAATCCCACAGAAGTCTAAGTTTTGTCACTATTGCAATTACAACAAATGTTAACATAATTATTCCACTTATTATAATTTTTATCATTTCTAAGACATCATCCACCCACTCATAATTTGGGATATAGTTTTATATTCTCCATTTCTATCTGTATCTTTTATTCTTTGATCATTATGAATCTCAGTTGATTTTTCTATTCATATCAGTACATATAAAGTCTATAATGACACTATTTCATTGTCCATGGAATATTTCAGCATGATATAGTTTCCCTGTTCCTCGCTCTTAATACTATCTACTATGGCTTCTGTTTTGTCTAAAATCAGAATTGGAACTTTTGTCTTTTGGAATTTGGCTGAAGTTCATTGTTTTATTCCAGCCTCACTTTATATCTGTATGTGTCCCAAGGCATTAGGTATCTCAGTGAAGGCAACATATTGTTAGATTCTGTTTTCTAATCTGTTCTACATCTCTATTCATTTTTATTTTAGAGGAGTTCAATTCATATTTCCAAGGTTATAGTCGCTAAGTTTGGGTTTCCCTCTACCGTATCCTGTAATATTTCTTGGTCTTATCAGTACAAAGTACAATACAGTTAGTTCCACTGTGTTAATCTGATCCTAGTCCCAACACAGTCAAAAGGGGCATATATCCTCCCTTTCCCCTACTCACACAAAACAGTCCCAGGAATTCTAGTTTTATTGATATAATCTGCTGTAAATTTTTTCCTTTCTTACCCCTAAAATAGAGAGGTAAAGTGGGGAAACACATTCTTTCATCCATCACCCCCCCCCCCCAACTTTCCATTAATTTGTACTTTACCTGAGCTACCTAAATTCAAGGTGTCATTACTCTACCACTTGCCTTTCCTATTCTGGGTCATCTACTTCTGCCTGTTCCCCTACTATTGGATATCCCCCTCAATCTCCAGCCATTGATTTCTCACTTTCCCCCACAACATAGAGCTTCAGAGCAACATAGTCTTAGGTTAGAAGGCATCATATATTCACTCCTCTCTTTATAGTTCAGTTTACATTGTTAGAATTTCTCTTCATGCTTAATGAACATTTTACAATCCTTGCTCAGAGCTTAACATCTGTAGTTTTTACTAGATAGGTAATTTGGTGATACAGACTGATTTCCCTTATATTTTTTGAGATCTCTTTCAAGACTTGATGTAGTTTATAGATTGGATTTGGAGTCAAGAAGACCTGGGCCAAATCCCACATCAGACATTTATTTACAAGCCATTCACCTCCCTTGGCTTCAGTCCCTCATCTGTAGAATGAAGGGATTGGACTAGATGGACTCTCAGGTCCTTTCCACTTCTAAATCTATGATCTTATGCGCCTTTCACTTCTTGTCCTTAATAATTCTAAGTTTGTTTTGCTGAGTTTTGCCCTCTAGTTGTGCTTTTGCCCAAGTTGTGTTTTTAAATTTTTGTTCTGCTATTTGTCCTGCATTTTTCCTGTGGAGAATCAATTAAATCATTAAGATTTCTCACTCACCACCTCCAGCTGATTTTTCTATCTGTCTTTTACTAATCTTCAATTGATTTTATTTCCTTCTCCATAAGTGCTAGATTTCCTTTTGTCTAACTGTCTAATTGATAAACTCTCTGAAGGTTTTTGTCATAAATTCAACTTCACTTTAGGGGCTATTATTCTTTTCTCCAGGCAGCTTCTTCTTGATTCCTCTTATCCCATAATATTAATTCATCACATTTGAACCTTTTCTTTTTTGCATTGATGGTGAGGAGGGGAGCAGAGGGACTAGTCAGACCTTCAATTACTCTTTCCATTTTTGCTTTAGATAATTTTCTCTGGAATTCTTTCCTTTGCTCTCTTTTTGTTGCCATTGTTCTTTCAATTTATTTGATCCATTTGTTGCTATTTTAAGATCATGGAAGAGAGTAGGGTTTAGTTCTGACAAATCAACGAGCCATCTTTCCCAAATTCCCCTGTATTCTGGCTTCAAAGGTCCCTTTTAGATATAATTTTTAATATCCTGTGGTTGAGTATCTTATTGCCTAAGATTCCTTTCAGTTATAGAATTCTAAACTGCTTTCTAAAGACCCTTCCAGTTATAACATTATATATTCTAACAAGTTTTAAGGTTGTTTCTAGTTCTTTATCATATGTATATATATATATATATATATATATATATATATATATATATATATATATATATAAAATTTTAGAACATAGAATATGTAGAGATAGAATACATATATAGAATATATATATTCTATGTTCTAAAATTTTAAAGGCTAAGGATCTTTCACAAAGTCTATGTTCAATGTTCTGTTATGTTCCAGGGTCACTTCTATCTTTAATAAAGTTATTTCTCATTCTAATAATCTTTCTTTTATGTCCTAACATTCTATGATTCTATGAAATATGAGAGAGATAGGACAGACATGACTGAATTTCAGTTTAATGAGATGACATGAATTATTATTTTATGTGATCCCAAAGATTCTATTATGCCTCCAAGAGATTAGCAATGGTACTTTTTATTTACTTTTTTAAAAAGAATATTGGGAAGGGAGAATCTTTTGCCTTTCCTTTTCTTTCCTCTATCTTTTTCTTTTTCCCTTTCCCTTTCTCTTTTCACTCTCATAGTCAGGGTAATTATTAAAGAGACTAATAGCCAATAGCTGCTGTTGAGAACTGGTGCCAAAAAGGTAGCTCACTGAAGTTCACTCATAGGGTTGATTCTGAATTTTCTACAAATAGTCATGAGCGTGACTAAAACAAATTCATGCAAACTTATGACATGTGAAAAGGTCATTTAGCAGATCCAGAAGCTCTGCCAAGTCTATTGTCACTTTGTTTCTCAGAACAGCCCTAGGAGTTATGTAGGATAGTAGTTATTATCACAATTTCACAGCCACAGGGGTGGGGACTTGTCAAACATCAGAAAATTGCTTTGTGGCTAAGGGAGAACTGAAATCCACATCACTTCTGCGATCCAGTATTCTTTCTCTTCTAATACACTACCACCATTTTCCATTCTGCTCTCCTAGGAAGCTGTAAATTCAGGCCTTATTTCTCTGTTTTGAAACTTCTCGTTTTAAACATCTATTTCTCATACTTCTCAGACTGCCTTCCCCTGAGAGGGATGACTAATAGGAATGTGCTTAAGTAACCATCCTTGGAAATATCAAAATTATCAACTAATGCTGTTACTTTTTAGTGGTCTGCAAAAATTGTTTCTTGTCTTACTCTGCTTCTGCCAGAACAGTTGTTCTCAGGAAAGTGGAGATATTACATTGGATTAAGACCACAGCTTTTTGTTACTAATTTGTCTTTTAAAAGGAGGAGGGAGAGAGCAAAATGGATAAGTGGTCAGAAAACATAAACAGTTTTTTTAAGGAACTGAATGGTATAACTGATCATAGAAGATTTCTCTGAATCATTATTTAAAAAATGCACATCAAAACAAATTTGAGGTTTCTCCCACCAACAAATTGGCAAACATGATAAAAGATTCAAACAGTCAATGTCACAAGGATTGCAGAAAGACAGGTACATTAATATACTATTGGTGGAGTTTTGTGTTGGTTTCACTATTCTGGAAAGTAGTTCAGAATTATGCTAAAAAGTGACTAAAATATCCTTACCCTTTGATTCGGAAATCCCGCACGTAGAGATTTACCCCCCAAAGAAGGCTAAAAATAAAAGGAAAGGCCATATATATTCCAAAATAGTTACAGCAACATTCTTCATAGACCAAGAAACCAAATGAATGCCATTTGATTGGAGAATGGCTAAAGAATTTTTGAGTACAGGAATGTCATGGAATACTTCTATGCTACAATACAGAAATGATAAGTCTGAAGAAAAGAAGGATAGGAAGACTTATACGACCTGATGTAAAATGAATCAGGAGAAATGGGGAAATAATGTGACTACAAAAAGACAGATGTAAAGAAGAACAAAAACAAAATAAAATCTGAATACTGTAATGATAATGACAAAGTTTTTTTTTTCCATAGTGAAGAGAAAATATATCTCCTCTTCATTGTGGGGGGAGCAGATTATGGGTAGAAAATATTACTTATACTAGCAGCTGGTTGATATCTTGGTTAATTTTGCTAAACTTATTTTTTTCCTCCCTTTTATTTTATTTGTTATAAAAAGACAGATGGTAGATAAGTGATAGATTAAGAGAGAGACAAATAGAGGATAGATAGACAGATAGATAGACAGATAGACAGACAGACAGATGGGGCAGCTAGGTGGAGCAGTGGATAGCGCCTGGAATCAAGAAGATAAAGCCTTCAAATATAGCCTCATATACTTACTAGCTCTATGACCCTGGACAAGTCACTTAACCCTGCTTACCTCAGTTTCTTCACGTGTCAAATGAGCTGGAGAAGGAAATAGCAAACCACTCCAGTATCTTTGACAAGAAAACTCCCAAAACCCAGGAAGAGTTGTACATGACTGAAACAACTGAGCAGCAGATAGCTAGGTAGGTAGGTAGATAGATAGATAGATAGATGATGGGTGGATAGATAGATAGACAGACAGACAGACAGGCAGGCAGACAGACAGACAGATAGGCAGATATCACTTATTTAGCACTTACTTAGGAAACCCAAACTTAGACTTGGGTTAAATCCCAGCTCTGACACTTAGTACCTGTATGACCTTGAGCAATTCACTTTTCTCTCAGCGTCAGAGCTTTACTTGAAAAAATGATCCATTGGGACTAGGATGACCTCTATTATCCATTCCAGATATAAGTCTATGATCAAATACCTCATCTGTTCAAATTTATTCTCAGGCCATTTCCACTGTTCCCATGTCAAATTTCAAATGTGCAGCTTCATTCCAACTTTCTACCAAAACTCTCTTCTTTCTCCTTTCGCACAAATTCTTACCTAAAACCCACCACTTTCTCACTGGATAGTTTTGCCCAAACACACAGGAAGGACACATTCTCAATGAAGACACTGGCTGATTCACAAACCACTCACAGCCCAATCAGATGCCATTTCCTGATGCCACTAAATAATACCCTCAACCTTCACTTCTCGGGTAATTGCAAATACCTACAACCATCACCAACATAGGAGGAGATAAGGAGGGGAAGACCTAAGATGTAGCATGAACATTACCTCCCTTTCCCTCTCAGCCTGACAGCATCACAGCCTCCTGACAAAGCAGAGGTGGTAGGAAAGGTTGATGGTGATAAGGGCTATGACCCTAGTCTAGCTTCAGGGGAAACTTATTTCTCACCAAGCAGAGTTATACAAAAATAGTTGGAGAAGGATTTGTCCCCTAATTCATTCATGTTAAGATGTCATCATTTCTTTACTCAGTTCCTACCATATGTAAAGTCTAAAAGGAAGAGAGATGAGTGGAGGGCAATGGATGGAGAGCATTGCATATACTGTTGAACTCATATAATTTGTTAGCTCTGCTAAATGTGGAGAGTGAGAGATTTGTCTTATCTTCCCAGGCTTAAATTGAATGTTATAGTTTAAGCATGATCCTGATCCTTCCTATTTAAAGGGAACTTATCACATATAATATATATAATATACATATAATAATAGTTCCTAAGTATTGAACAGCTTTTAAAAAAATGATAACTTTTGATTTTATGTCATATTCATTTGTGTGTGCAATCATGTGTGTGTGTGTGTGTGTGTGTGTGTGTATGTGTGTATCCCTTCCTATTTCCTTAAAAGGTGGCTAGATAGTACAATTGATATCATACTGGCTTTGAAATCAGGAAGTCCTGAGTTCAAATGTGACCTCAAAATACTTCCTCATTGTGTAACCTCAGACAAAATACTTAACTTTTGTGGATCTCAGTTTTATCAACTGTAAAATAAAATTAATAATTTTTCCTAGGGTTATTTTGAGGACCAAATGAAATTATATTTGTAAAACACTTAACGCAATGCCTGGCACATGGTAGATGCTTGTCCCCTTCCTTACTTGTCCCTGCTCAGAAAGCCATCCCCTATAATGAAGGAAAAAAGAGGAAAAGAACAATTCTACAAAATGGACCAACACATCAACATCTAACAATACTTTCAGTGCTCTGCTCATATAGTCCCTCCACTTCTGCAAAGAAGGGAGAGAGTTACACTTTTTTTTTCCCATCTCTTCTCCATGGCCCAGCCATGATCATTATAGTTCTACAACATTTGGTTTGTTTTTGTTTCCTTTTACAATGTTATAGTTATTGTGTGAGTGTATATGTATGTATGTATGTATGTATGTGTGCATGCATGCATGTATGTATGTATAAAATTTTCCCAGTTTTGCTTCATTCACTTTGTATCAGTTCACATATGTCTTTTGATTCTTCTCTGCCTTCCTTCTAGTAATAATTTCTTGCAGAGAAGTATTATCTTATGACAGTCTAATGTTTTAATTTATTTGTCCATTCCCAATCAATGGTATCTACCTTGATTCCAGTTCTTTATTACTAAAAAAAAAAAAACCAATGCCATGAATATTGTTGAGGGTATGAAGATTTTCTTTCTATATATGACTTGCATGGAGCCTCTTATTAAATTCTGTCCCTATTCACCAACTATCTCAAATCCAAAGAAGTGTATAAATACCATTGAAGCCATCTCTTGATTAGGCAGAATAGTCAAAAGTCATACACTGAAGTCAGAAGATCAAGCTGCTTTAGAACCACAGAATATTAGAACTGGAAAGGACATGAAAATTCAGACTATTACAACATAGAATTGTAGAATGTCAGAGCTGGGAGGAACTCCAGATTATATAATGGTACAGTGAAGAACCATCAAATTGTATTGTATTTGGAAGGGCCATTAGAACACAATATTAAAAATTTAGGACAGTCAGTTATTAAACATTTATTAAATGCCTACTATATGCCAGGCACTGTGCTAAATGCTGCAGATACTAAGAAAGGCAAAGGATGGTCCCTGCTCTGAAGGAGTTCACAGTCTAATGAGACATGAAAACAGGAGACATGCAGGATTAATTGGAGAAAACTATCAGAGAATCACCACCATTAAAGAGAATCAGGAAGAATTTCTTGTAGAAGATGGAGTTTTAGCTGGGACTTGAAGCCAAGGAAGCCAGGAGACAGAAATGAGGAAGGAAAGTACTCAGTGATGGGAAATAGCCAGTGAAAATGTTCAGAGTTGGGAGATGGAGTGTCTTGTGTAAGGAATGGTAAGGAAGCTGGTATCACCAGATCACAGAGAATCTGGAGGGGATTAGGGTGCAAGAACATTGGAAAGATAGGAGAAAACCAGACTGTGAAGTGCTTTGAATACCAGAGGGTTTTATAATTGATCCTGGAGAGGATAGGAAGCTTCTGGATCTAGGCATCTAGGATCTAGGCAGATCTGTGCTTTAGGAAGATTAATTGTACAGTTGAGTAGAGGATGACTGGAACGTGGAGAGACTTGAGGCAGAGAGACCAACCAGCACAGAATGTCAGAGCTAGGATGCACCTAAGAGGCCATCTGGGCTAACCACCTCATCCCATTTTATGGAAAGGGGAACTGGGGCATAGAAAAGAAAATTGTCTTTTCAAAGGTCACAGTCAGTTAATGGTAGAACTGGACTAAAATCAGTGACTCCTGACTTCGCGTCTCCTGTCCAGTATTTTTCCCACTATGTCATGTCTCTCTTACCCCAAAGTGTCATTGGGTTTGAACTCAAGGGGCTCAAGGAATTAAATATATTGCCTTAACCATTTTCTAGGAGTAGTGGCATATTTCTTTCAGGAGATGGACATTTCACATTTGGGAGTAGAAATGCATAGACACACAAAGACCTTATGAATTCAGACGCCATATTTCAGAAGCCATGAACAAGTTGATCTGATCTGAAATGCACCTTTGTGTGATCTATAAAGAGGGCTTGCTATGCAAATGAAATGAGTAAATCAGATTGGGGAGTGAGACAGTTGGAGTCCTGGAGCAGAAATTCTCTTCTTTACATTCACACAGCTAATGCAGTGATGTAGGCTGTCATTACCTCATGCCTTGATTATTGCAATAGCATCTTGGCGGGTTTCTCTTTCTCACATCTCTTCTGCACTCTAATCCATCCTCCATCCAGCTGCCAAAGTGACTTTCTTAAAGACCAGGTCTGATCATGTTACCCCTCTATACAGTAAACTCCAGTGGTTATTACCTATAGGATCAAATTTAAATGCCTTTGTTTAACATTTAAAGCCCTTCATAACCTGGCCCTAACCTGTGACTTTCTGTCTCTACCCAGGAAGCCTAAGAGGCTCTTTAACCTCCTATATCTTGACTTTGAGCATATAGATCCATAAGAATTGAGAAGCAAAATGGGTCCCAGAGGTTCTCTGGTTTTGTTTGTCCCAGAAAAAAGTATTCCAGCCTGTTTTATGTACAGTAAGTATACACTGATCCTAGGATATTGCAGAGACTTATGACTGCACAGAATTCAGTGTGGTTACGTTCTATACAGTGGCCACTACAAGGTGATTTTGACTCAGATAAAATTTCTTTTTTGAAAAGTGTACTTAGTTTTGAGCTTCTAAAACCTGGAGTGGACATTAGTATGAGGAAATACCTAAAAGAAATAGTCTAAATTCTATAAATTTAAAGATTCCCAAAGTCAATTAAAGGTCTTGAAATAAAATACTGATACTCTTGTGTGTTAACAATCACTTCATTGTACCCTCATATGTTAAAATCTGAAAATGCCAAGAAAGACAAGAAGAGCAACATTGAAGAATTTTTTAAGTACTTCAGTTTGACTGAAGCCCACCTAAAAGTAAGCTGTCTTGACTGCCCAAAATAGACACTTATGAGATGATTCCTACTTATCTGAGACCAAACCATCTTTTAGAGAAATTGGCTACTTTAGACCGGTTTCTCTGCAAGATCACACATATGTTACCTTTTCTCTTCTTAAGAGAAGGGGGGGCGGGGGGGGGCAAGGAGAAATGAAACTAAATTAAAACTAAAAACCAAACTATAACTCTGGCCAAAAGAAGAAAGAAATATGCTCCCCAGTCTGCTTCAAAAAGAACTTAGCTATTTTGGAATTGTTCAAGCAGACTGTCGAATACTGAGAATTTGACTTTTCTTTAAAAGAGGGAGAAGAAAAAGAAAGAAAACAGAGAAACCTAACAAATAAAATGGCGAAATAGAGAACATTGCATCATCTGGTATATATTCCAGAAAGAGTAGAAAACTTTTCTGTTGAAAGCTTTATTTTATGTGAATATAATACAAGTATTTATCTATCTAAAATATATATATGTGTGTATATATGTATATACAGACATGAACTTCCATTATCAGTCAAAAGAAAGTCAAGAATTCCTCAATAGAACTTTACTAAGGCTGGGTACAATTAATTGGGTCTCAAATTTTCCATTTAATAATTCTAATGAAACTCATAAATAGAAATTATATATACACATGTGTATATATGTATTTGTGACTATTTGTGTGTGTATGTGTATGTACATACATTCACATACACAGAGGGAAAGAAAGCCCTAAAATAAGAAAAGGAAAATGATTTGGTGAATGTTAGCTTTCAATTTAAGCAGATATATTTCTTGATATGTAATCCAGTTAACTTTAGAGGAAAAGGATTTAATTTATCACTGTAGAAAAATTAGAAATATATGTGGATTATTTTGAATATGAAGCAAATTACTTGGGAACAAAGTTGGGTGCATACATATATGTGTATATATACATATCCATAATAGTTTCCCTAATGAAATTTCTCTTTGTGCATTTATTAGAGTTATTAAATTGAACATTGAAAATTTTGTTACAATTATACTTTATTAGTGATGAGGGGAAATTCTTGACTTTCTTTAGACTGATACCAACAGTTTGTGATATTATATAGGTGGCACTTACGCAGTGCAGAAGTTTCTTCAAACTCTATACTAACTTTATTTATTTCATGTATATTATAATTTCAAAATTGGAAGGCATGAAGCCTTGAAATAAACTAAATTAATCCTCCCAAATCTCTGTGTTTACAATACATTTGCATTAAAAGTTAGAATGGAGGATGTGTTCATGTCTTAACTGTGATTTCCCTAGAATGAGGAAGGCATTTTTATTGCTTTTTCTAAGAACAGAATTTTTTTTTCTTTTCAATGACTTGTTCATTTACTTTTAGTTTACAAGATTCAGTTCCACATTCACTTGAGTTTCAGATTTTCTCCCCTCCCTTCCCCCCTCCCCCATGGTGGCGTGCAGTCGTGTATAGGATCTGCAAATACTTTCACACTGTACAATA
>CM053581.1:323370953-323413939 GCA_028627135.1 Pseudochirops cupreus | reverse complement strand
CCCCCTCCCTTTCTTGGCCCTTCCCCCCTCCTACTGCCTGTAGGATATGATTGATTGTTATACTCAATGCTGTATGTTATTTCTTCCTCAGACCAAGACTGACAAGAATAGATCTCATGCAGTGCTCCTCACCCTCCCCTCTTTCCCTCTATTATAAGTTTTCCATCTCTTCTTGACAGAGTCTTATCTTTAACCGATTGTGTTATTCCCTCCTTGCACCAGATCTTCCTCCCTTCTTTCCCTCTTCTGTATTGATTTTGTCTCTTTGTGTAGCATAATTTACCCTTTTCTGCTTCATTCTTTCCTTTTCTTCCATTACAGTCCCTTAATAGGGATTTTTATCATCATTTTGCACAGTTTATACCCACACCCTCTGTTTGTCTATATCCCTTTTAGATGTTGCCATAAGTATAGAGTTCACGATATTAGCAGGTATCAGCTTCCCATATAGGGATGTCAATAGTTTGCTCTTGTTAAATAACAAGTTACGTGTGTGTTGTTGTCCTTATTTACCTTTCTATGTCTCTCCTGGGTCTTGTAGTTGGAGGTTGAATTTTCCATTGAGCTCTGGCTTTTTCATCAGGAAGATCTGGAATTCTGTCATGTCACTGAATGACCATCTCCTTGCCTCGTAGATTATGCTCAGTCTTGCTGGATAGATGATCTTTGGTTGTAGCCTGAGGTATTTTGCCTTGTGAAAAATCATATTCCAGTTCCTCTGGTCTTTCAATGTTGAGGCTGCCAGATCCTGTGCAATCCTCACTGTGGTTCAGCAAAGAGAGAATAACTTACACAGTCAGTTGGGCATACAAATCTATCTTACCCTATGGGAAAGTAGAAAGGGGAAGAGATAAGAGAAGGGGGTGATAGAAGGGAGTACAGATTATAGGAGGTGGTAGTCAAAAGCAAAACATTTTTGAGGAGGGGCAAGAAGAAAGGAAAGATAGAATAGAAATATAGTTAGCAGTAGTAACTAAAAAATTTTGAAGCAAATTTCTCTGATAAAGGCCTCATTTCTCAAGCATATACAAATTTATAAAAATCTTTATAGCGGCTCCTTTCTGGAGGCAAAGAATTGGAAACTGAGAGGATATACATGGATTGGGGAATGGGTAAACAAATTGTGATATGTGATTATGATGGAACACTATTGTGCTATAAGAAATGATGTGTAGGATGCTCAGAAAAAACCTGGAAAGACTTACATGAGCTGATGCAAAGTGAAATATAATAGGTACAAAGTAACAGCAATATTGTAGGATGATCAGCTGTGAATGACTTAGCTATTCTCAGCAATACATAGATCCATGATAACTCCGCAGGACTTAGGATAAAAATGTTTTTCATCCCCAGAGAAAGAACTGATGGAGTCTGAATATAGATTGAAGTACATTTTTTTACTTTATTTTTTTTCTTGAGGTTTTATTTATTTATTTAGTTTTTTAGCCCACGTTTTCTTTCATTGCATGACTATTATGGAAATGTTTTACATGACTACCCATGTATAAACTATATCAAACTGCTTGCCTTCTCAATGGGGAGGAGTATGGAGAGAGAAGAAGGGAAAGAATTTGGAACTCAAAGTTTTAAAAATGAATGTCAAAAACTGTTTCTTCATGTAACTGGGGAAAAATAAAATATTAAATACTTTTTTAAAAGAAAAAAGAAAAGGAGAAGAAATGTGGACATAGTCTAACAGACTTTTCCTTTCTCAGAAGAGGGAAGGCAAGGCAATTGGGGTTAAGTGACTTGCCCAAGGTCATACAGCTAGTTAAGTGCCAAGTGTCTGAGTCCATATTTAAACTCAGGTCCTCCTGACTCCAGGGCCAGTGCTCTGTTCACTGTGTCACCTATCTGCCCCATTTTTTTTTTGTTTACATTGACTTTTTAGATTAGATTTTGAAGGGGATGAAGAAAAGATGGGTAGAATACAAGGATCTACAATTCTACAGTGGAAATTAGCTTGGGAGGGATAGGAAATTCCCAAGGATGATATTCCAAAGATATGAATAGAAACATTTCTCATGAGGATATGAGTCATTTATAGATAGTAATGTGGGTGAACAGAAATATCACAGGCAAATGAAAAGGGCTGCCTCCAGAGCTCTAACAGAGAACCTCAGGCAATTAGGTGGCACAGTAGATAGAGCACCAAGTCTGGAGTCAGGAAGACCTGAGCTCAAATCTGACTTCAAGCAGTTATCAATTGTGGGATCCTAGGCAAGTCACATAACCCTGTTTGCCTCAGTTTCCTCATCTGTAAAATGGACTGGAGAAAGAAATGGCAAACCACTCCAGTATCTTTGCCAAGAAAACCCCAAATGGGAGTAAAAATGAGTTGGACATAACTGAACAACAACAAAAACAACAGAGAACCTCAAGAGTTGGCATTGACCTTATGCTGGTAAGTTTTATCAATGACTTGGATAAAGATATAGATGGAATTCTCATTGAATTTGCAGATAACAGACAGCTAGAAGAGATAACTAACATCGTATGTAAAAGTCAACAAAGTTCTTGGCAGGCTAAAACAGTGGATCATGTCAAGTAATATGAAATTTTATAGTATAAATACAAAATTTTACATCTGCATTCAAAAAATTGATTTCACAGGTACAAGATGGGGCTGGTTTGGTTGGACAGAAGTTCTTCTGGGAAAGATTGGGGATTTTTTGCAAACCGCAAACTCAATAAGTCAGCAGTATAATGTGGCCACTAATGCAACTTTAGGTTGCACTTAGAAGCATGGATAGCATCCAAGTATAAGGAGATGATAATCCTCCTGTCCTCTGCCTGGTCAGACTACATAGAAAGCATTGCTTTCCATTCTGGACGTCACAAGTCAGGAAGAACTTTCATAAGCTGGAGGGTGTAAAAAAGATGACAGCTAGATTGGTAGAGAGCATCAATCCATCAGGATTACTCAAAGGGACATTTACCTGGAAATAAAGATTTGTGGTAAGGGAATACTGTCTTCCATCACTTGAAAAACTGTCTTGTGGAAGGATTATATTTATCCTGCTTCACCCTTGGGAAAGAAGTAGGAGCAATGGGTAGAAGTTGGGTCCAATGTTAGGGGAATAGAACAGGACAAAACCTCCTAACAATTAGAGCCATCTCAACATAGACTAGGTTGCCCGTGGATGTAATAAATTGTCTCTCATTGGAAGTCTTCCATAGGTTGCGTGTGTTACTGTGGGGTTCTTTTGGAGTATAGGTATTGACTGGATGACTGTTTTTTACTTCCAATTCTGGTATTACATTATTTTGTGATTCTGATAATATTGGAATCTTCAACTATGCAAGGTTAGTGATTAGTGTGATGGCTTTTGGCCAATGCTTTGAACTTTGAACTAACCCCAAGTGAAACAAGTCACCATTTGACCCACCTGGATCAAAGCAGTTTCTTATGATCCTTTCTAATTTTCCTGTCCCTGTTCTAATCTTGTTCCCTCCAGCTCTGGATTCCAGATTTATGATGTCTGATCACGATGTCTAGTCTAACCCTTTGACTTGTTACCTCTTAACTTTTAGATCTTTTCTTTTGATCTTGTTTATTGTTTGGCAGAATTGCCTCCCTAGCACTCTGATTCTGAATTTAGGCCATATGTGGTTTTATTACTAATCATTTGTTTACTCACTGAGCAAGCAGAATTAGCCCTTGGCTAATCTTCTGCATACTGGTACAGGGGTTGTCAATATAGGACCTAGTGGTTTATTTTACACAATGACAGCTGTAACTGCAGTTTAACAATGTATTGTCATTCTACTCCTCCTTTTGTTGTGAAGCTCCAAATCCTATTATCCTCACCATGACCTCCAGTCCTTTGACTCCTTGGTTCTTCCCCAGAACATTATCACTACACTGACTACATTCTCTTTTCACCATCCAGAACCTTTGCTGAACCAGTTCAATTCTTCATGCCCCTTTCTCTTGAGTCCTTTGTCTTTTTATCCTACCAAAGATACTACTCTGCTAAGCCTCACTCCTAACATCTGCTCCCTTTGTTCCTATCTACATACTGCTGAATGAAAATGGGGAAAAAAACATGAACCTGAACTATTTGATTAATTTAATACAAATTTTTGTTATATAATCTCAGCTAGATTATGTAACAGCTGGGTGGCACAGCAAATAGAGCTCTGGGATCTAAGGTCAAGAAGACCTGAATTCAAATCCTGTCTCACATACTCACTAGCTGTGTGACCTTGGGGAAGTCACTTAACCTATTTTTGCCTTGGTTTCATCTTCTCTAAGATGGGGATAATAATCACACTTACCTCGCAGAGCTGAGTAAAGATCAAATGAGAGACTATTTGTAAAACACTCACCACAGTGCCTGAGTGCTACAGAAATGCTAGCAATTTTAAAATTACATATTTTTTTCCAAATATATGTATAAAATTTTTTTAACATTTGTTTTTTTAAATTTTTGAGTTTCAAATTCTCTCCTTCCCTACTTCCCTTTCCCCTCCTTGAGAAGGTAAACAATTTGATGTAGATTATACATATGCAGCCATGTAAAATGTATCTTTGTATTAGCTGTATTAGAAAACACAGATGAAAAAGAAAAAGAAAGTTTGGGTTTTTTTTTTAAAGTATGCGTCAGGGGGTGGCTAGATGGCATAGTGAATAGAGCACCAGCCCTGGAATCAGGAGGACGTGAGTTCAAATTCGGCCTCAGACACGTAACACTTACTAGATGTGTGACCTTGGGCAAGTAACTTAGCCCCCATTGCCCTGCATTCTCCCCTCCAAAAAACCAAAACATAAAAAAATAAAAATAAAAATATGCTTCTGTCTGCATCCAGACTCCATCGGTTCTTTCACTGGAGGTAAAGAGCATTTTTCATCACAAGTCCTTCAGAATTGTTTTGGATCATTGTATCATTATGGAGAATAGCTATGTCAAAATGTTACCTATTTTTATTCATATCAACTGGGCTGTCAATGAAGGCAGTCTTCTAGCTCCCAAACTGACTTGCTATCATCCACTAAAGTGACTTTTCCTAACCTTTTCATCCTTCCTCAGACATTCCATAGTTCCCTCTTCTCCCATCCTCTCAGCTGAGAATCCTGCCACATATTTCACTGAAAATATTAAGGCCATTCTCTGGGAGTTTCCTCATCTCCTCTCCCCTCTCCTCCTTCTTGTGGTAAAGTCCTTGAAAAGGACACTGATAATCCCTGCCTCCACTACCTTTCATCTCTCTTAATACTTTGCTCTGTGAGCTCCCAAGCAGAAATCTCATTCTATAAGGATTAACTTGGATTATATAGGGATAAACCCCAATATTTTCATCTACTTCACTGGCCAAGTTTCATCCTCCATCAGTTGCTTAGTATTTGAGTAGACAGAATTGGCACAGGTTTGAATGCCATCCATATTTTAATATATAACCACACACACACTGAGAAAATACTTAAAATAATGCCATTTCCAGAAATAGCTGTTTTAGAAGAGGTCATAGATTGTTGCTGAATGTAGAGGGAATGTGATCAGGAGCCATGGGGCTACCTTCTCTTCCACCTGGGTCACCATTAGATAATTGATAAAGCATGTGAGTAGAGTGGATAGCAGCAGCTCAGAGGGTCTACACTCCCAGGAAAGGAGGAGGGACAAAATGCCACGTAATGTCACCACAGCCTTGTTCCTGAATCTTGGATGGTCACTGGCCACTTCTAAGATTCTGTCCCTAAAAGCCTGGGTCAGTTACAGGGAAATGGTGATACCTGACTTAGCTCAACTGAACCAGCAAGAGCAGAGTTCAGAATATAGACTCCAGCTGGGATGGGGCTCTGGCTTTTTCTCTATTCCTTTTTTCTATCTGTTCCTTCATTTAAATCTTTGCTACTCTAAGCTTGCTTCTTCCTATCTCTCTTTTTTTTTTACTTTGCTTCGCCCTTCTTCCATCTTCATGCCCCCCTCAAGGTCAGGGTTCAAAGGTGAAAAAAAAAACAATTCAAGTAGTTTGCTCTTAGATGAAGTCACACACCTTTAGGAGCCTGGAGAACCTTGAAAAAGGAGAATGCCCTCCCACAGACAGCTATGCCTTATCTCCCCTTCCTCCAGGTCCAAAGCTTTTGAAGGAGTTGCAAAATGTGAGCTATGATAATGAAATATTTTCCACCTGAAATACTGAAAGAACTGAGATTTTGTAAATCTCTAAAAAAAGATTCTTCAATTATGAAATATATGAGGTAAAAAGCAGATAAGAATCTCTCTAAATTTTAGCAAGTTTGATCTGAAAGTGTCATGCTACCTGAGTATTTGTTGTATTCTGGAGATACTGTTAAGACTGGTTGTCAGAGAAGTATGGGTTGTATTTGGGATTTCTGCTGTTAAGCTAGAAATATTTAGTTATATTTAGAGAATTTTTTTCTTCTCTGTGCCCTTTTTATATTTGTGAAGTTATAGGTAGAGATGGATCCAAATGGTCAGAAAGGGGTTGTTTGGGGTGGCTAGGTGGCACAGTGAATAGGGCCTGGATTCAGGAGGATCTAAGTTCAAATCCGGTCTCAGACACTTAACACTTAACCAGACATGTGACCTTGGATAAGTCACTTACCCCCAACTGCCCTGCCTTCCCTCCTCTGAAAAGCAAAAAAAGAAAAAAAAAAAAGGATTGTTTGGAATCAGCTTCAGCTATTTTGAGCCTGTGATTCAGTAGCTACCAAACCTGTGTGCTACGACCTCAGGAGGATCTCAGAAGTTGAATGGAACTCAATAATCACTGCGTCCAAGAAGTACCTCAACGACATCCCTACCAAAAGGTCATCCAGTACTTGCTTACTGACCTTCTCCCAGATCCTGAGACCACTCACTATGCTTTTGAATAAAATTCCATTTGTTAGAAATCCTTCCCTGACATTTAGCATTAGGCTGTTCCTCCTTTCTATAACATTTGCCCATTGCCTCACCATCCCAGATCCTGACTCCCTGCTGATGCTTCCATTTTTTATGATCCCCTTTAATGAGAAATTCAGAAATGGGTTGTATCTGGGCCTCTTAAAATCGTATATAACCTGCCGCTAATCATATGTTAACTACTATTAATAGTTGTGTAAGTTCTTCCTTCTTCACTTAATAACTAAGACAAGAAGATCTTAATGGAATCATAATAAAATCCAGAGAAATAGTGAGGAAACTTGGAAAAATGTCATACAAGGATTAGTTGCAGGGATTGGGGATATTGTCTGGAAAGTAGAAGAGAATAAGCAGCAGGCCACGAAACTATTTTCAAATACTTGAAGGGCAATCATGTGGGAAAGTGATTATACTTGTTATACTGCTAAGTTCTAGTAGATAGAACTAAGACCAGTGAGAAAAAGTTATGGGGGGGTAGACAATGGCTGGAATATAATTCCATCTAATTCAGCTGGTGTATTGATTGTTTGTGGACTGTTTTCTTGTTCATTCATTTCAGTGTCTGTGTCTGTGACCAGATTTGAACTCATAAAGATGAGTTTTCTTGATTGTAAGTCAAGTGCTCTATTCACGGTGCCACCTAGCTGCCCACATATGGACTGTATTGTATACGTTCTCTACTGTGGACAATACTGTCTAAAAGTACTGTGGTTGCAAAAATGACAATTTACATAATCCCTGCTCTGAAAGAACTAGGGATCTAATGGGCAATATAACACACACCCAAATATAAGGGAAAACCCTCTTAATAATCAGAGAAACAGGTAGAGAGCACTTCATTGCTAGAAGTATTCCAGATGGTGACTTATTGAGAATGTTGTTCATGCATTAAGTAGGAAGTTGAACTGGATGATCTCTAAAGTCATTTAAAACAGTGGAATTTAGTAATTGTACTTCTCAAGTGACAAGAAATTGGGAGCATAATGACACTTAACAGTCTATTTTTCCTGACTTCCTCTTAATGCTCTTTTCCTTAATTTTTGACATTCCAAAAATGAATAGACAGAGGCACAGTAGTGAAAAAAAGGACAGAATTTAGACAGCAATTCCTTCAATGTTTTAGAATGAGTCATATACAATATTTTTAATGGATATAATCTCACCAACAGGCTGCTCTTTGTATCACATCACGTCTTCTACTCTTCAGTAGATGGCAGGAAGAAACCAGCATGCTCAGCTGATAGATTTGTTTCAACAGACTCTTGTCATATATCCATGACCTTCTTTTCCATTACTAACTTGACAATAGTGAAATAACCTTAATATTTGTTACATTTCCAGGCTACTGTTAATGTTCCATCTAGATGTTCCTCTAAAAGCAATTCCTTCTGATCTACCTTTTCCCAATATGAACTTTTTTCTATTTTGTCTTTTCACAGCACTCTACTTTTGCCTTTTCTCTTTCCCCTATGCTCTTTTCTCCTTCCCTTCCCACCCTACTATCCAGTGTTGGATTTTAAGTTTCAAATTATTTTTATGTCCAATTCCACTCTCAGTGCTTTAAGGAGAAAAGTGTAGTTGAAAGAGTGATTGCCCTTCTAGTTAGCATCAGATCCAGGACAAAAAGTTTGCTTTCAAGCAATACATTTGTCAATTCCAAGTAAACTCCTTCAGAATAAATTATAATATGAATTCGTAACTCTTAATTTGCTAATTATTCTTCACTGCAACAGGTATGTTCATTATCACCTTTTCCTGAAGTCTTTGGTTCCTGGGAAGGAATTTTTGAAAGGACAAATGAGGCATATATATATTGTATTGAAAAGTCTGTATTCACAGAATCTTTCATTGTGCCCATATCTGGGGTAATGTGAAATAAGAATGGCCTCTTACTCTTGTTAGAGATTTGACACGTGGGGCGCACTGTCTCATAAGTAGAGCACCAAGAATTGTTACTTGAGATTCAAGATAGTCTATGGATCCAGAGGCAGACAGAGAGACAGAGACAGAGAGGCAGAAGATGTAAGAATAGACTTTTTAATGAGAACCGTGGTGTTAGTTTATGAGAAAATTCTATGAGAAGTTGATACAAAAATTCTATTAAGAAACTTGGTGAAAGTCTTAAGTTGTTTTTTTTCTTTGTTTTGTGATTGCTGAAGAAGACAAAGAATGGACTAGTCTTGAAGAGAAAGTAAGATTTTAAAGAGACTTTAATATGACATGGAGTAAGTTGAATAATTTGTTGCCACTTTAGAATCAACATGGAACAACTAATTGATTTAAGATTGGAGAAGGAGCATGAAAAGGATGTATTTTATCACCATACTTATGTAACTTATGCTCAGGGTACATCATGCAAAATGCCAGGATATATGAATCAAAAGCTAAAATTAAGGTCACCAGGAGAAACATCAACAATCTCCGATATGCAGACAATACCACTTTGATGGCAGAAAGTGAAGAATTAAAAAGCTTCTGGATGGTGAAAGAGAAGAGTATAAAAGCTTACTTGAAGTTTAATATCAAAAAACCGAGATCTTGGCAACCGGTGCTATCACTCCCTGGCAAAGAGGGGGAGAAGAAACAGAAGCAATGTCAGATTTTAATACTGTTGACTCAAAGATCACTGTAGTTGGCAACAGCAGTCATGAAATTAAGATGCTTGCTCCTTGTAAGGAAAGCTTTGCCAAATCTGGACACAATATTAAAAAAGCAGAGGCATCACCTTGCTGACAAAGGTCCATGTAGTCAAAGCTGTGTTTTTTCCCAGTAGAATGTATGGCTGTGAAAGTTGGACTGTAAGAAAAACTAAAGGATGCAGAAATTTTGCTTTTGAATTGTGGTGCTGGAGAAGACTTGTGAGAGTCCCTTGGACAGCAAGGAGATCAAAACAATCAATACTTAAAGAAATTAATTCAAGCTACTCACTGGAAGGTCAAATACTGAAACTGAAGTTTACTTTGGCCACATAATAAGAAGACTTGACTCATTGGAAAAGACCCTGATGTTGGAAAAGACTGAAGGCAAAAGGAAAAGGAGACGACAGAGAATGAAATGGATAGATAGTATCATGGAAGCAAGTAACATGAACTTGGACAGACTTTGAGAGGCAGTGAAGGATAGAAAAGCTTGCTATCATCCATGGGGTCATGAAAAGTAGGATGTGACTGAACAACACAAGAAGTTAGTGCTTTTACACTATTTTGGGAGAGCTAGTTGGCAAGGTAGATAGAGCACCCAGCTTGGAGTTAAGAAGATTCATATTTGTGAGTTCAAATCTAGCTTTGGATACTTCCTAGTTGTGTGTCTCTGGGCAAGTCACTTAACCCTGTCTGCCTCAGTTTCCTCCTCTGTAAAATGAGGAGGAGAAGAAAATGTCAAACCACTCCAGTATCTTTGTCAAGAAAACCCCAAATGGGGTCACTGGGAGTCAGACACAATGGAAACAACTGAACAAATTGTTTTCAGATAAGTGAAGCAGAGTCAAATGAATATTTATTAATTTTTATTTTTTTATTTTATATATTTTTAATTTATAGCATTCACTCTGATAAGGTTTTGAGTTCCACATATTTTCCCCTTCCATAACTGCCACCTCTCTAAGACAGTGTGCAATCTGATATAGGCTATACATATGCAATCCTATTAAACGTGTTTCCACATTAGCTATGTTGTGAAAGAAGAATCAGAA
The DNA here is from genome assembly GCA_028627135.1 of Pseudochirops cupreus. NCBI lineage: Eukaryota > Metazoa > Chordata > Mammalia > Diprotodontia > Pseudocheiridae > Pseudochirops > Pseudochirops cupreus. Next base: position 323,403,379 of record CM053581.1, on the reverse strand, counting down.
AAAAAGGAGAAAACAAAAAGAAAGAAAAAAACAAAAAGGGAGAAAACAGTATGCTTTGATCTACATTCAGACTCCATAGTTCTTTCTCTGGATGAGGATAGCATTTTCCATCTTGAGTCTTTTGGAATTATCTTAAATTATTGTATTGCTGAGAAGAGCTAAGTGTATCAGAGTTGGTCATCATACAATGTTGCTGTTACTATGTAAAATGTTCTTGTTCTGCTTTCTTCACTCAACATCAGTTCATTTAAGTATTTCCAGGTTTTTCTGAAATCTATCTGTTCATCATTTCTTATGAAACAATAGTATTCCATTACATTCATATACCTCAACTTGTTTAGCCATTCCCCAATTGAGGGGCATCATCTGAATTTCCAATCTTTGCCACCCCAAAAAGAGCTTCTATAAATATTTTTTTTGTACATGTGGGTCCTTTTCCCTTTGTCAAATGAACATTTTGAGGATTTAAGATGATTTACCCAGTGATATTTGTCACAGGAAAAAAAGATATTATTTATTATAATAATATAATTAGTAAATAATATGATTAATATTATATAATGTGCTATTTGATAGATGGATAGATAGAGAATTTATTAAAGATTTGCCATGTGTCAAGCATTATGCTAAGTACCAAGGTTAAAAACACATGTAAGCAAAACTGTCTCTGAGATGGAAGAACCTACTTTCTATAGGGATACTGTTTAGCAATGACAGGAAGTGAAGGATAATACTCACATGGCAGCATGTGCTAGAAATAGACTAGATATCTTTCATTATTTTTATGGTTTTTGATACAGAAGAGTAATAATTAGTGGGAAAATGTATCTGTACTGGAGTCAGCTCATGTTAGAGTCAATGGTTAAATTTTTAGTGAGAGCATTCACACCTTAGAATGCAGCAAATGCTACAAATCAAGGGTTCATTTATTGTTTCATTGATTGTCTATATTTAAGAAAATAATGGAGAAAGTGTTAGTAACTCAGGCTAAACTCCCAATAAAGTGTGTGGCACACCTTGTCTCCCACTTCACTATATTTTTTCCTGGCAAAGGACATTGATTCACCTGTAGGACAGTCAAAGGATTTAGTTAATGACATATCAGCTTCACTCATTGACTCTTGTTTCTCCCTTTGTTTTTAAGTTCCCTTGAAATCTTTATCTCATTTGATCTTTTTTATTCTTCTAATGCTTCTTTTTTTCTTTTACTCCATAGATCATTCTTTCTCTTTTTAAACAACAAAACAATAACATACGAATACATGCTAATTGATTTCATTATTTACACCTCCATTTCAATCATGCAACAGACATGATTAGGTTCTCAAAATGTGTAAGCAAGGTTGTCTGCACCCTGTGTTCATAATGTACAAATTTATCTTTCATCAGGTCAAAGAGAAAACAGTATGATTGGCTAACCCAACAAGCTTACCACACTCCATGGGGCTTGAAATGATGGGAGAAGGTTTAGGAAGTGTTTAGTCAAGGGGACAGTCAGTCTAATGATGGGAGAACTCCAGTCCAGAAACTTGCTTTTGTTGGGTGTGGGGGAGAAGAGAGAGCGCGTCTCTCTCTTCTCCCTCCCTTCTTTCTCTTCCCCACCCTCCCTCCTCAACTTTGTACACACTATTGGAGATATGAAATCTGTAAGAAACAACACATCTGGTCAGGAGCAAAGAGAAACATATCGTAGCCACCATGGGGACAAATCTGAATAAACACAGATGCAGAAACTTGAAAGAGGAAACAGTATTAGGGAACATGACTCCTTGATGGAGAGACAAATGCTGACCATCTCCAAAGATAAGCAATGCATATCACCCAACAGAGGGCTGCTCCTAAGGGGAGCTTCATGAGGACTCCATGAAGACACTAAAGGATATTCAGTGACCAGGAATTTCAAATTGTCACTTTGTCTCCTGTGTTCTCAATTTATGCTTTCCTACCTCTGGAGTTTGTCCCCATTCTCAAGTGCCCCAGACTTTTGGTTTGGGACTGTTTTTTTGCCTCCATCATTCGTTCTATACTATCTTAGCAAAATGCATTTTGTCACAATGAATTAAGTCCTACTGACTAATTAATAAGGAGATATGAAATGGTTGGTAAGTGTTTGTTAGTGACAGTATTGGAAGCCTAATCTCTCAGGCAGCATCTTTCTGGAGATCCAGATCCTAGTGCAAGTGACAATTAGGGAGGAATTCTTACTTGAAGATATTAAATTGATCATTGTAATTGTTTATTATGGCCATTTATTACTTGGTGATGCTTTCAAGTCAAGTAATCGGCTTACCTTTTTTTTCTTTGCAATAGTGCTTCAGATGCTTCTCTTTTTTATTCAGTGTTGATCTTTTTCACTTATCATTAAGTTTAGGTTTGTAGGCTACCTCATTCTGGTGTACAGCTTGAGATTTTTTATTTTTGAAATATATTATTCCAGGGGTGAGGGACCTCTAGCCTCAAGGTCGTGTATGGACCTGAACAAATCCCCCGCAGGTTCCCAGCCCTGCATTATTCCATTCCCTTCTTCAATTTCATGGAAACCCTTGAATAATCCATTTTCATTCAAATCACCTTTGTTTCATATTTGAAAATATTTCTCCTGGCTATTTCCGCAGTTTGTTGTTGAAACTATTCAATTTAACCATTTCATGGCTTAGAATTAAAAGTACAGGTGTTGTTTTTTCTTTTTCCTGGCAATAGGCAGACAGACAGAGAGAAAGAGACCAAGGAAGAGACAACACAGGGTTTATTTGTTTTTCAATTTTTCATCTTCTAGGAGACTATAATCTTTACATTATCTCTTATAATGATAAATAATTTGGCAGATACTTGGTCCTTAGTAACTAAGGGCTAAGTATTTCTGTGAAAGAGGCAGAGAAGCAGAAGGTATGAATTCTGTCTCCTGTGTGAACAGAGGGCGTGAACTCTGTCTCCTGTTGCTGACTGGCAGAAGGGGTTTGGCTGAGACAGGAGGCCAGTGTGTGTATATAAGGAGAATTCCAGAGACAAAGAATTAGAATCAGGAATTTTCCTCCTGGTGGCCCTGGTGGAGGGAGCAGAATTGTCCCAGCATCTGGGAGCTAGACTGCTGGACTGAGAACTGAGTTGGAGTTTTCTATGAGATCAGAATCTGGTGAAGGCTGACTGGAAGGCTCAGAGGGCTGCCTGGAAGGCTGTCTGGAAAGCCAAGATTCCTTCTGTGTCCTAGGGCCAGCTGAACTGCTGGAGGACTGAAGAAGCTTGTCCCAGATAAGGCTTTGTTTGTTTGTGGCTTGGTTGATCCTTGAGCTCCCGGCAACAGAAGTGCTGAAGGTTTTGGGATGTGCCGGACCCTGTGGACTTCAGTGTGTACCAGGAACTGCCTGGAGGACTGGATGAGAACCTGGGAGCTGTCTGCCCTTGAATCCAGATGACTGTTTGGTGGATTCAGGTAGGAGCTAGGACCATGCTGAAGGGGATCCAGGGAATCTGAGAGACCACCCCCAGTCAAGATGAAGAAAAGGCCTCCCCTTGGATGCATGATGAAATTGAAGTGTACTAGACACCAAGGGGTGGAGGGTTTGTGTAATTTTCTAATGATTGTATTTTGTGATTAATGATACTTAGTGACTGCTAGATAAGTGATTGATTAATTTAATCTATGATTGCCCCATGAGTGGAAGATTGATTATTGTATTGTGAATTGATTGAATGATTAAATAAGGAGGGTTTCCCCCTTAGGGAAACCAGATGATTATTCTTTTGTTCTTTGTTCTAAATACTGTGGCCACTGTAGTGAAAACTATGTGGCCATTCTAATGTTAAGCTGTTGTAAACACTATATTGTGATTTTCTGTGATAAGATGTAATGTTATGGATATTATTTTGTGATTTGTTGTGAATGTTTGCCTTGATTTGTAATGGAATAAATGGAATGTTCACTATACTGTGCATTCCAAACCTTAAAAGCTGTTCACAGTAGCATTCTTTTGGGAATCTGCTAGTGCACGGCATTATATCTCTGCACATCATATCTTCAAAGTTAGTTGACTTTTTTTTTCTAGAATTTATGTCTTCTTTTAATGTTGTTGGCCTTTATCTCTCCTCTGCCAGTATCCCTCCACTGCATTTTGTTACCCTCCACAAACATACACACACAAACCTCTATCTCTCTCTTTCTCTCTCTCTCTCTGTCTCTGTCTCTCTTTCTCTGTCTGTCTCTCTCTGTCTCTCCCCCTCTTTTCCTCTCCATCTTTCTCTATCTCTCTCTCAAATTTTACCTCTTATGGAAAGAGTATCCATCACGTATTCAATTTTTCTTATCTAGCTACACTGGCTTCCTTGCTGTTCCTCCATCATTTAGTTTCTATGCCTTTACAATGGTTTCCTCCATGCCTGAAATACTCTCCTTACTCACCTCCACCTCATAGCCTCCCTGGTTTCCCTCAAGAATCATTTCAAATCTTGCCTTCTGTAGATGTTTCTAGGTGTTTTCTCCTTTCCATCCCTTTTCCCCAATGCCATGCTATGCCACTGTGATTACTTTTTAGTGTGTGTGTGTGTGTGTGTGTGTGTATTTTCATGTTGCCTCTGAGGGCAGGAATCATGTTTTTGCCTCTCTTTGTATCAGTTTATCGCATTGCCTACCCTGCATACAGTAAACCCTTTATAAAAACTTGGTGATTGACTCAGTGACTAATGTATTTTGAAACTTCTGGTTCCTTCTATATTGAAAGTTCTCATTTCTAAAATAAATTAATTCCTATTTTTTTCTTTTCCATGTAATGATGGTCTGATGCATAGCTAGAGTACCTTAGGTGAAGTGTCAATGTGAGAGATGCTAAGGACAAGGTGGCCTCTCTCCTCTTTGTCTCAGCACTCTTGAGGGAGGTCATTTACTGAAGGGAATGGAGCCAATGACCTTTAGAACTGAAAAGGTCCAGAAGATTGCCTAGCAGCTCATATTTCCAGAAATAGGGTTTGCAGCCAAGAAACCATGAATGACCCTTGGTGTGAAGAGAGTGGATCCTCCCTCAGAATCCTGCCATCACAGAGTCTTCACAAGTTAGTATAGTATAGTGCCCTGAGCAGCAAGTAGGAACTTTTAGGAGTGACCTTTGGAAACTCATTCCATGGATAACTGAGATGCTTGCCACATCAACTCCCCCCTTCTTTCTATCTCTGTCTCTGTCTCTCTGTCTTTCTGTTTCTGTCTCTCTGTCTCTGTCTCTTTCTCTCTCTCTCTCTCTCTCTCTATCTATCTATCTATCTATCTCTGTCTCTCTCTCTCTCTCTGTGTCTCTCTATCTGTCTTTCTGTCTGTCTGTCTGTCTGTCTCTCTCATACACACACACACACACACACACTCACACACACTAAAAGGTAATCCTGGTCGTATGACACTGGGGCAGAGGGATGGAAAGGGGAGAATGTTCTCTGTTGGCTTATTTGCATGCACACTTGACTTTTGTGGAGGCTTTTTCATCTTAATATTTTTGATGTTTTCACTTTTTCCCTTGTATTTTCCCCTCATTGTCACTAGTCTTTACCCTTCCATTGATGCATAGACCCCTAAGTCTCATCCTCTTTGTCTTATAGAATATAAGAGTTGGTGTCATTTCTGCTCTGAGTAACATCAAGAAAGAGAGAACTGTTCCTAGCTTCCTTTTGATCAAACCACATAACCTGATTTCCACTATCTTGTGACTCTGAACAAGACACAGTGGTGGTACATTTTGAGCTCATTAAGTCGCTCCTTCTTTACATGACTAAGAAGATTAAGCACCTGTCACTTTCTGAAGAATGAAAGGTTGAAGGCTGTCTTGATAGAATCATTGAAACTCTGTGGCAACCATATGATGACCTAATGTACAGTTAAGAGCTTTAGAGAGCACTTGAGCTGTCTGCCAGAGGTAAAGGAAGTCTTTTCTGGGAGGGGTAGTGAGATTATAAGGAAGATCCCAAGGAGCACAAATGTGCAAAAAATCACAAGTCAGAAGATTTTTTTTTATTGAGATGGCTCAAGTGTACAGAGAGATGTTTACCCTAACCAAGAGCCTAGAACTAGGGGCCTCTGACCTTATATTTGAATTTTGTTGCTAGGCATGTGTAGTGGTAATGGTAATTTGAAGATCTTCCTTGCCCCTTAATAAGTCTAAGGGAATTTGAAGACTTTCCCTGATTTGAAGATCTCCCCAGCCCCCTAATAGGGTGAATGTAATCACATGGAGCCTGTGCTGGGAGGGGTTTGCTGAAGGGCAGAGCAGAGCCCAAAGGAAGTTGAGAGTCAGAGCAGATAGATGGTAAGAGAGAGCATGCACCCAGGGAGACAGGTGAGTGAGTGTTGGTTTCTGGGAAGGTTAAAGGATGGTGTGCCTCTCTGCTGTGTTATGGTGTACTAACTTCTATGTTGCTATGATGGATTTGGTTTCCTGGTGTTGAGATTTATTTTTTTCTGGTGTCTGAATAAATGTTTTGCTTATGTCTTCTATATGGAGAGTCTGTTATATTTCGTGATTGAGAACTATGTCAGCATATTTACAGACACCTTCAGTGCTGTGAATATTGCATTGGTGCTACAGCACATCCATAGGGACTGAGTAGGAGGAGGGATCTTAAGGATAATCAGTGAGTGAGTAGCCTAGAATGTGACTGAACTTGTTGACCACAAGGACATTGTGATTAAGAAATCTTTGCTGTTGTTGTTCAGTTGTGTATGTGACCCTTTGATTTTTGTCCATGGAGTTTTCTTGACAGAGTTAGAAAACCCCATGTGGTTTGCCATTTCCTTCTCCAGAATGTCCCCATTTTGTAGAAGAGGAACTGAGTCAAATGAAGTGTAATTGACTCACACAGATAGTAAGTGTCTAAGGCAGGATTTGAGCTCAGATCTTCCTTCTTTCTCCAATTTATTGTATCACTTTGAATGTATATGCCTACCTATAACATTCTAATTTGCATTCTAGTTGAATATGCCCCTGTTATCTCTTTTACTAGACTATAACCTCACTGAGGGAAGAGGTCATACTTTATCTTCTCATTTCTTGCAACACAATGATCAAGAGAGGATGAGGAGGATGTATAATTTAGTAGGTACCTAATAAATTTTGAATGAATAATTATTCACATCTATAACATTTTTGTTGCAGTTTCATGGTGTACTGTGGTGGCACTATCTAAAAGAATTCAGTCAGACCACTTCTCATCCAAGTACAGGCATTTATTGAGTATGGATGCTCCTCAAAAGCAGGCTAAGTCCCAAGAGGAACTAGCAACTTCAGAGAAAGCAATTTGGATTTTTATGGGGTAAAGATGCAATTATATAACAGAAATCATGAATATTTAAAAGACAGGAGAGGTTTGTCAAGGAATTAGGTAATAGAGGAGGGGTATCTTCTATGGTTCAGTGATCAAAATCTTGGTCATATTGCTTTCTGATTGGCTAGTTATCGTGGTCCTGTCTGGTCAAGATGAATAGTTGGGCATTGTGGTCCTGTCTTAGACTAAATGGATGGTGTGATTGTGACTGGGTACAAGAACATACCTGTTTAAATATGTGAATTGGATCTGGGAACAGTGGCTAGGGACAGTGACTGTCTTGAGTCTGGGGGTGCCTGAGATGTGGTTAAAGCCAGATTGTGTGGTTAAATGAGGACATGCCTGCTGTTCAGTAGGGTCTATAAGGAAGTTAGAATGTTGGCTCTGGGGGGAGCTTTATTAGGATTCCATCACTTTCAGGTTCACTAAGTGCTTTCTTCACAACAACCTTATACTGCTATCATTATCTCCATTTTATAGATGAGGAAACTAAAATTCAGAGTGTCAGAAAAAGGAATGAGTGAAGAGAAAAATGTGCTAAAAATATTGTTTCTTGATAATCAATTTATTACAATAAAAAATAACTATAATTGTTTATTGTTAAGGCAATGGTTCCTAAAGTTTGTCAAGAAATCGCTATTTCCAGAAGCCAAGATGGCAGAGTAAGCACCAAGTTGTTGTAGCTCTCCCATATTTACCTCCAAACAACCATAAAATTGTGTCCCAGAACAAATTCTGAAACAGGAGAGCCAGCAGAAAGACAGAGTGAAGTAGTCTTTTAGCTCACTTGCTGACTTAGAAAATCAATAAGAAAGGTCCATCTCACTCAGGTAAAAGGGTATTCCATGATAGGAAGCATGACAGAAAGCCAACATCTAGCCTCAACTCAGCAAACCAGTGGGAGATCCTGAGCCCCAGTGTGGTGGAGCAGGCAAATGCCAACACCAGAACCCCCAAGTGCCTTAGCAGAGCCAAAGGAACTGGAAGACTCCAGCTCTGAGAACCACTTCATGTGTCAGCACTGCCCAGGGCAAACAGGCATCCTCCAGTATGACAAGAAAGTGGCCAAACCGTGACATGCTTCAGCACAGTCCAGGGAACACAGGTACTCTCCAGTGACCAGACCTCCATGTGCTTCAGTGTAGCCCCAGCAAAATGCAGAAAAATCTCAAGGGGCCTCAGTACACACCAGATGCTACCACTAGGACCCCAGTTCAGTACCAGGTAAGATATCAGACCCCTATAGTCTCCAGAAGGACCAGCTATTCCCTCAACACAGCAACAGACATGGGGGTTTCCCCATGGGCAACATCAGCACAGTACTAGGTGAACAGCCAGTGCCTGCAATCAGTGGAATAAGAAGCCCGAGACAGAGCCCTTTTCACTCTGGGAGCAGAGATGAAATTCAAAAGAAAAGAAAAAGGCCAGAAAAAAAGATGAGCAAACAACAACAAGAAGAAAAAAGAATCTGACCATAGAAAATTATTATGTTGAAAGGGAAGGTAAAGACACAAACTCAGAATAAGACAACCTAATACCTAAGCAAAATACCTACAGGCAAAAGTCCAAAGAAAATTAGAAAGTGGTCTCAAGCCCAGAAAGAACTTATGGAAGAGCTTTAAAAGGAGTTTTAAAATCATATGAGAGAGGTAGGCAAAAAGTTGGGAAAAGAAATGAGAGTGATGCAAGAGAATTATGAAAAAAGAATCAAAATGAAAATCTGCTTTAAAAGAATTGGCCAAATGGAAAAAGGAGATACAAAAATCCACTAAAGAAAACAATTTCTTAAAGAGTACAATTGGCCAAATGGAAAAAAAAGTACAAAGCTAATTGAAGAAAACAACACTTAAAAAGTTAGAATTGGACAAGTGGAAGCTAATGATTCTATGAGACAATAAGAATCAACCAAACAAAATCAAAAGAATGAAAAAATGGAAGAAAATGTAAAATACCTAATGGGAAAAACAACTGACCTGGAAAATATATCTAGGAGAAACAATATCAGAATCACTGGACTACCTAAAAGCCATAATCAAAAGGAGGACCTGGACAGCATCTTTCACAAAATTATCAAGGAAAACTGCTCTGATGTCCTGAAACCAGAGGTCAGAATAGGCATTGAAAGAATCCACCAATCACCTCAGGAAAGAGATACCAAAATAAAAACCCCAAGGAACAGTACAGACAAATTTCAGAACTATCAGGTAAAAATACTACAAGTGGCCAGAAAGAAACAATCTAAATATCTGGGAGTCATAATCAGGATTACAAAGGATTTGGCAGTTACCACATTAAAGGACTAGAAGTCATGGGACGTGATATTCCAGAAGTCAAAGGAGCTAGGATTACACCCAAGAATCACTTACTGGCAAAATTAATCATAATGCATTAAAGGAAAACATAATTTTTCAATGAAGAAGAAGGATTTCAAGTTTTCATAAGAAGAAGACCAGAACCAAATAAAAAATGTGACCTCCATTATTAAGACCCAAGAGAAGCATAAACAGGAAAAAAGGAAAAGGAAACATTAGGGATTTAATAGAGCTAAACTACTTACATCCCTACAGGGGAAGATGATACTTTTAATTTTTAGAAATTGTATCACTAATAGTACAGATAAAAGCAATATACATAGACAGAGGGTATGGATATAAGGTAAATTTGAGAGAATGATATAAAAAAATTAAGGGATGAGAAAGAGGAGTATAATGGGTGCAGAAGAAAGGGAGAGGTAGAATGGGGTAAATTATTTCAAATGAGGAGATGCAAAAGACCTTTTACAATGGAGGGGAAGATGGGAGGATGAATGATGAGCATCACTTGAACCTTACTCTCATCAGTATTGACTCAAAGAGGGAATGATATGCACAATCAATTGAATATAGATATCTATCTCACCTGACAATGAAATAAGAGGGGAGGAGATCAAGTAAGGGGGGGGGGGGAATGGTTGGGATGAAGAGGTAGAAACTGACAGAAGGGAGGGCAGATTGGGAAGGCGGTAGACAGAAGCAAAACACTGGTGAGGAGAAAAAGGGTAAAAGGAGAGAGAAGACAAAGAGGAGGAAGAATAGGATGGAGGGAACAAAAACTGTGAATAACTGTGAATGTGAATGGGATGAACTCTTCCATAAAATGGAAGTGGGCAGCAGAATGGATCAAAAACCAGAATCCTACAATACGTTAGGAACAGCATACCTGTCAGATCAGTGGAGAGGGAAAAAATTCATGACCAAACAAGAGATAAAGAGCATTACAAAATATAAAATAGAGAATTTTGATTATATTACATTAAAAGGTTTTTTCAGAAACAAAACCAATGAAATCAAGATTAGAAGAAAAGCAGAAAGCTGGAAAACAATCTTCATAAAAAGTATCTCTGATAGAGACCTCAATTCTCTAATATTATAGAAAACTGAGTCAAATTTATAAGAATACAAGCCATTACCCAAATGATAAATGATCAAATATAAAAAGGCAGTTTTCAGATGAAGAAATCGAAGCTATCTACAGTCGTATGAAAAATACTCTAAATGGCTATGGGTTAGAGAAATGCAAATTAAAACAATTCCGAGATTCTACTGTACCCCACAGGACTGGCTCATATGACAAAAAAGAGAGATGATAAATGTTGGAGAGGATGTGGGAAAATTAGGACACTGACACTCTTGGTGGGAGTTGTGAACTGATCCAACCATTCTGAAGAGCAATTTGGAACTGTGCCCAAAGGGCAAACAAACCGTGCATACACTTTGATCCAACAATAGCGCTACTAAGTCTGTATCCCAAAGATATCATAAAAAGGGAAAAGAACCTATATGTGCAAAAATATTTATAACAGCCCTTTTCATGGTGTCAAAATATTGGAAATGGAGGGGACAACCATCAGTTGGGAAATGGCTGAATAAGCTGTGGTATATGATTGCAATGGAATACTATTGTGCAATAAGAAATGATGAACAGGCAGATTTCAGAAAATCCTGAGAACACTTGTACAAACTGATGCAAAGTGAAATGAGTAGAATCAGGAAAACAATTGTGTGATGATCATCTACGAATGATTCAGCTCTTCTCATGATCCAAAACAAGTACAAAAGACTTACAGAATAAAATGCTATCCATATCCAGATAAAGAACTGATAGACTCTGAATGCAGATTGAAGCATATTTTTTCTCACTTGTTTTATTCTTCCTAGTGTCTTTTTTCCTTTTTGATCTTTCTTCTTTCACAACTGTGACTACTATGGAAATATTTTTTTACATGATAGCATATGTATAAACTATATAAAACTGCCTACCATTTTCAGAAGAGGGAGAAGGAGGAAGAAAAATGTGGAGCTCAAAATCATGTAACAATGAATGCTAAAAATTTTCTTGACACTAACTGGGGAAAAATAAAACTCTATTAAAAATAAAATAACTGTAAACAAAAGAAAAAAATTTTTACACAACCAATACACACCTCAAGGTATATCAGCATGACTTTATTTTTTTTTTAACAAATGTAGAAGGTCACAATTACAGAGAGAATGGGACTACTCAGGGTCACCTGGTATGTGACAGACTGACCTGGGAATAGATATCATCCTTCTTTCACTTCCAAGTCTTTTAGTTCCTAATCTGTCAGCTTCTTCTTGAAGAGGGCTATACACTTTGGGGGTTGATGACTTTCCCCATGAAAACTATGTTTTTGTCATTATACAAAAGGACTAGGAATGGGCTATCAAACTTAATGACTGGAGGTAAAGGCCACCTTAATGAAGAAAAGACTACCTTCACGGCTGTGACAGCTGCAGCTTCTGTGCCAGCCTCATCTACATCTAGCACAGCCTTGTGGAGCACCTGTAAGGGGGAAAACAACATTACTGAACCTGGAAGTGGAGATACAGGAACCATATCATGAAGGATGCTGGGAGAAGTCCTGCATGGGCCTTGGGTCCGGGGCCTCAGGAGAGTGTGGGGGATCTTATGGCCAAATCAATGTTGGTCGTTGATAAATAAAAGAGATCCTAAAATTACTACCGTGATAAAATCAGTGCTGGGAAATATAAAGGGGAGAGGTAAGAACTTTAACGTTTCTCCTCTATTTTTGAGAAAATTAAATTGTTTCAGACAGTTGGTAATTGCCCTGCACAGTTGCCGCCACAGCTTGTTCCATCTTCATTATCTCCCTTCTAATATCCTTCCACTCTCTCATACACTGCACTGTTCCTCCTTCCAATATCCTCATCCTCTCTTCCTTATCCTCTCCCTCCTACCCTCTTCATATCTTTTTACTTTCTCGTCTTTTCCCTCCAACCACTTTCTTTCTTTCCCAGCCTCCTTATCATTCTAAATCTCGCATCCCTACTTTCCCTATCCAACCCTCATGTCCTCCAGCATCTTCCTCACCTCTACTTCTGCATCCTTTTATAAGGGAGTTTGTGCTTCACACACCTGACCACAGAAAAGGGACTCCATCATGACATTTAAACAGACTGTCAAGTAGCCCCATCGCTGCCCAGGTGAGCTTGGGCCAGTTCTCTGAAGGTGGGCCCTCTTACGCTGCCTGCTGCATGTGTGCTGGGAGATTGGGCTTCAGCTTGGGGGAGAGACTGCAGAGATGATCAGAGTTAAAGAGGCAAGGGTGATGTTTGAATGGCAGATAGGAGATCTGGAACTGCAGCTAAGTGAGTCTCTAGTACCTGCTTCCCCAGAAAGGAAGGGGAAAGGAATAACCATTCATGTAGTACCTACTGTGTGCTAGGCCCTGTACAAAGTGGTATTATTTTTCATTTTACAGTTGAAGACATTAAGGCACAGAGGGGTTACATGGCTTGCTCAGTGATTTGTCATACAGCTAGCATTTGAGATTTGATCTGGACTCACACCAGGTCTGGCACTCTCTCCACTGTCCCACTTACCTGCCCTCTGATATACACTAAACAGTTCTAATTCAAGCCTAATACCCTTCTCAGAGAGAGGAGAGTAAAAGAGATGTGACCTTCCTTCTTCTTCTTCTTCTTCTTCTTCTTCTTCTTCTTCTTCTTCTTCTTCTTCTTCTTCTTCTTCTTCTCTTCCTCCTCTTCTTCCTCCTTCTTCCTCCCCCTCCTCCCCAAATGAGAAATCACAATCTCTTTTTGGAGATGGAATGGACCAGATCCCTAAAGAAATCCCTCCTAACAGCCAGCCTTCCAGTACTCTGCTGCTTGGTCTTCTGCTATAACACCCCCTCCCCATATGGCCTAGCTTGCAGTTTACATTGGTGTACAGTATTAATTTGCCATCCACAAGCCTGTGACATGAACTGGGCTATATTAGAAGGTGTAACCATTTGCCATTCCAAGTGACCCCTTTATGAAGGATATATGGTGGCATAGTTCAAAGAAAGTTGCACTCGAAGCCAGGAAGATGAGTTCAAATACTGCCTCAGATGCTTATTAGAGTCACTTAAACTCACTGTGCCTCTATTTCTTCTTCTGTAAAGTAAGGGGATTGGACTGAATGATCTCTAAAGTCCTTTTCAACTCTTTAATATATGATTCTATGAATCTGAATAGAAACAACCCCATAGGATAAAAAATGATAAGCCATACCACGGGATCTTTTAAAGATGGTTCAGTGAATCTGGGAGACAATCACAGAGGACCCTAGCTTCTGGTTGGAGGTGTACTAGGAGCTTGGGAAGGAGAATGCGGGGAATCCAAGGGATGTTGTAGAATAGAAATATAGACTGAGACAACTGCCTCAAAGAAAGAAGCCAGGACTCTGGGTATGAGGCTGCTTAGGCATATCATGCATGAGCAATGTCTATATCCTCTCAGATTACAGAGTCCAAGGCTATAATCTGACACTGCCTTTTCCCTCTTAGACTCCGTCATGTAAACCTAGAGCCTTTCTTTCTAGGCACAGAAAAGTCAGCTTCCTTTCTTTGTTTGGAACGTTTTCTTTGTCTTTATAAACTATGTCAACCACAGGCCTTTGCTAGGCTAGCTGTGCTTATTGGGAACAAGAAGGCAGTTGCAAAGGGAAAATCTTCAGAAAAAAGGGAGATTCAGATCTAACACGGAGGTATTTTGCCAGGCTGCAGGCTATGAGCTATAAAAGATGGGGAGAATGACAGATAATTTGATATTTCTTTTCTGCTATGGGAAGATATATTTATACCAGAAACCCACCTGGGCAGTGAGTCAACAGTAGGGTAAACAGCCAATGGGAGGGGATGGATAGCCGGCCAGCACTGCGCATCACACAGTCCCACAACTTCCATGTTCATCACACCCTCTTTATCTTCCCCTCCTCCTTACTCCTTTGCCCAACCTAATCGTCGGTCTCTGTCTCCTGAGCCTTCAATCCAATATTCCTTACCTTCTCTTTCCCATTCTTCTCATCAGTCAGTAAACAAGCATTTATTAATTATTGACTTGCGTGCTAAAAAAGGGGCAGCTAAGTGGTGCAGTGGATAGAGTGACGGGCCAGGAGTCAGGAAGACTCATCTTCCTGAGTTCAAATCTGGCATCTTACTAGCTATGTGACCCTGGGGAAGTCACTTAACCCAATTTGCCTCAGTTTCTCATCTGTAAAATGAGCTGGAGAAGGAAATGGTAAACCACTCCAGTATCTATGCCAAGAAACCCCCAAATGGGATCACAAAGGATTGGACACAACTGAAAAACTGCTGAAATATGTGCCAATGAATGAAACAACCCTTCTTCATCTGACTCTATGCATCTCCCTTAATTTTTTTTTTATTTTAGTTTTGCTTTTTGGAGTGGGGAAGGCAGGGCGTTTGGGGTTAAGTGACTTGCCCAAGGTCATATGGCTAGCAAGTGTTACGTGTCTGAGGCCAGATTTGAACTCAGGTCCTCCTGAGTGCAGGGCCCACACTCTATTCACTGTAGCACTTTAGCTGCCCCAAACCTTCACACATCTAGGGTTTTCTCCCGGTGGGGAGACCTTCTAATCTAGGCTCCAGCTCTTACTATTAAATTTGGCTAATAGATGAATTGGGTGAATAAATGTGGCAAACTCCATCGCTCTTTTGAAGGAGAATTTGAGCCAGTGTTCATTCTTTCGTGTCATTCCTTCATGCATTGGACAAATATTTATTTTATACCTATAATGCATCCCTTGCTATGCTAGACACTGAAAATAAAAGGACAAAAATTAAGCCATTTCTACCCTTGTGTGAATGATTCTTGCTGATGCCTGGTTATTGTCATGTAAACAGTCACTTCTGGGTTCTAATACTCTTTTTAAATGCCAAGTTCACTTTCCAATACATATACACTGATGCCAAGGTAGATTTCCAGATTCAGGAGTGCTAGGGAAAGGACTCCAATGAGGTGATTTCAACTGATGTAAAATAAATTAAATTTGCTTTGGAAAATACAGCAACAGAAAAAAGTGCTGTACTGCTTGGCTCTCCAATCTTATTTGTTCAATCATTTTTTTCAGCCATGTCTGACTCTCCATTATCCCATTTGGGGTTTTCTTGGCAGAGATACTGAAGCAATCTGCCATTTCCTTCTTCTGCCCATTTCATAGATGAAGAGCCAAGGCAAACAGGGTTAAGTGACTTGCCCAGGGTCACACAGCTAGTTTAGTGTCTGAGGCCACATTTGAATTCATGAAGATGGGTCTTCCCAACATCAGGACTGGCACTCTCTTCACAGAACTATCTAACTGCCCCAGCTGCCCAATAGTTACTTAAGCTAACAATGGAAAAGACAAGAATGACACATGTAAATATTATAGGATGATGCCAGGTCTATTGTGTTTGAAAGAAAAGAGCATAGAGAAAGGATATTAAAACTGGAAGGAGGCTCAGAGATTTTCTAGTCTAACACTGGGCCCTTTACCCTCCCAATAATCACTTTAAAGAAAAAGAAATTTACTCATAGAGAAATGAAGTGACTTGTCCATGATCTCAAATCCATGCCTGCTGACTGTCCAGCTAGGGCTCTTTTCACTCTATTACACTGGCTCATTCAGAGATAGTTTTAGAAGTTTGGGGATGCTGTTCATTCCAACAGGAAATAGAAAACTCTAAAGCCCCAGAACACCACCCTTGTTAATAATGTCCTACAACTAACGATGCTTAGAAGACTGAAAGTCAGTGCATTTACTGGACTCTGTCAGCAACACAGAAGTGTCTGGCGCATAAGATGCACTTAATACATTCATTGACAGATGATTAGGACTGTACATGCAAACATTTAAGCTGAGTCTTCACAGAGCTGAGGAATCAAACTCTTTGAGTGGTGGGAAGGGAATGCACATCTATAGGAAAACTGTTTTAAAGGGCGAGAAGTCTGTTTTTGTGGACTGATGACACTGAAAGATTTAGCAAGTGATCTCACCTCCCTGATCTCTGAGGAAAGTGTGAGGCTTGGAGGGAAGAAGATCTTCAGTAGTGCAAAAATGCAGCACTAACCAAAAGGTGCATTTAATTATAAAGGGCAATCACCCACTGCAGCAGCATATCCAGACGTTACATTACTATGTGTTAATAGCGTTATTCTAAAAATCCATTGGTCAGGATAAGCTTATTTGGAGTGGTCCTGAAGCAACACTGGGCTTCTTTGAAATTATTTTGGCATGACTCGAGGAACTATGGGACTTCTTCGCAACATAACTGTCAGGGAAGATGATTTCCTTAAGTAACAAACAAAATCCTTAGCTTGGCATTCAAGATCCTCTACAGTCGAATATCACTCGGAATTTTCAGCATTATCTTACACACTTTGAAGAATAACAATGAATTTATCTATTTTTTTCTTCATGTTTTCAAAGCATTTTTCCCACAACCTTGTAAATCCAATGCTAATGAAAATGAAGATAAGAAAACTGGCTTGCCCACAGTCACATACGTAGGAAATGAGAAGCTTATGGCAGAGTAAACATGGACTGGGATTCTTATCAGAAAGACTGACTGTTGAATTCAGTCTCAGAAAGGTAATTGCTCTGAGACTTCGGGCAAGTTATTAACCTCTCTTAGACCCAATTTCCTCATCTTGAAGAGAATAACAGTAAACATTTAGATAGTCCTTGAAAGTTTACATTGTGGTTTACCTACGTTAAGTCTTTTGATCCTTGCAGCAACCTTAGGACGCAGGTGCTATTATTATCCACAGTTTTATAGTTAAGGAACATGAGCACAAAAAAGTTAAGTGATTTGTCCAGGCTCACTCAGCCAGAGAAAGTCTGAAACAGGATTCAAACTCAGTTCTTTCTGACTCCAAGTTCTGTACTCTATCCATTGCACCAACTAGTTCGAAGGTAAATGCTATTAAAATAGTAGCAAATATCTCACAGGGTTGTTGTGGAAATTGAATGAGTCACTGAGCCTCCTTAGACCTCAATTTCCCAATTTGTAAAATGATAGGATTTCTACTGGAGGGTCTCTGAGGATCTTTCCAGAATTAAATTTATGATGTCACCTATGTCAAGTAATTTATTTTAATTTTTATTTTCAGTCCCAGATTCTCTCCCTCCTTCCATGTCCTCTGCCACCCATTGAGAAGGCAAGAAGTATGATATTCATTATCTATATGAAGTCATACAAAACGTATTTCCACATTAACCGTATCACACAAAAAAGCAAGAAAAATAAAGTGAAAAAATATTCTTCAAACTGTACTCAGAATTGATCAGTTCTCCGAAGGTTAATAGCATTTTTCATTAGGAGCCCTTTCGTTCATGGATCATGGATCATCGTATTGATTAAAAGAGCTAAATCTTTCATAGTTGACTATAACAATATTGCTGTTACTGTGTACAATGTTCTCCTGGTTCTACTCATTTGATTTTGTATCAGTTCATGAAAGTCTCCCCAGATTTTTCTGAAGTCATCCCCTTTGCCATTTACAACAGCATAATAACATTCCATCCCAATCACATGCCACAACTTGTTGAGCTGTTCCACAATAGAAGGTCATCGCCTTAATTTCTAACTCTTTGCCACCATGTTCAACTCTTCGTAACCTTATTTGGGTTTTTCTGCTAGCTATGATGATGATGATGATGATGATGATGATGATGATGATGATGATTAATTATATATTTATTATTTAGTAGGTTTTTGACCCGTAGCTCAGGTGGCTCTGTCATTCTTTTGTTTTTTGTCCTTCACCAAATCATTTCCCCTCAAAGCTTCATATTGCCAGTCTTCCAGACTTAGGTCAGAAAGACGTGAGTTCAAATCTAACCTCATATGTTTCAAAACTGTGCGACCTGTGGCAAGTTTTCCTTATCTCTACAGTAATAATTCTTTCACTAGGTATTTCAAAAGGTTATTGTGATGAAGATACTTTGTTAACCATGATTCCTTATAGGAATATGGATTATTACTATATTTCCAGGGAGCCGGATTCTATTTGAAAACATGGGTTATAATAATAAGCTATCTTATTCTGGGTTCTATGGAATCTATGAGACTTGTAGGAGGCCATGGGATCTATAGGCACATATTTTTGTCATTATTATACCACTTTCATGTTACCAACATGACCATGTTCGCCTACCTTACCAAAGCAGAATTCAGTATCCCACCCACCTCAGTCTCTGCACCTAAAAACTTGAGACAGAATACTTTAAAGTTGAACTTACTTTAGAAACTTTGAGGTTGTTTTGTCCAGTTATTCCGGAAAGATTAGCTTGATTGGTAAAGAGTTCCTCCATACCCATTTTGGGAAGTATCTTCTCTAGGTTATAGCTACTAGAGATGGAAAATTTTGGCAAGAAGAGATTGATCTCTCTGTAAAAAAAAACAAACAAAGAATGAGAAAAGACCACTGTGACCATTTTATTCTCTAGCACCTTTGGAATGAGTAAACCCATGAAAACATCTTCATATTCAGTTTAACAAGTATTTATTGAACACATTAGGACCACAGATAGAGACTCTTAGAGCTAGAAGTGAATTTGTCAAAATTAAAAGGGCCTTCAAATCTTAGTATGTTAGCATGTTGAAAGTTAGAGGTAGGCAGCTAGTATCTTCATATCATAGAATATTAGACCATGTATTTTAGATTGAATCCTCTCATAGTCTGCTGTATACATGGAAATGCTCTTTTTTCTTTTTCATATTATATTTAAGTTTTAAATGAACAAAAATTTTACAAAAAAAATCTCAGACCACAAGAATGTCAGAATTGAAAAGGGCCTTATAGAAATTGAATATTAGAACATAAAACACGAAACATTAAAGTTGTAAGGTACTTCAGAATATGGAGCATTTAGAACAGAAAATTTAGAATTGAAAAATTTCTTAGCAATTCCTTTGTTCAATCCCCTCATCTTAAAAATGGGAAAAATGAGATGGAGAGATTATTATTTGACCAGGGCCACACATTGGAGCAGTAAGCATTGTACAGAAGATACATAGGTCATAGTTTTTGCCAGGCACCTAGATGACACAGTGTATAGAGATCTGGGCTGGGAGTCAGGAAGGTGAGTCAGGAAGATCTGAGTTCAAATGTGACCTCAGATACTACCTAGGTGTGTGACCCACGGCAAGTCACTTAGCCCCTGTCTGCCTCAGTTTCCTCAATTGTAAAATGAAGATAATAGAAACAACCAAGGTTGTGGTGAGGATCAAAAGAGATAATATTTGTAAAGTTTAGCATGGTGCTTGGCACATATTGGATGATATAAAAAAACAGCTGTCATCATCATTATTATTAACCTTGAGGAATCTATTTTGGGGGGAAAAAACCACGATAGGCAAAAAATTTTGATGAACACTAGATGACTATATTGTTAAGATTCCAAAGAGTGATACCAACCTACGTGTTACAAGATTCGGAGGAAAGAATTCTTTGAAGTAATCAAGGTAGACTTCAAAAAAGATAGGGGAACTGACATTTTAACCTCTCCTTACAAGTTGCCTTGGAAGGGGAGTTAAGTGGAAGAAAGGATAAGTTGGTGCTTAAACCTTCAGAAGATGTGTGTGTGTGTGTGTGTGTGTGTCCATCTATTTCTCCTTTATAAGATTACTAAAGACACAGAAGAGAGATATATGTCCATGCTTATGTTGCTTGGGCCTTTCTAATTTCTATATCCTAAGTGTCCTTCTGCCTCTAGAAGCCTGTTCTAACATTCTATGACCTAATATCTCCTCTAGCTCTAGCATTATTATGTTCTATTATCTAACAGTCCATGTTCTGAGAGATGTTCTAATTCTGACATTCTCTATTCTCACATTTCAGTTTTTATCTCATGATCTTTATGACAAGTCTCAGGTTGCTGGAAGCCACCTTAATGCAGTCCTCACTAAGTCAGATTTTTAAAATGTTCCCACTTTTAGAAGAAAGGTGCAAAATAATTGGTAACAGGGATTTTGTTTAAAAGGAAAAAAAATACCTCCAACATTAGCTCTAAAGTTAGTACAATTTTTTCACTTTCTGCATATTTGGTTGACTTTCATATTCAGAATGGTGACCATCAGAATCTGCAAGAGCCTCAGTGATGTATAAGACAGTCTGTCCATCAATAAACATTTATTAGGTATCAACCATATACTAAGCACTTTACAAATATCTTATTTTAGGGCAGCTAGGTGGCGCAGTGAACAGAGCACCAGCCCTGGAGTCAGGAGGACTTGTGTTCAAATTCGGACTCAGACACTTAGCACCTACTAGCTGTGTGACCTTGGGAAAGTCACTTAACTCCAATTGCCCTCTCCAGTTCCAGTTGGGCAATTCTTCTCCCCTCCTTCCCTCCTTCCTTTCTGCCTTCCTTCCTTCCTTCTTCCCCTCTTTCTGTCCATACAGGGACTCTAGCTTTATATTTGGGTGTTCTACCCAAAAGAATATAAATTTTGATTGCTGAAGTCTTGCAAGATATCTTGGGGTTTAGAGGCTAAATTTTTTCCTCCTCTATACTTATTTATTCTATCATTAAAAAAAAACCTGGGACAATTAACTCTTTTGGGGTATGTAGTTTCATTTATATTTTCTTGAAATAGAGCTCTGGAAAACTAGGCTTTTATAAAACCCATTAGGATTCAAATGAAACTACTTGACCATACCTTGAACCCGAATCACTTTGGCTCTCACTGATTGGCCAATATTAGGTCCCAGCCCAAATCTCACTTGGTCTTCATATGGGTTTTGGTGGTTCAGAATGAGTGCAAATAGTTACTGTTTCTGTTTTGGCCAAAAACTTTGAGGGTCTTCCCCTCCCAGTTTGATTTTGGTAGTGGACAAACTAAGGCCACATTTTGCCTCATTTCTTATGTGGCCTTAAATCACTGAATGAGCATTGACTCAGAGAAACTGACATGGGAAAGACCTTAGCTTAAAAAGGCCAAAGGCTCTCATTGCAGCTGAGGTCGTCTCCAGTCCTCCTTTGTCTTACCACTGGACTCAGATGACTTGGGAAGGAGAGTGAGGCTGGGGCACAGCCCCACTTCCCTTAAGTCCAACTCACTTGCCAATCAAGGCATCAGCCTCCTGACTTCATTGGTCCTCTTTGAGAACAAAAGACAAATAAAAATCTGTGTATTTTTAATCTAAAGATTATATTTGTATCTCCTAATCCTCCGCTTCCCAAATGCCATACATAGTAGGTGCTTAACAGGCTTTTTGTGAATTGAAAAATTTAGAATGTCTGAGATGGAAGAAATTTTAGAGTCCCATCTATCCAGTCAAACCCACTAGTGTTTGTTAAATAAGTCCAGAAAGAAGTAACAGTGAAATCATTCCAGTAGTAGCTGATCTGGAATACCAACAAAGATCTTATGAGCATTCTCTGCTCTGTTACTACCAATTGAATTGCATTGAAAAAATTAATTAAATTGAATCAAATAAAACTGATTAATTTTTAAATTTGTTCTGGTAATAGATGTACAATAGAGTTATTGATGAGTTGATTTCCTCACCCTAGGTCTTGGGGATATTTTTTTGGTTTCTAAGAGCCTAGTAAAAACAAGAATACTCCTAGGAGGGGTAAGAATTGATATCACTCTATGGAAAAGGCCACAGTTTGACTTCATGATGAAGTGGAAAAAGCCCTAGATTGACAGTCAAGAGACTTGGGATGTAGTCCAGATTCTGACACAGAATTGCTGAGTGACCTTGGACAATTACTTAATCTCTCAGTTTTATTGTCTGTAAAATGAGGGAAATGCTATCTACCTCTCCAGGTTCTCATGAGGAAGCACTTTGCAAACATCAATGTTTTATAGATTTGTGAGGTTATTTATTTATCAGACCTATTACCCATCTTCCAATGAGGTGACTTAGGTTCCTTTTTAATGCATTTTTTTTTACATCGATGTAATTTACTTCTGTGGTATGTCAGAAAGACTCCCAAATTGGAATTGGTTTGAATCTCTGCTAGTTGTAACCTTGGTCAATTCATTTTGGTTTTTGAGCCTCAGTTTCTGCATCTGTAAAAGGATCTCTAAGGTCCTTTACAGCTCAAAAGTCTATATTATAGTTTTACTTATAAGAAAAAAGAATTGGAAAGGCACATGTCAGTTTTCAATCAATGCTTTCACTGGGGTCAAATAATCAGGCCTGGGATATATAAGAGGTCCAAAAACAAACAAACAGAAAAAAAAAACCACCTAAATTTATTTATTCTTAAGATTTTACTGACAGCTGTTGTGGTATTTACAGTAAAGGATGATGTCAGAAAATAATGGAGTTGTTAGGGATGGAAAGGACATTAGAACACAGATTAAAATATAGAATCAGTGAGGTTAAAACTGGATGCCACCCTAGAGATTATCAAGAGTGGATAATTACCTTTGTTGGAGTGAATTTTTCCACTTTTTCAGTACTTCTGGGCTGAGAGCGCTTTCAACACTCTGCATTTTATTTTTACCAGGAAGAATAAAAAGGGCTGTAGCATCGCCTATGTACTTCAGTTCTACAACCGTGCAGAAAAGCTCCTCGTCTTGGAAAACACCAGTGTAAAATTCATTGAGGTGCATCATGGGAACTTCAACGGTCTTGTCTTCACTCACAAAAAATTTATCCTTTGAAGTATCATATGAATCAAATGGTGTTTGCCACTTAGCTTAAGAGAGGGAAGAAAAGATATAGGAAAATATTACACACAAGGGCCATTTTATAGTAGTATCTACAGGTAGGGCAAGCTGACCTGGATACCTCTAAACCAGGGGCTCTTAACCTTTTTTTGTGTCATGGATCCCTTTGGCAAAAAACCCAGTGAAGGCTCAATAATATTTTGTTATCTACTTTTACAATTTAAGAAAATGCTAAAATTCAACTAGAAGTTAATGAAAATAATGTACTTTTTTCATCCAATTTTATCAAACCCCTGAAATTTCTCCAAGGACCCCTGGACCGCAGGCTAAGAATCCTTGCATTAAACTGTAGATTCACAAAAACTTTTTTTTAACCCAAAATCCTTTAAAAAAAATCATTTAAATCCCTCCCTCCCTTTTCCTCATTGCATCATTTTCCTGTTCCACAGTTCTTGTTGGCATGAAACAGGAAATTTAGACAAGAAATAAGAAAAAAGGCAACCTCCCCCCAAATCCTAGACCACAGGATCATGGGATCATAGATTTAGGAAGTGAAGGAGCCCTAAAATTACTCTAGTACAGCACCATCTTTTGACGGATGAGGAAGATGAATTTCATAGTAGTTAAATGACTTTTCCAAGCTCAACAAGGCATTCAAGTGCAGAGCCAGGGTTTAAACCTCAATTCTCTGTCCAGAAATCCAATATTCTTTCCCTTTAGCCGTGCTGCCCTTCTGTGGAATATGGAAACACAGACTTGGGGCTGCAAGGGACCTCAGATGGCATCTAGTCCAAACACTTCATATTATAAAACCTGGCCCATTTTGTCAGAGATAACTGCAATTACAGGTCAGTCAACTGGATGAAATTAAGTAACAGAATGGGCAGAGAAAAGAATGGGGATGAGACTGTAAGTAGAACATGAGAATCAGAGCTGGAATTGAAGCCAGAAAGATAAGTGAGTCTAAGATAAGGAGAACAAGAGAACAGGCATCTTCTATATGCCGGGCACTTTACAAATATTCTTCCATTTAATTCTTACAAAAACTCTGTGATGTAGGTGCTGATATTATTCCCATTTCATAACTGAGGAAATTGAGACAGAAAGAAGTTATGTAACTGGAGACCGGGACTAGAGTCAATGGATGGAAGTTCCAAAACTTGATTTTTGGTTTGAAGTAACAGCAACAGCAGTATCTTTCTAATGATTAGACATACAATAGTGTAATGAGCTACTTTGGTAGGTAGTGAGTTCACTATCATAAGTAATAGTCAAGTGGATACTTGATTACTTATCCTGAATGTTGTGCAGAGAAATGCTTCATGAACTCAGAGAGATATGTCTCCTTCCAATTTTTCAATTCTCCAATTGGCCTGGTGCTTCCAAGTTCAATGCTGACCTTTATATACCACCACCCCTATCCTGGTCCAGCATGGTTTTAGAGAGCAGTGAGGTTAAATGGAAGATCATTAATAAGAAGACCTGGCTATGAGTCTGTAAACCACCACTTCATAACCATGTGACTAAGCAAGGCATTTCTCCTCAATGGGTAATGCAGGAATGACAATCCCTATCCTGTCTCTTTAGGACAGACATTTGTTAGTATCAGTAGAGCTAATAGATCCATATTACTCTATAAACATTAGCTGTATTACTCCCCCAGCCCTTGAAAATCTCTTCCCTCCCACCAACACCGTCCCTGACATCATTTTATACTCAAAACAAGGTTTATCCATAACTAGAGTCTTTGGCAATTCTGTGGGCAGTGTTTGCAGGATCTCTGAGACTGACTAAATCGTTATCTCTAAACTATAGTAAAGACTAAAGAGCTGGAGACTCCTAATGGGCTGATCTGAAGCAGCCTGACAGGATAAACTGGCTCTGTGGTTGGGGCAATCCTGCCAAAGCAACCTCACTTCTGTCAGAACAATTGCTGGTCATGTAGCCAGCAAGAACCCTACCCAAAGAAGGAGACCTCCAAGTATATCGTAGGAATGCAGGATGGCCTTAGTGGACTGATTCTGAAATCTGATTGATGAAGTAACCAATCATGGCTTCAGAACATTGACAGCAAAGCAGGCTTCCTTCCTCTCTTCAGGAGGCTGGTGGCATTGTAGACTGACATGAGGTACATTCTGTTAGTCATGGCCAAAGTACTCATTTGCTTTGATTTGCTTAACTTCTTTTTACAAAGGACATTCTATTGATGGCAAGAAAGTCATTGGGGAAGGGGGGTGGCTAGGTGGCACAGTGAATAGACCTAAGTTCAAATCTGGACTCAGACACTTTATACTTACTTGCTGTGTGATCTTGGACAAGTCACTTAACCCCACTTGCCCTGCCTTTCCCCTATGCAAAAAAGAAAGAGAGAGAGAGAGAGAGAGAGAAGAAAGGAAGGAAGGAAGGAAGGAAGGAAGGAAGGAAGGAAAAAAGAAAGAAAGAAAGAGAAAGAAAGAGAGAGAGAAAGAAAAAGAAAGAAAAAGAAAAAGAAAGAAAGAAAGTCATTGGGAAGAATTGTAATTTTTTTAAAAGAGCATCGATAATACATTTTTAATAGATGTTTTTCCATAGTCATTACAGCACACAAAATGTAATGGATAAGCAAGAAGATGAACCTACCTTATCTACTGAGAAATCAATAGATAGGTTCAGGGAATGAGTTCAGGGTTCACTGGTCACTCTACTTTCAGGACTATAGACACTATTGATGGGTCTCACCAAAGAGGCTAACCCATAGAAGCGACTGCAAACTGTAATTTTGGTTTCTAGTTGGGATCTTCCCAGAAAGAAGGGAGTAGCTTGGGTAGATAATGAAAACCAGATTACTCTGGTTCACAGGCCAATTGTACCTCCCACAATAAATTAATATCTTGGTCTTCTCATCTAATTTATCCTTTCTCATATGAACTTGGGTAGCATGAGTCAACAGTCCCAGAGATTAGTTACTCTTGACTGAGTCAAATCAAAAAACTTGTGATCAGACCCTGAGGAATTTCAAATGATTTTGGAAGCCTAGTGCCCCCAGCAGTCTCTTTCTCTTTCTATATGCATTATTTTCTGCTGCCACAAATCTGCCACTTTAATGGTTTGGGATGGACAGTATGGACTGGTTGGTAGACACCTTCCCAAAAGAGCAAAGTCATGAACTGGGAGTTAAGAGACGTGATGTCATTCTTGACTTAGCATATGACTCTAGACCACTCATTCGACCTTTCCAGTGTCTTAATTTCCTCATCTGTAAAATGAGTATAATTCCTGTCTTCTTTACACATTCAATGCCAGCCATCATCTATCTCACAAGACTGTTGTAAGAATCACATAAGATAATGTACTTGAAATTCCTTTTAAATCCGTAAAGTCTATTGTAATGTGGAAACTATTATCATCACTAATCAGTCAAGGATCATTTAAGCTCTTACTGCCAAGTACCATGTCAAGTACTGGAGATAAAAAGGGAGACAAGAACAGTCCCTGTCCTCAAAGACTGGACATTCCAATACGGGGAATAACATGGGAATAACTAAGTACCTACAAGTTGGTCACTCATTATCCTTTAGACTTGAAGAGGACAAAAATGACATCACAACATTAAGGACAAAGTACAGCATGTCTGATTATATGAGTAGATGGATGGTAATCTCTGAAAGGAAGGCACAAACAGCTATAGAGACTGGGAGAAGTCTCTTGAAGAAGGTGGGATTTGAAGAATCAGAAGGTGAATCTTAAAGTCAAAGAAGCCAGGAGGTAAAAGGTGAGGAAGGAGAGCAGTACAAGCATGAGGAATAAGCCAGTGCACAGGCTTCAATTAGAAGAGGGAGTATTCTGGGTGGGGAACACCAAGTAAGCCAGATTAGCTGAATTTTAGAGTGCATGAAGGGGAGTCAAAATGTAAAAACACTAGAAAAGTGGGAAGGGAACAGATTATAAGGGACTTTAAATGTTAAACAGAGTATTAGTTGAATACTTCATATTATATATAATACATATAATATGTAACAATAGTTATTAGTATGATGAGTCTCTCTCTGTTCATTCTCATCTCTCATTCTCAATTGACCATTACTGTCTGGGTTGATATGAGTTTTAAGCATTGGAATTGAGCCAAGGAATGCATTTCCACATCTACTTATTAATGAATCAGATCGGCAGAAATAGATGCTACTTCTGTAGTTCATTCACCCCTAAGTCCTAGAACTTCAGCACTTTGGGAAACATAGTGCTATGGTCATCACATGGACATCAGGGAATGCACAGGTACATTTGGAGGCTCACTGTGTGGCTATGGGGATCTGAGAAATACTACAAGAATGGAATTTAGTTTTTATACATAAGAATTTATACATGAATCTAATCACAACATTGAAAAATGGCCTAGAGATGAATAGGGTAGAGATAAGTGTAGAACTTGACTGATCAAACCAAGGAGTCAGGAATCAAATTCTTTCACTCAAGATGTATTAGCAATTCTAGGGATACATGATCCATAAAAGAGAAGATGCACAATTCAAAACTATAAAAGAATGATAACCTTTCTCACAGTTATTAACTTCATTTACAAATGAGGAAATTAAGACAGGGAAAAGTCAAACAAAAGGCTTAGAACCATACAGTGAGTCAAGAATGATATCACAAGTCTCCTAAATCTTAGATCCGAGCTCCTTTCTTTTGGGAAGACTTCTTCCAACCAGTCCACACCGTGCAGCCCAAACCATGAAAGTAGCAGAATGGTGGCCGCAGAAAGTTTATGAAAAAAATCATAGACCTCCATAGAGAAATAATGAGAGAACAATGATAGATGTGAGCTGGGCAAAGCAGAGAAGGAAATGTGGATGAAAAGAGGAAGAGTTGGGGCAAATGCTCTCTGAGAAAAGAGGAGGAGAAGAGAAAAGACAGGATGACATAAAACTAACCTGAAAATATAGGCACAATTTGGGATCTGGAAGTCAAGAGAGATTTTTAGCTCCATCTCTGCAATGAACTAACTCATTCTTGGAATATACTCCCTCGTCACTTCCAAATCTTAGAATCTCTAGCTTCTTTTAAAAACTCAATTCAACTCAATTCTGCATGAGGAATTTTCTGATCCCTCTAGTTGCCAGCATTACCTTCTAAAATTATCTTCTATTTATTTTGCATGTATTTATATACATACATATTAATTTACTTATTCATTCATTTTGTTTTCCCTGAAAGAGTTTAAGTTCCTTGAGCCTAACACAATGAAGCACTGATAAATGCTTTTGGACAGACTGATTGATTTCTTCTACTACTAACATTTCATTTTCTATGATTATAAGAATATAATGGAATAGAAAGATTATAATAATCCTTCCAGCTGTAACATGGGTTCTAAATTCTAACATTCTACATCCTACGACTAATACCCCTTCCAGTTTGGAAATGTTATAGTTCTATGACTGAAGTGTTTGCTAATTCTAACACTCTCTGTGTCTCAACTGGTCAAAATGAGCTACTTCTAAACTCCCATGCCCAACAAAGGATGTGTATCCAAGCTATCTTTTTCAATTGAATGTAAGTTCTTTGAGTACAGGAACTGTTCTCTTGGTATGGTAGCACCTACAGTTCCTAGAACAGAGTAGATGCTTAAGAAATGCTGATGGATGCTGCTCTAGCTATACCATGAGCAATCTTGGAATTAAACTAAACTAGGAAACACAAGCTATAATTTTTTAAATTGAGAAAGAAAACGATTCTTCCTATCTGGGTGTGGTCCATTTTTTTCCATCCCCCAAATCTAACAACTAACTGAAGAAAGCACACTGGCCTTACAAGTGGTTTGCATAATCATATAGTTGGGTAAGCCAATACACAAATAGCCTGTGGTGCTGGACCCTACCCTTTATTGGTGAGGAATTGGCAGTATTTACTGAATGTTAAAATATTTATCTTTTATGAATCCAGATTCTAGAAAACCCCAAGGAGGAATCATTGAAGATCAGAAGTATGGTATAAAGAAAGACTGTTGGAATTTGTGTAAGGAGATCTGAATCTAAATGTGATAATAAATGGGTCACTTAAGTCTTCAGCTGTAAGGAAAAAAGGTGATAATATTCATATACACATACACCTTGAGCAGATGCTATATAGATAGACAAAAAGCTAGAAACAGGATTGAATATAAGATATTATTGGGAAATTCTTCCACACTTCCAATGATCCAAAGCCACTCTTTGGCCTAAAAATCCATCTCTTAAACCTCACTTCTATCCTACGGATGATAACATAGATAAATAATGGACAATCATGATCCCAAAGAGTCACTATTTCAGGTGACCCAAATGGTAGACATCAGTAAAGCTGTACCTGAGAGAGGACATAAAATACATGAATGAGTGTATGCACTACCAGAAAGGGAAGTGAGGTTGTCATGTTGTATGAAGGAGGATTAATAAAGAAAAAAGCCAAGTGCTGCTCTAATAGCCACAACACAGCCATTGAAAAAAGCCTTTAGCCCATAGGTTGGCTCCTTTATGGAAGGTCTATGGAAAGACATGAACAAGAATTTCATAAATCAAGAAGTATGGGTGGGTTGTGATCTGTACCAAAGAGGAAGTACCATGTCCTAGATCCTGAATCCAGAAGTGGGATTTATGTTATAGGATGATAGTGAGAAAAACGTATTTTTATAAATATTATATATAATTTTAAGTTATAATTGTTATCAGAAAAGTAAGTAAAAGTGAAATACCAGCATCTAATCATCTCAATGTTTCCAGGGAGTTGTAAACCAGGGGAACAGAAAGTTAGCGGGAGGGATTTGGAATTGAAAAGAATGTCTCCTGGGTCTTTTGTTAGAGGCACCATTGATTAATAGAAGGTGATCATTGTGGTCCAGGCTTCGTGGGTTTTGGCCATGTAGCTCCAGAGAGAAGGTTGTCCTGATTTGATCTTGAGGTAATAGGTGGAAAAGCCAAAACTTCACCTAGAAGGCAGAACCAGTTGTTCTAAACAACTAAGTTGTCTTTATCAAGAGAGAATTTCAAGGGACTGGAGCTATGCAAAGCTACATGGTATATAGGAAGCCTGAAGTAAAGAGGAAGAATTTTTTTTTTTAAGCTGGATAGTGAGGGACTTCCTGCACAGGGATATAAGGGCTTCTGTGAACTCATAGTCATAGAGGATTGAGGTTGAGGAAAATGACTTCAAACATTTTGCAAATGACTTAAGAAATTGAGAGGAGAAAGAAAAAGAGATGTCTTGACAGAATTCTGGTCTCCTAACACTTTTAATGTAGGTTGGTAACACAGACTAGTCTTACCAAATGGAGCCTAAATTAGATGGAAAGCTAGAGCGTGATCCAAAACCCAATCCATATGGGACTGAGCCAACTGCCTAGGAGGACAAGATCTGGAGAGGAGTTCAGTCCATCAAGAAAGAGGGAACTAAGAAAGACTAAGTCCTTGTATGTTTGTATCAAGGACCAGAACTGACACACAACTTGACACCTTACAAACATCCTATGCGTGCATTCTCATGACCCCTTCTGTATTACACCTAGGATCAAATCTAAAGTCCTATGTTTGGCATGTAAAGCTTCTCATGACCTGGT
The DNA here is from genome assembly GCA_028627135.1 of Pseudochirops cupreus. Classification (NCBI taxonomy): domain Eukaryota; kingdom Metazoa; phylum Chordata; class Mammalia; order Diprotodontia; family Pseudocheiridae; genus Pseudochirops; species Pseudochirops cupreus. Next base: position 323,372,534 of record CM053581.1, on the reverse strand, counting down.
CCTTCCTTCCTTTCTAGTCTTCTTACAATTTACATCCTTTTCTGCACCCTACAGTCCATCTCTACTGGCCTTCTTGCTGTTTCTTATTTAACGTCTCATTGCCCATTTCCATGTCTTTGCGTTGGGTGACCCCCATCCCTGGAATCTTCTCATTCCTCACCTCTTTCTTTTAGTTTCTCTGCCTTTCTCCAAGACTCAGCTCAAATCCCACCTTCTACAGGAAGCCCTTCTCAGTTCTCCCAGCTATTAATGACTTTCTCAGCTCATCTTTATTTTATTCTGTATAAATCTTTTATGCACGTAGATTTGGGGGGGGGGAGAGGTTGTGTCTGTTTTTTCTTTTTATCATGCTATTTCCTCCATTCCAAGCTAGTCCTTGAGAACAAGGACTGTTTTGGACTTCCTTTGTATCTCTGGTGCTTAACACAATACCTGGAACATAATAAGTGTTAAATGAGCTCTTGTTGACCAACTGACCTATATATAGCCTGGAACAGAAAGCCCTAGAAGAATGTATGATTCTCAGTTCTGGCACTTATTTCATGTGTTACCTTGAACAAGTCCCTTTACTTTACCTTACTGAATCTATGTAGATGGTCTATCTATAAGGACTCTTTCGGCTTTAATATTCTATGATCCCATGGTTACAATAACAACAAAAAACAAAATGAGAATCTACAAAAATCACCCTATGTCAATTGTCAAGGCATAAAGCTGAAGCGGAGGGAAGATTAAATCCTCTTTACTTTTTTTTTTTCAAATTGATCATAAATCTGAGAGCTCATGCAGTTCAACTTCCATAATTTACAACAACAACAACAACAAAAACCCAGACTCAGTGGGGGAAGTGACTAGTCCAGAGCCATTGAGAGATTCAAACCCAGGTCCTGTAACTCTAAATCCAGTAGTTTTGATCATGAGGACCCTAGCCCAAGAGGAAAGATGGTGCAAGCAAGAAACTGGTAGGAGACTCCAACCGAACAAACCCTGGGGGCTTGTCTGTAAGAAAAGATGTGAGGAGGGAGCTAAGATGGCGGAAAGTAAGCAGTGACTTCTCCAAGCTCCCCAAGAATTTCGTCCTTGGGAACTAAAAAGTAAATTTGAGCGGATTTAAGAGTGACGGAACCCATTGGGAGAGAGAGAGTGACAGATTCCCAGCCCAGAGAAGTACCTAATCAGGTTGGGGCAGGGAGAACGGGGCACACAGGAGTGGCACCAGCATGGACCTGTGAGCAGAGTGCGGCAGACTGGGAAGCCCCACCCAGCAGACTCACCCAGCTGGAAGCTTCTGCAGCCCTCTCACAGCCGAGGTGAGGACCAATGGAACTGGGTAGGAGGGAACGCAGGGTGCATAGCAGGGTCAGCGGTTTTTCCTGGGGCTAGCAACCCACGGCCTGGATTTTTGAAGCTACATGCCCAGACTTTCAGAAGTTGGGATGGAGGAATGAAATCCAGGGGCTCTCATTCCCCTCCCTGACACACAAAAAAATCAAGAGGTAAAAGCCCCACGTAGAGTACATTCTTGCATTAGTATAAACAGCCCCAGGCTTGGAAATCACTGAGGAAGAGGGAAGGTAGATT
>CM053581.1:323340039-323370453 GCA_028627135.1 Pseudochirops cupreus | reverse complement strand
GCTATCCATTGTTACTATTATTATTTGATATAGTTCTAGAAATGCTAGCTATTGCAACAGGAGAACAAAAAGAAATTGAGGGAAGAAGTAAAGGCAAAGGGGCAACAAAATTATTATCTTTTTTACAGCTAGAGAACCCCAATCAGCTAAAATTAATGAAAATAGTTAATAACATCAGTAAAGAAGCAGGATGAAAATAAACTCCATAAATAATGGTTATTTCTATTACCAAGAAGACACAGCAAGAAGAGATAGAGAACTCCATTAGAAATAACCACAGAATACATAAAATATCTGATATTCCAGATACCAAGATCCCCACTAGAATTATATGATTACAAGTATAATGGGGTACCTGGCCACCAACGGCCTAGTCCTCATGTTATGCACAATATGCTTTGTTTATTGCCAGCCTATGTGTAAGCCTAGGGAACCTGCTTTCAAAAATGGGGGATTAAAGGTTTCTTTCCTCTGACCACTTGGGAGCATGTGCAGCTATTCTCTGCCTGGTGACAAAAGCATTTTAATTAGCTGCTGAGTCAAAATTGGTTATGCCTACAGAAGGTTAAAGAGATAAACTCTCTCCTCCCTAGTGGTGAAAGAGGTGAGAAGTATTTATTATATGCCTTCTGCTAAGAAGAACCAGTGGCAGCAGCAGCAGCAGCAGTATCTTGCCACATGCTGTTGGCTACCTTATTTCTCCACTGGGCCATTGAGTATCTCTGAATGGGCAGCTAGGTGGCTCAGCAGATAGAACACTGGGTCTGGAGACAGAAAGACTTGAGTTCAAATTACTCTCTAGAACTCATTACTTGACAAAAAAAAATCCTGAAAAATCTGAACTCTTGACAATTTGCCAGCTGTGTGACCCTTAGTCACTTAACCTCTGTCCATCTCTGTTTCCTTCAATATAAAATGGAAATGATAACAGCACCTAATTCACAGGGTTGGTATAAGAACCAAATGAGATGATATCTGTGAAGACTTAGCACCTAACAAGTGCAGTATGAAGGCTACCTATTATCATGCTGTTTTCTTTCTGCTCTAGGTTCCTTTCCTGATCTTAGGTGAATGAGTGCCACAGATGGAACAGATCAGCTTGCAACTTTGTGATCTTCCAAAAACGAAAGAGCCATTGCAACTCCCCTCAGACACCAAAGCTGGTAGAAACAAAGGCCAAGTGTGGTGAGGAGTCAGCCCTGAGCAATGACATGTGTGACCCAGCCTATGGAGAATCCATGCAGCAGTGAGACATGATGTTCTGCAAGTAAGGAACCTTCTGACCCACTGTCCATGCCACAACCAGAAGTGAACTTATTAGGGGGAATGTTTAGTAGCAACTTCTTTAAATTTGTGCCCATTCTCCCCAAGGGCTGAGGTGGTAGAGGAGAATCTTCTCCAGGTGGAGTGTTTATGTTTTGGTTCTTGTTATATCTTCTCAGTAAATATTCCTTTTTTCAGAAATTTGTTATTATTCTGTCATTAGTCATTTCCACATCTTTGCAGCCCCATTTGAGGTTTTCTCAGCAAAGATACTGGAGTTGTTTGCCATTTCCTTTGTCAACCCATTTTACAGATGAGGAAACTGAGTGAAACAGAGTTAAATGACTTGATCAGGGTCACACAGTTAGTAAGCATTTGTGGTCAAATTTGAACTTAGGTCTCCCAGTCTGCCAGTCTGGAGCTGTAGCTACTACACCACCTCGCTACCCATTGGTAGAAACTGGTTGATCTTAATTGGTTAAATGATACTACAGAGATTTTTATTGTAATTGATATGTGGGCCTTGGATGGAGAGTTGTAAGAAAAAATATCAGAGAATCTGCCTCCCGCTCCTCAGGTTCACCCTTAGAAACGTAAGGGGAGAAGCAATAATTTTACTCTATAGCCTCATGTGAGGCTAATTTGAGTGTGGGTTGGAAGAGTGATCTCAGAGTAGGCAGTACCCAAGAACAAAACACTCTCTAGGACTCAGTATTTGGTGGCCCCCCACCCAAAATATCCTGGAAAAACCAGAAAGGCAGCCTGGATGAAATTATTTTTATACCACAACCTCACTCTGTATATATGCTCCAAATGGATACATGACCTAAATATAAAAAGTTCTATAATAAATTAGAGCAAAGGAGATATCTTTCGAAACTATGAATAGAGGAGAAAATATATTGATCAGACAAGGCAGAGTTAGCATCACAGGAATTTAAATGGACAATTTTGATTATACACAATTTGAGAGTGTTTTTGCACAACCAAAATCAATGCAGTTTGAACCAGAAGGAAAATCATTAACTGAGGAAGAACATCTTTCTTTCATTTTTTCTAATAATTGTTTTATTTTCATGACATATAGAGAATTGATACAAATATATAAGAACAAGAGCCATTTGCAAATAGATAATTGGTAAAAAGATATGAACAAGCAATTATTTTAAAAAGGAAAGCAATTGACAATCATGGAAAATGTTTCAAATCGTTAATTATGGAAAGAACAAATAAAAACAACTCTGAGGTTTGACCTCATATTCAACAGATTGATAAATATTTTTGAAAGATATAAAATAATAATATCTAGGGGACTACATTTTAATATTTGCAAAGAACTGTACATATATTATCCCATTTGATCTTCCAATTAATGCTGGGAGATAGTTTCTATTATCATCCCCATTTTATGGATGAGGAAAATGAGGATGAAATTATCTTTCCAAAGATCACACAACTAGTCTAAGTATTTCTATTCTAAATCTGGCATCCTACATGTAAGGAAAATGACAATTAATGAAAGAATAATGGTAAAATAGGCATAATAATGCCCTGTTCAAACATTCTGGAACTGTACCCCAATAAACTTTGCATATCTTTTCATCTAGAGACACCACCATAAGGCCTATAGTCCAAAAAGATTAAAGGGAGTAAAGTCCCATATATACAAAAATATTCATAGCAATGCTTTTTGTTGTAATAAAGTAGTAGAAATAAAATGAACATATAAATGTGAGAGGATATTGTACTTTAAGAAATGACAGATGGGCTGGATTCGATGAAACTTGGAGGTTCTACATAAATTAATTCATAGCAAAATGAGCAGAATCAAGAAAATAATTTTTATAGTGATTATACTATAAAGGAAAGCAACTATGAAAAAATTTGATAACTAAGATCAATGTAATAGCAAATCCCATTTCCCAAACACAGGTGACAAAGCATGCTTCCAACTTCTTGTCGTAGAAGTAGGTGATGAGCTGTTGGTACTAAATAAGACAAACATTTCCAGGCATGGACAACGTGTGGATTTGTTTAGATTGACTATATTTATTGTTACAAGTGAGGTAGGAGAGACAGAATTGGAAGCATATGGGATAATAATTATAGTAATACTTAAAAAAAGAAGAAATGTCTTGAAAGTGTCGATGTATAATGGATATTTGAAGATCTTCCTTGCCCCTGAATAGGCCAAATGTAATCACATGGAGCCTGTAGTGGGAGTTTACTGAAAGGGTGGAGCAGAGCCCAGAGGAAGCTGGGGGTCAGAGCAGTTAGAGCTGGTGGAGAGAGAGGACATAGGCAAGGAGACAGCTAGGCTTGTGTGTGTTTGTTTGTGGGGAGGTTTTGGTATGGTGTTGCTCTCTGACGTGTCATTGTATATAGATTTCTTTGTTACTACGATTAATTAAGTTTTATGGTTTGGGGATTTGGCTTTCTGGTGTCTGAATAAATGTTTTGCTTCTGTTTTCTATATGGAGAGTCTGTTATATTTTATGATTAAGAATTATGCCGTCATATTCATAGTCACCATCGGTGCTGTGAGTATCTTGTTAGCACTATTTGACCAAGCTCTAAGTATACCACAGCATTTGCTTTAGCCACCTTCATGGCTGTTGAAACAAATTGCTCTCATCTACCCAATCTGTCAGGCGGACGTCTTCACTTGCCTGGGGTAGACACCCACCTAACTCACCAATGGATTTGAGATCCTTTGGAACTACAGTATTAAATTTGTATTAAATCCGTATTTTATGTATTTTCAGAGATTCAGAGTTTGTGTATGTGTATTTGTTATGAGGATCTGAAGATCTTCCCTGCCCCCAGGCCCTTTGCTAAAGTGGCTACGTGACTCTGAGAACCTTCCCTGGTTTGAAAGTATACTCTGCCCCTTAATAGGCTGAATGTGGTCACATGGAGCCTGTGGCAGGAGGCTTGTTCTTCAGGAATGCCCACGCCTTGTAGCTTTGTGATTGGGCAGTGGGTCAAGAGGGCTGTGACAGTCTCTGAGCCAGGCAAAGGCTATATATATGCCCTGATGTGAGGTTTTGCTTTGGGGCTCACTTTGAGAAGAGTTGTGTGATTTGGCCAGATGAGACTCTGGGCATCCATTGAGCTCCCCCCTCCCCCTGCCCCGGCTGTGAAAAACGCAGATGTTGGTGCTTCCCTCTCTGGTAACTGACTAGGTATGGATGCAATGGTCAGATGACTGGAAGCCTATCTGCTGATTTGTTTCTTTGACTGCTTGTAACTTCTGTTTTTATTCTGTGTGTATTCCCTGAAGTTCGGGGTGCTGATTTTTTCCCCTGAACTAGGTAAATGATATGTGTTTGCTTGATGGAAGTGAGACTGTTAACCCATTTTGAATTGCTTTCCTTTAGAAAAGCAGGTCTCAGAACCTGTGCCAGTACCCACCCTGGGTACGCTAGGGTGCTTGCTGATACAGTACTTTTCTTACTCTTCATATAAGGAAGTATCACTCATTTTTATATTTTTCATGCTTAGAATAACAAAAATGATTTAAAAGTAAATGAAGATCAAGTGCTTATAATATTCTAAGAGACAGGAATCCCAATGTTTTCAATGGTCACAGAGGGAGTTAAGAAAGATGCTCTTAAGATCTGAGTTTAGCTTTGCTTTACTTTGTTGGTTTTTAAAGAATAAAGAAAAGGAAAGTAAAAATACACAAACTAAAGAAGAAAGGATGAAGAAGAATGAGGAACTTTCTTTTTCTGATAATTGGAGTATCCCAGAAGAATATTAAAAAATGAAGTAGGGCTACTGGAGAGGGTTCCATCTCACGGACCTTGCTTATCTGAAAAGGCCAAAATTCAATCCAATAAACTTTTATTAAGCACCTACTATGTGCCAGGCACTGTGCTAAACTCTGAGGATACAATTAGTAAAAGGAAACATAGTCTCTGCTCTCAAGAGTCTAACGGGGCAGGAGAGAATAGACAAAAGGAGGCAAAAAAGGATGGGACACCAGGTGGTACCCAGCACAGCAGCATCTTATTCTGTGGAATTGAAACCATGCAGAGGAGCAAATGGGAAGTGGAGTAAGACGTTTGAGCACATACACACACACACACACACAGTTTGTTGCAGAAGTACATTCAATAAAAACAAGTAGACAAGAAGAACATGGGAGAGGGGGTTTAAAGGGAAGGTAGACTGAGGAAGGAAAAGACATAAGCAAAATGAACTCAAATTTTGGAAGGTAAAAGAAATATATTTTAGGATAGGCAAACGCTAGCCTCAAATGCAAGTTCAGGATCAGGAGAAATTGAGTCAATGAGGCAGATGATTTATTTTTTCTTTTAAATGATATTTTATTTTTCCAATTACATGTTAAGACAATTTCAGCTTCATTTTTTTAAATAAAATTTTGAGTGCCATCCTTCCCTTCCTTCTTTCCCCTCCCTCCTCCCCAGGACAGTAAGCAATTTGATATAGGTTATATATGTGCAATCATGTAAAATATATTGCCATATTAGGTTGTATAAGAAGAAACAGAACAAAAAGAGGGAAAAAAACTGAAAAAATGATGAAAGCGAGGATAATATGCTTCAATCTGCATTCAGACTTCATCAGTTCTTTTTTTGGATGTGGATATCATTTTCTATCCTAAGACTTTTAGAATTGTCTTGGATAATTTTATGATGAGTCAATGAGTCAATCATAATTGATCATCACACAATGTTGCTGTTACTGTGTACAATGTTCTTCTGGTTCTTCTCCCTTCACTTTGTTTCAGTTCACGTAAGTCTTTCCAGGTTTTTCTGAAATCTGCCTACTCATCATGTCTTACAGTACAATAGTATTCTGTTATATTCATATGCCTCAACTTGATCACCCTTTACTCAATTGATGGGTATCCCCTTTTTTGAACATGTAAGTCCTTCTCCCTTTTTAAGATCTTTTTGGAATACAGACTTGGTAGTGGTAATGTTGGATCAGAGGTTATGCAGTGTGATTGTCCTTTGGTCCTAGTTCCAAATTGCTCTCCAAATGGTTGAATGAGTTCACAACCCCACCGACAGTGTCTCAATTTTCCCACATCTTCTCCAACATTTATCATTTTCCTTTTCTGTCATATTAGTAAGATAGGTGTAATGTGGTCCCTCAGAGTTGTTTTAATTTGCATTTCTCTAACCAATAGTGATTTAGAGCATTTTTTCATATGCCTATAGATAGCTTTGATTTCTTCATCTGAAAACTTCCTGTTCATATTCTTTGACCATTTATAAACTGGGGAATGACTTGTATTCTTACAAATTTGACTCAGTCCTCTGCATATTTGAGAAATGAGGCCTTTATCAGAGATATTTGCTGTAAAAATTGTTTCCCAGCTTTCTGCTTTCCTTCTAATCTTGGTTGCATTGATTTTGTTTGTGCAAAACTTTTTAAATTTAATATAATCAAAATTATCCATCTTACATCTCATAATGCTCTCCATCTCTTCTTCTCTTCCCCATAGATCTGATAGGTAAACTATTCCTTGCTCTCCTAATTTGAGGCAGATGAGTTTAAAAAAAACTTTTTACTAAATACAAATAAATACTTAGCAAGGATATACATTAACAGGCACTACTCTGCCCAAAAGCCCACATGGGAATTAAAGTCTGTCAGGTCTGAAGAGCTATGCTTCCTTCTCAACATAGATTTATTCAGGAGTCATCAAAAAATGGGGCCTTGGTATATTTAGCCTATCCCCATTCCAGATCTCTATGATTAAGGACTATGCATGTGCTTTAAATCATTAACATCATACAGCTTAGCTAGCCCCTTAAGGCCCGAGTCCTAAGCAGAATGAGTAAATGAGTAAGACAGGAAACATTCCACCTCTTTGTCTCTGTCATAGAATGGCCATGATATGACTGAGATCACACTTTACACCTAATAGTAAAGAATCTTTTGTTTCTAGGTATTAACAAATAAAACACTTAAGGGAAACAGTAATCAAGGCACGCTCTAAAAAAGAGGACAAAACAGAAATCACAGCCAAAAAAAAAAGCAAGCATCACCTTTCAAGTCAGAATTGTTGGAGTGCCACCAAGATCCTAAATCAGTCAGGGCCCAATGAAGTCATTGGCCAATCAAAGATAGTATCAGGAAGATATCAGGCCCCACTAGCAACTATCTGTCCGTTATCCACAGGCTGGTCTGAGGGATCAACTGGACAACACCTTTACTCACTTTCCTCTAACCTCTCCCATATGGTCAGGGTCCTTTATCCTTCCCTCCCTCCATTGCCAAACCCTCTTTGCTTTTCAGGGAGATAATTTGCCCAAACCATTCATTGAGAGTGGCAAGTGTGAAATTGAGGAATATGTTCTGATTTCTCCTGGACAGTAAGTACCTTCATTTGGTACTTGCATAGCTCCAGGTGTTTGGAAGTGTTTCTTAATATCTAACCTAAACTGGTTTTCTTTTTGGTGGTTGGTTTTTTTTTGCCACCTTCACCCATTGCTTCTGCTTCTGCCCTCTGGAACCAAACAAAACAAGTCCGATTCTTCCTCTAAATGACATACAAATGTTTGAACACCATTATCACATCCCTACCACCCTCATTCCAAGTGTTCTCCTGATTTCTCTTCTCCGTGGTCAATTTCTTCAAATAATCCTTCTCTGTCCTGGCTGTTCTTCTCTGGACACTTTCTAGTTTACCAATCCAGGTTAAACCATGGCACCCAAGACTAAGCCTAATGATCTAGATGAGATCTCAAAAGGGCAGAGGACAATAATAGTACTGGCACCTCCTTCTTCTTAATGTAGCCCAAGACCACATTAGCTGTGCTGGTTGTCAAATTACACTGCAGACTAATGTTAAATTTTGTTGTTCAATTAGTTTTCAGTCATATCTGACTTTTCATGACCTCATTTGTTTTTTTCTGGCAAAGATACTAGAGCAATTTGCCATTTCCTTCTCTGGCTCATTTGACAGATAAGAAAACTGAGGCAAACAGGGTTAAGGGACTTGTCCAAGATCATGCAGTTAGCAAATGTCTGAGGTCAGATTTTAACTTAGAGAGATAAATCTTCCTGACTCCAGACCTGGCACTCTTATCTACTGTGCCACTTAGCTGCCCCATACACTAAATCCCCCACATCACTTTCAGAACAATTTGTATTTCTCCATTTCTCCCCCCTCTTGTCCTTCTGATGATTTTGTACTCAAATAGAAGACTCATTCATCCCTACTGAATTCCCACTTTTTACCTAGTCTTTTCTCTCTTAGATTTTTTATCTTTCCGTTTCTTATATTTCTAGCAGCTTTTCTATGGCTTCTCTCCTCGCTCTATATTCTTTTCCACCTTCCACTATTTAAGCACACACATTTTTCCCACATAGATCCCCAGAATGAGTATCCTCAGCTTCCTGTAGGAATGTAGGATCCTTCTATTGTAACCTTTTTGGGGAAAGGCCTGACACCACATAGGACTCAAGTTCCCTCTCCTTTAGGGCCAAAAACCCTTTCCTCTCTAATTGACTGCATTTTCCTACCTACTCTCCTCTCCCTCCCCCATCCCCAAGTTTTGTTGCTTTTTCTTCACGTGGAAGGCCAGGATCATTGTTCTTGGCCTCTCTGTGGTGTCTCAGATTGCTTCACTGCTATGAAAAATCTGTTAGGGAACTCCAGATCTATATCCCGAATCACAAGCCTGTGAAATGACTCATAACAATTTTACATGGTGTGTGGAATAGAGTGGGGGTGAGAAGAGTGAGAGAGAATTTTAAGCATTTACATTCTCTGCTGTTATTCCACAAAGCTTTTCCCTTTGTGGTATCTTCCTTGTTATCTTTTTCTTTTTTTTAGAGGGAGGAAGGCAAGGCAATTGGGGTTAAGTGACTTGCCCAAGGTCACACAGCTAGTAGGTGTCTGAGGCCAAATTTGAACTCAGGTCCTCCTGACTCCAGGGCCAGCCCTCTATTCACTGTGCCACCTAACCCCTTTCTTGTTATCTTACAGATTCTTCTTTGGTTTCTACAGATTTGCTCCATAATTCCATCTTTTGATGTTTTTAAGTTGGGGATTTATGGGTAAAACAGCTACTCTTCCATTCTACTGATAATGTCTTATATGATTTTATTATTTTAAGTAAATTGTCTTTTTACAACTGTGAGGGTATGTCAGGTGATCAATACTGGCTGACCAAGAGAGGATTTAGAGAGGAAAAGTGGGTGCTAGAAGTAATGGTTGAATAGATAGAACTTCCAAGACAGCCACTAGAGGCTTAGATTGATATTAGCGGTGTTCCATGGGTGATGATCAAGGGTGTGACTATTAGTATGTGTGGCTGAAGTAGATATAATATGTAGATCATGGGAATTTAGGAGATTGAGGAACTGGGAAGCCAGTGAATTTGAAATGACATCAGTATGTATACTCAAGACTCTAAATACAAGAACAGCATTTTGGGTGGCGAGGAAGCCTGAGTCAGGTACTCAATTCCTTGTAAAAGGAAAAATAATTTGGAAACTAGTACATGATTACAAAAAATATCTACATAGGTTGACATAGTCTAAATCAAGTGAATTTCAAAGGAAGAGTAGTTGCAGAGAGATGGCAGCAGAGTATAGGTCTGTGCAAGTCATTGAGGTTTAAGGACTATGCCTACTCCTTTCCCCAGTCCCCTGTTTAAGGGGAACATCGGAAAAAGTCCACAAAGTACTGGTGAGGAGGAAGTTCAGGGATGAAGTACTTTCTCCGGGAAGCCTGGTTTTTGCAGTGCTTAGGTAGTAGTTTCTTGGGCACAGAATAGAAAAATACCAATTATCTAGGGCTTCCTCAAGGGTCCTGTGATATTAGAGGGCAGAGTCAGTTTGTTTTCTCTAGAACACCAAGGAAGGAGAGAGATTAGATCAGTTTTCTAGTTGAAGAAAAATATGGTGATTGGGGTCCATAAGTAGCCTGACTAAACTTGTAGTCAGCACCAATTTCTTTGTCTTATCTCAAGATGGGAGTGGAGGAATAGGTAGAGTGGTAGGTGGGAGAGATGCCCAGAGAGAAGAACATTTGTATATGGAGCAGGGTTCTTGACTTATGTTTGGACCTTAGGGTCTGATGCTCTACTTCTAGAAAAATTCTACCTGCAAGAGGTCTGGTACCTGAAATTCTGGTCTTGATTGCAACAGGGAAGAGGCAAAGAAATAATAGAAACATGGAGAAAAAAAGACTTCATGGCTTCTTAGAAAGGCCTGCCTTGGAGAGTTTCAGAGCCCAAAGAAGTTCTCAAGGAGACATTTTTTGTATACATTTGCATTAACAGAAGGGGATAAGAACTGAGCTTTCCAGAAACTATTTGGAAGGAAGTTGTCAGGAAAATAGGATGGTTACCTAAAATGATATTTCCTGCTGGTCCTGCAGAGCTTGAGCTTTGGAAGTTCTAAGCGGGAATACAGAAGATTTAGCAGGAAATGGGATGGCTGTTGGGTAACACACAGCAGCCAGACAAGGAACACATATGGGCAAAGAGAGAGCCACGGGGCCAAAGTGGCCAGGGAGAGGTCCTCCTCCCAGGCTTATGTGAATGAGGCTGTTATTCTGGGAATGAGCTCAGGATTTTGTTGTTATAGTAGCTGGGGGTGGGGGTGGGGGGAAGACAGAAGTTAAAGAGAGAAAGGGGAATGGTAGAGGGAACCTTCTGGGGGAAAAATGCAGCAAAAAAAAAATTAACTCTCTACTCTGCTGTCTCAAGTTCTCCATATTGAGAGGGAGAGCAAGGGTATTAGCTTATTACTTCATAAAAGCCCAAATCAAATTGTGCTAACATCATTGACGTCTTCCTCCTACAGGAAACAAGAACCTGAATGGTTCTCAGAGGACTTGGGTTAAAACCTGTTGTGAGGTATTTAATAATTGTCAGAATGAGGTGCAGTGGTACCAGGGGGAGTTACGCCAACACACACATGCAGACATACACATGGTTTCCAATTTCTACAGGCATACACTTTCCCAGATTGCTTCCTGATTACCATAGAGCTCTTTTATTAGGTTTGAATCGCTGTGGGGCCAGCTGGAAGAAGTCATCTGGGTTCTGGAATGAAGGCTAGAAGTTTCCATGGACAACCTGCCTCTGACTTTTGGAGCTGGTCCATCAGGAAGAAGTCCCAGGTTCCAAAGTGCCAGCCTTGGTTCAATGGTACCCAATGCCTGCCCCTATAATGCTCATATTTACGTAGTACTTTGCTGAATCAATCTTCTCCCAGCAACTCTATGAAGCAAGGATTCTCATCTCTCTGTTGTTGTGGTGGCTTATTTTAAGTATGTTTCTAGCTTTTGTTTTTATATTACTTTCATTTCCAAATGTAGACCTCCCCATTTCCTAGCAAAGCCATCTGTTCTAACAGAATAAAATAGAGAGAAGGGGCTAGTTAATTTACTAATAAACTAATAAACTAGTAAAACTAATGGATTCTGACATTACATGTGGCATCCCACCTCTCTAAAGAAGAGAAGGTGCTACATGCCCTATCTCATCTCTTCTCTGAGACCAAGCTTAGCCATTATAATACTGTCCTGTTTCACTTTGTATTTTTTTCTTCTTTCCCTTCACATCATTGTAGTCATTGTTATGTATTCTTTTCCTAGTTCTGCTCATTTTATTCAACAGCGTTCTTCCCTGTGGATAAAGTGGCATTTATTAAGCACTCTCTAAGTCAGGGGTTCTCAACCTTCCTAATGCCACGATCCTTTAATATTCATATATGGGAGTATCTGCATGTGAGTGGACTGGCCTGGAGATGGATAGAGGAGCAGTCTCAGTTCCTAAGACCATCGGAAATAAGTGTTTTTTCCGATGATCTTAGGACGCCCAAAGAGGTCGCGACCCACCAGTTGGGAACCACTGCTCTATGTGTTAGGTGCTGTCCTTGGGATACAAAGAACATATTTGTACATATACATATACACACAGATATACATGTATATATATATATATATGTATACACGTACATACATACAAAGAATATTATAATAATAACAGCAGCAGCAATAACAGTAACAACAAAAAAATCCCTTTCCTCAGGGAGCTCACACTCCAATGAAGGAGACAACATGAAAACAACAATGTACAAACAAGGTGCAGACAGGAAAAATCGGGAGCAGTCTCAGAGGGCACTAACATTACGGGGGATCGAGAAAGTCTTCTTGCACAAGGTGGGATTTTAGCTGAGACTTAAAAAGAAAAGCCAAGGAAGTTAAGAAGCAGAGATGAAGGGGGAGAGTATTCCGCATAGTAGAGAAAACACTCAGGATCAGAAGACAGAGGGCTTTATGTGACGAGCAGCAAAGAAGGCAGCGTCACTAGACTGAAGAGTGTAAGAAAACCGGGCAGGAAAGAAGTGGACTGTTTATCTTAGTTCTTCATCTTCATTGCTTTTTTATGACATGTTAGTATTTAACCTGCCTGATTCTTCTTCCTTGGTACATTCGTGTGCCCCACTTTGTTTAGCCATTCCCAAATTAATGGGGATCCACTTTGTTTCCAGTCTTGTTTTCTTTTGGTTTGTTGGGGTTTTTTTACTGCCACAAATACATATCTATGAATATTTTGGTGTATATGGGACTGGTATTTTGTCTTTGACCTCATTGGTCATTGGGATGTATGCTTAACAGGAAGATCTCCAGGTACAGACATTTTAATCACTTTCTTAATACAGCTCCAAATTGCTTTCCAGAATGGTTAGACCAATTCACAGCTTTTTCAAATGTATTTATGTTTAAGTGCCTCTTTTTTCCCACAATCCTTGCAACATTAACTATTTCCATCTTTTGTTTTCTTTGCAAATTTGCTGGACATGAGGTGAAACTTCAAAGTCGATTTGATTTGCATTTCTTTTATTATCAGTGATTTGGAGCAATCTTTCAAATGTTTTTTAATAGTTTTTTTATTTTTCATTTGAGAACTGTTTATTCATATGCTTTGACTATTCACTCACTAGGAAATGACACTTATTGATATGCCCTTTTAACAGTGAGGAAAGTCAGGTGCTGGAGTTGGTGACTGGTCTACAGCCACCAGTTAATAAATGTCCAAGGCACAACTAGAACTCAAGTCTGCTGATTTCAGGTCTAGTACTCTTTATAGTAGAACACATTCTATTTCTCTTTGGGTCTACGTTTTCCAGGCAATAGAGTCTTAATAGCCTTTACAAGTTGGAAAAGTGGATGGGGGTGGAGTAAGAAGAGGGGGACGCATGGTGAGGGAGAAGGGTCAGTTATTTTAACTACTCTAATATTTAATTTAATTTTGGACATTTACTTCTGAACCAGAGCCAAGAGAATTTTAGGACAGAAGAGCATTTTTCTCTACAATCACATAAACACACCAGTTTTCTTGCTCTAAGGACTCTCAGGGGAATGGGGACACTTAAGCCCCAATTTTATGCTCTGCAGTGAAAATATTGTTCCTTCCTGTCAATTTGA
Source organism: Pseudochirops cupreus (assembly GCA_028627135.1). Taxonomy (NCBI): domain Eukaryota; kingdom Metazoa; phylum Chordata; class Mammalia; order Diprotodontia; family Pseudocheiridae; genus Pseudochirops; species Pseudochirops cupreus. The sequence continues at coordinate 323,356,760 of CM053581.1, read as the reverse complement.
AATGAATGACAAGCCTCACTGCTGTGGAATATGGCAAATGCTGTTGGGCTCCCCCTTCCTAGGAAATAATTCAGGTGCTTAGGAAGGTACACTGACATTTTTAAGAACTTGGGGGCAGGGCACCAGTTCTGCCAGACAGACTGCCTTGGGGGACTGAAAGTACCAGGTTACATTCCATCCCTTAACTCCTTTGAGATGATTTTGCTGAGGATGAGATTCCTTTGACTTCCTCAATTACTTGCTGTTGGGTCCTTCATTTGGCCCTTGGCAGAGACTGCCTTTTATTTATCTTTGCATGTAAATCTACCCTCCCCTAACCTCTTCCTTCAATGAATCACTAGGGCTTGGAGGTAACTCTGGGTTCTTGAAGGCTGTGATAGCAAAGAGTAAACCCCCAAAGTACCTGTCAAGCACAAGAGGTTTGAGGACTGACTGGTTGGCAGGTGTGTATCTGTTTTTTTGAGGTCCAGCCTAAGCTAAGACTGAAAAGGCTTTACACTAGAGAGGACAGGTGGGGAATACTGTTAGCTATAACAGTTGGTGAATTCTGTCTGTTGAGAGGTTGAGATGACGAAATGAAATACTCATAAATCATTTAATAGCTTACAAAAGGAAACCTACTTGGTCCTAGGATGGGAAAAAAAATACTCACCAAGGACATAGTACTTCACTAGGGAAATTGTGGTATCCCTCATTTCCATACAGAACCACAGCTATCAGGAGCACAGTGGTGGAGTGACTCACATAAGTCTAAGATACTCAGTAAGTGTGATGAGCTCCACGTTGGTAACCTGAGGCAACCAGAGAGCCCCATCAACATAGCTTAAAATATGTGGAAAGCCATGCCATTGGTGATCCACCTTGGGTCTAGTCCTCTGAGTCAATCAAAACTCACAGTCAGTTACCTTGACTTGTGGAGGAAAATTTAACTTAGACTCCATGGTAAGAGGACCTTGGTACTACATTGCCTTTTATATCTCTTTCCATCTAAAAACATAGCTCTGCATATGCAGCAAGAAGGAACTCTAGAAATTGTAGAGTCCACTCTCTTATTTTATAGATGATGAACCTGAGAATAAGGAACAATGCCTTACTTAAGGTCCCAGAGCTAGCTAATCAAAGATCTGGGAACAGATACCCACCCACTCCATGTCTTTCACAGTATTCTGATGCCTTCTGTGGATTACTATCATTGGTCACTGGTCTATGGCAGGAACTTGAAGAACTGAAGTCCCACCCCCCAGGACCCTCAATATGTTGGTGCACATGCAATCAAAAAGAAAGCTAGATTTGAAGCCAAAGGAGCTGATTTCAAGTCACTTTTCCAGGCATTAGTTTCTTTATCTACAAAATGTAGAGTTTGGACTAGATAACCTCTAAGGGGGTTGCGGGTGGGGAAGGAATGAACATTTACATAAAACCTACTATGTGCCATGCTCTCGATTAAGAACTTTACAAATATTGTCTTATTTGATCCTCACAATAACTCTGCAAGGTAGGTAAGGAAACTGAGGCAGATAGACATTACGTAACTTGCCTAAAATCATACAACTAGCAAGCTTATGTGAGGTCAAATTTGAACTCAGAGCTTGCTGAGTTTAAGTGTGTCTTTCTATCCACTATGCTACCTACCTGCCTAAATTTTCCCTGGCTCTAAATCTCTGATTGTACAATATTTGATCCCTTCCTCTCCTATCCCTTTAATATTCTGGTTTTCACTAAAACCTAGCTTTTACAGAAAGATACCAAGTCACAGGACATCTCTCTCCAAGACTGACAATTCCCATCCCCTGACTCGTGGGGTCAGCAGAAGAATTGTCATACTCTTTGCTCTCCCATTGCCTCTTTCATGTGCTTACTCAAAAGCTAGGCTGGCTTCAAAAGTTGCTTCATCTTTGTTGCTATTATCTATGTATCATCAGATCACTCTTCTTTTCCCCCAGTCATCCTCTCCAATACTTCACACACAGTCTATTTCTCTAGCCCAATCTATGCCCCCTTTGAACCTCTCAGACTCGAGCTCCTCAGTATCATCAGCTACCATAATATGTATCTTCCATCTACCAAACCATGTTCAGGAGGCTGTTCACATTCACTGACACCCTAACCTTCCATTCCTCATTGGAGTGGTCCACATACAAGACTTCCTTTTAAACTTCTGCTCAGTCATGGAATGAAAAGTTCAGTGTAAGGTAATTCTCACTTCAGATCTTGTAGAATAATTGATGGGCTTGTCTACGATATAGTTTTACTGCATAGCAATAGACCAGGAACTATAACTCAGAATGCTTCAATACACCAGTAGATGGCACCAACATGCCACCTAAGTCTTTTAAGGTAACCAACAAGGTATTGCTAACGTATAGAGAATCAGAATCTTCAATCAATGAAAAAACATCTTTTTAGACACTTACTATGCAAGACACTCTGCTGGGTGCCAGAGACATAACTACCGAATTAACCTAGGAGAATAATTCATATCTTAAAGACAACGTTCTAAGAATTCTGCTCAATGCAATGTCCAACCATGGCTTGAGAGGACCTGTGATGAGTTTTATTATCCTCCTTGTAACAGAGACGTGATGGATTCAAGACAATGAATGAGACACACATTTCTGACCATGTCCAGTACAGGAGTATATCTGGCTTGATTGTGCATATTTGTTATAAAAGATTTTTCCCCCCTTCCTTTGAAATTGAGTCTAGGAGAGTGGGCAAGACGGGTGAGATAAAATAAAAATAAATACTTCTTAATTACATTTTTAGAAAATTCATATTTAAAAGTGACAATAAAAACTCCTTGTTTATATTCTCCAAGGCAGAAAAGACTTTTTGAAGCATAGTGAATCTAGGTAGGTATTTGGCTGGGAGGCAGCATGAGAAGCAGTGCAGTATGGTAGAAAAGATTCTGGGCCCAGAGTCACATGACCTCCGTTTGAAACTTGGTTTTGTTGCTTATTAGCTGTGTGACCATGGGCAAGTCACTTAACCCCTCTGGGCCTTGGTTTCTTCACCTGTATAATGAGGACAATCATATGTATACTACCTAGGGTTGGCACATCACTGGTGTAATGCATCTAGTCAGCTACAACCTGAGGAATGAGTGATTTGAGGTCCAGGGAGGAGTCATCTGTACTTGCAAAGGCCTTGCATTCTACTTATAAGGTGCTGAGGAAAGCACAGTTCTAAATTGAATTCCTTATTGTATCATATTTTTGTGGCTAATAAAAATCAGTGAATCTCCCCCTCATCTCCACTCTTTACTGTATTCTAGCGGCCACAGAAATAGAGACAAATTAATTCATGAATAATACTTATCACTCATTTCTATGATGCTTCAAATAATGCTTTCTTTGTGATCTAGGCAGCTCAGTGGCACAGTGGGTAGAATTCCAGGCCTAGGAAGGTTCATCTTCCTGAGTTCAAAACTAGCCTCAGTCACTTGCTAGCTGTGTGACCTTGGGTAAGTCACTTAATCTTGTTTGCCTCCATTTCCTCATCTGTAAAATGAGCTGGAGAAGTAAATGGCAAACAGGTCCAGTGTCTTTGCCAAGAAAACCCTAAACGGGGTCACAAAGAGTCGGACGCAAGTCAATTATTATAATATTGTCTTCATTTTGCAGCAAGGAAGTTTTGAGGGGTAAAGTGACTTGGTCACTTTCTTATAGTTTTGTAAGTCTGAATCAATAACTGGGTCCAGGTCTTCTAACCCTTAAAGCTCAGCTGAGGGCCCACTTCCTCTATGAATTCTTCTCTGATGTCTCCTACCCGCAGTGACTCTTCTAGCCTCTGGACACTTTTAGCAATTAAAAAACGTATTTGACATTTAGTATTGGTCACGTGAGTCTGCTACTCTCTTGTTCTGGGTTATGCCTTGTTTTACCAATTTGATTGGCACCTGGATGAGGGTAAGAGTTATTATCTTAGGCCTCTTCATGTGCACTTACAGCATCTAGCACATGGCTTTACGTGGTAGTGACATCTAGTAACCTTAACATTTAGAACTTTAAATGAGGTTTTGCAAAAGAAATATGGAACTTTGTCAGTCGATGCATTCTGATTTATGATTTGGAAATCATGATACCCATAGTTATATTTCTTTAATATTTCAAAGCTACTAATTCCCTGCTGGTTTCCCTTTCTGTGCCTGGATGTACAACAGAACAGTTTGTGGAGGTGATCTGAATTCTCTAGAGTCTAAATTAGATCTTGAAGAGGACAGATCAGCAAGACTCAGAAATTAAATTTGGCGAACGAATGACAGTAAAGAGCTAAGGATGAATTTTAAATTATGAACCTAGGTGACTAGAAGGATATCAGTTCCCTTAATCAAAGAGGGGGGGGGTGAGGGAGAGAAAATTAGAAGGAAGAATTAGTTTAGACAGAATGATAATGCCTTTTATTTTAGACATGCTGAATGTAAGACATCCAGGTGAAGATGTGTGGTGAATGAAACAGCAACAAAGGCACAGTTTTCTCCAGGGCAAGCCATCATTTTAATAATAGCAACAGGTTATAATGTTAGTAAAGTGGGTCATGCTGGCACTTCAGCAAAAGACAGGGACCTAAGCAGGATCAATTTATTGGTTAAGCTAGCAGTAATTAGAAATCAGGTCTCTGGCCTCTCTCTCAATGACCAAAGACCCTAAATGAGGGCCCACAGGATCTTTTAAACCTAGATGTGTCTCCCTTCTGATTGGCCTGACAGTATGTCATTTGGACCTCTCCTGGCAAAGGGAAGGCAATCCTGATTGGTAGGTGGGTTGGCCTTCAGGTGTGGATCATCACACCCCTCTCTGGCAATAAGGAATGTTAATTGCTTGATGGGCCTCAGCTCCCTCTAGCAATCTTGGATAGAAAAGAAAACCACCCCAATCAGGATCTCCCCTTTTCTGCCTTTCCCTTGGAGACCAAGTAATTTTGAAGGACGGTAGAGTCATCACCTGGGGAGGGCCTCACCCAATCTGGTTCTCTATTTAATAGGGTAAACAGAAGCTAGGGTCCCAACTTTAAACTGGTTAAGGAGCAGATGCCCTGTGGGTTAGATATGATCACATTCCTCAACCAAGCCTTAGGTTGGCCTGAGGGAGGTTTCCTTTTGATCTAGGCTAAGAGGTGGGATTTTGACAAAGTGGGGAATAGGATGCATTACAGAGTAGCTTAGTATTAATTTTCCTCATATCTAGGAAGCAGTTGGAGGTATAAAACTCATCTCAGGAGTGAGATGGAGACTGTTTATGTAGATCCGAGAACCATCCACTTATTTCATAGTTTGTCATTTTAGACCCATCCAACTCTTCATGGCCACATTTGGGGTTTTCTTGGCAAAGATACTGGAATAATTTGTCATTTCCTTCTCCAGTTCATTTTACAAATGAGGAACTGATGTAAATAGGGTTAAGTGACACAGCTGCTAAGTGACTGAAGCCAGATTTGAACTTAGGAAAATGAATCTTCCTGATTCCAAGCCCGATTCTCTATACACTGTGCCCCCTAACCACGCATCTACATATAGAAGATGGGTAAATCCAGGGTAGTTTGTTGAGCCACAATGAAAGGGTATGTTGACAGAGAAGATAAGAAGGGCTAGGATAGAGCCCTGTTGATACACCCTCACATGGACAATGCTCCTACAAATGAGACTAAGAAATATTGTTCTGTCAGGTAGGAAAATAACCATGACAGAATCATGAAAAAAAAAAGGAGGTGGGGAGAAGAGAGTATCCAGATGGAGGGGTGAGTGGTTAACACTGTCAAAAATCTACACAGATGTCAAGAAAGACAAAGACAGAGCAGCCAATAAACTGGTTTTAGTAATAAAAAGATTGTTGGTGGCTTTTTAAAAGAGCAATTTCAGTCAAATAGTCAGGACAGAAGCCAGATTGCTAGTGGCTGAAAAGTAAATCAAAGGAGACAAAGCAGATGTAATGATTGTAAACAGCTCCTTCTAAGAGCTTGGCTGGAAAAAGTATCAGAAATAGAGAGTGACTGCTTGGAGGGATGTTTCTTCAAGTGAAGGTTTTTTTAAGTATGATGGGTAGCTGACTGGATGAATGTGTTGGAAGGCAACAAGGGGAAAACCAGTGAATAGCTAAGGAAAGGCTGAAAATGATGGTGAGAGGGGGTGATTAAAGAAGCAAAATACCAGCAGAGACAAAAGGAATAGGATCAAGGGCAAAAGGAAGGAGACGAAGTAGATTGCCAAAGAAAAGGTTTAGGACAGCTTCTTTGGGGAATGTGGTAGAGTTGATCCCAGAAGATTAGAAGGATTTGCATGCACCAGTGAGTACCCAGTTGAAACTGGATAATATAAATTTATATTCGACCTAGTTTACTTGGTTACGTGACTCGGTTTGGTAGGGTTCAGCAGTAAATGAGCAAGAGCAGAGAAGGCAGATGATAGAAGTAATGCAGGGGTGGGGATGGAAAATTAATAGCAATGATATCAGCCAAGGAAACCAAGGATGGAGTACAATTTAAAGATGACTTGTTAATTAAAGGGTACAGATTATAAAGGGAGGAAAATGAGGCCAGAGCAGATGACAGGCTGAGAAATCAGGATGGAATGGAATGACTGGAGCTTGGTATTCTTGAACTTGAGTGAAGGTGATAGTGGAGAAGCAAGGGTATTTAAGGGGACATCAAAATGTAAGGTAAAGTCCCTGTGAAAAGGGGCAGGTGTTGAGTGGAAAGAAAACCTATCAGCCAGGTACTGAACCATTTGTAAAAGAAGGTAGAATTGTGTCAATGAGGAAAGAGTTATCTGGTGAGAGTGCGCCTCAAAGGAGAAGAAATTGCTGAGTGAAGATGGCAACAGGAAGGCCTGAAGAGCCAGAAGCATCCTCCTGGCTCAATACGTCAGGATACATGAGAGTAAGTGGAAGGGAACATCAAGGATGTCATCTATTCAGTGCAGGGATGAGGAAGATGAAGAAACAACCGCCTGACAGCCCAGAGAGAGTCCATGAAAATGCTTTTATTTCACTTAGAATCCAGGAAATTGTCCACCTTTGAAAAAGATGTGTTTTGACTAAAGTCGTTTGCTATAAGTCCTTTTCCCTTAGATCTTTATTGTAAGTGAGCAAACAACTGTGCAAATACTGTTGACCTCAGTCCCGTGACCTTCCTGACATATTTCGGCCAATAAAAGACGGCCTTGTGTGGGCTGATAACTTTTCCTAAGAATGGTGGTGCAAGAAATATTGATATTTCCTATGATGTTTTACCTCTTTAATCATCAACCTGGTCTCTTTCCTCTGCCCTTTCACTTAGAATTGTGCCCTGTTTGAGCCAGAAGGGGCCTTAGAGACCATCCAATTGAGTTTCATCATTAACAGATGAAGAAATTGAGGCTCAGGGATAGAAAGGGCCTTACCAAAAGATGGCAAAACCAACTCATCAGCAGCTAGTCAGGAACAGAGCTCAGGTTTTCTGAATCCCGATCTGGTACAGAAGACACCCTGGAGGTTTTATTCATGACTGTAGAGCATGACTTAGCAGATGGAGTGCTGGATTTAGAAGACTTGAGTTCCAATCCCACCTAAGTTAAAAAACAGTTGTGTAACACTGGTCAAGTCATTTAACTTCCTCAGTTTCCACATCTTTAAAATGAGATATTGGGTTCAATAACCTCTCTTTCTACCATGTCATATTAGTGTCATTGCTATATGTCTCATCTAATTTTGTGCTGGTCTTTCCACTCTCTACTACATCTGGGATTTGCTCATCTACTTCCAAACCCAGTTCTATCATCCTATGTCTTTAGTCTGCCATCTTTGCTACAACTGACTTAGATGATTCAGATGACAAGTCTCCATATTCACATATGGAGCAGGAGACCACTCACATGTGATTTCAGAGCCCTTGGAAGCCTCCCTCCTGCCATAAAGGTAATTCCACTATTCAGGATTCATTCTTTTAGCTAGTTTCCTTGCTGCTGCCACCCTACCACCCCCAACCTATGAATTCATCATTGTCTTCCTCTGAGGATGACATCAGATTCCTCCTTTGAGATTAAAATTTATCACCAATCTAGATTCTGGTCACTATTGTCTTCTGAACCGTTAATTCTCTAACTAGTTCTGTAACTAACTCACATTCTTTCTTTCCACCATAACTCCTGCCCTCAAATTAGGGAACTTCAAAAACATTGAAACTCTCACATATGATCTAACTTCCCCAGTTCCTTAGTTGATTCAATCCCCACAACCTGCTTCTCTACCTCAACTGCACATTGAAATCATTGTACACTTCATCTTGCCATCACCCACAAATGTTCCATTTCCATATTTATGCTCTACAAAATTCCTTTTTCTGGTCATCACTATTTTTTTTTAGATTTTACAAAGAGTTATTTACTGAGAAAAGTATAGCTAGACCAGAAGCACAAACATCTCTCTCAATACTAGCAGCACACTGCTCTTTTTGCTTCTCGAGTCCTTAAGGACAATAGGGCTCAAAATGAGAGTAGCTGCTATGAGCATCCACCACTACCAAATTCACTTCCAGATCTGGTTTTTCTTTAGTCCTCATTCTTCTGAATGAATCATCCTTTCCTTCTCTCCTCTGTAGAGTTTCATGACTCTCCTCTCCCTTGGCTTTTCTTCTACCTGTATCTTGAGTATCTCCCAAGGTTCTGTCCTTGCCCTTTTATCTTCTCCCTTGGAGATCTCATTAGCTCCCATGGGTTCAATTATCATCTCTATGCAGACAATTCTCAATTCTATATATTCAGCCCTAAACTCTCTCCTGAACTCCATCCTTATATCAGAAATTTCATTTTGGACATGTCCAAAACAGAATTCATTATCTTTTCCTCCAAACCCTCCCATCCTACCAATTACTATCAAGGATACCACCTTCTTCCCAGTTTCTGTCAAGAGCACCACCATTCTTCCAATCACATAGGTCATATCCTCAGTGTTATCCTTGACTCCTCACTCATTTATCTCACACATCCAACCTGTTGTAAAAGTATTGATGTTTCTACCTTCAGAACATCTCCTGTTTATACCTCCTGTTCACATGGCTGCAGTCCTTGTGTGCCAGGCCCCCATTGACTCATACCTGGACCATTGCCATAGTCTTCTGGTAAATCTTCCTCAACTCTCTCCCCTATTCCAATAAATCTTCCTTTCAGCTGGTGAAATGATGTTCCTAAATTGCATGTCTAACCCTTCCCTTCCCCTTCAACAAAATAAACTCCGTGGGTTCTCTATTATCTCCAGGACCAAATATGAAATATTTTGTTTGATTTTTAAAGCCTTCCTGCCTTTTGGGTTTTCTTACACTTCAATCCCTTCTACATTGGCCTCCCTTCCTGCTCTTCAGGCATGACACACCCTCTCCCTTTGCACTGGCTCTCTCTCTCATCATAATACTCCTTAAATTCACCTTCACCTCCTGGCTCCCATGGCCTCAGTCCAGGCTCACTTCAATTTCCCTCTATGAGAGGCCTTTTCAGGTCCCTTCTCATCTCCTGTACCCTCACTCCCAGTTCCTTCCCTCTGAGATTACCTTCCACTTTCACTGGATATATCTTGTATGCACAAAATTGTTTGTATATCGCTCCACTCTTTAGAATGTAAACTCATTAAGGGCAGAGACGATGTTGTTGTCTTTCGTTATATGCCCAAAGTTTTGCACAGCACTGTTCCATCTTCATCCTTAAGTACCTCCTTGATAACTGCTTATTTGGGTTTCTTGCCAACTTGTCTTTTTGACCACTTAGTGAAGTCATTTTGGTTTTCTGGTCCTCTTCAGGAATGAAGGACCATGACCGACCATCCATTTTCTCACTGCTTTATGAGGCGATGTAGCCTTCATCAATCTTCCACCATCCCCCTTTGTAATATTTTACAAATGAGTTTATATTCTTGACCGTTGCACCTTTGGCCACCAGTTTTCAGAACTTTGTCAGTAAGTTAGGGGTTTGATGATTGAAGCACTTTTCTAATATCTTGTGGTCCCTCAGTTATGACCACTGGTTTACGTTAATTAAACATCTGGGTTGTTTTTTTTTTTTAGTTTTCTTTTTTGTTATAAATTTAACAAACATCAACAAATGAAAATTCTATATAATAAAATAAACAGAAAAGAAGATTGTACAATCTGGTTATATAGCTTTTAAATTTTATATTAAATTTAGCATGCTGGTTTTTTTTTAAATGACCCTGTTTATCAATGTCCTCTTCTAAGCTTCCCTTTGTTCTATGTGTTTTTAAAAATACATATTTCATTGATATTCTTTTCTCTTTTTTTTTCCCCACAACTATTCAGCATTGCTGTTGAAGATAGGGACTAGGCCTTAGAACCAGGAAAACTTGGCTTCAAGCTCTACCTCTAATACCGACTGACTATGTGACCCAGGGGAAGTGCTCTCAGTGCTCTAGGAAACTCTCTAAGGTGATAAGTTACAGAGAAAGAAGCCCCCTGAACTGGTAGAGGAAGCTTCTGCATCCAGGAGTTTACTATAGCAATAAAATCATAGGTTTAGTACCTATCCCTATTCACTATTATTACTCCATTCCAACTCTCTCACCTCAAATAGAAGCCTCATCTTGTAACAAATAAGTGGATTTAAGCCAGGGGTGTGCTGGTGAATATTTAACAACTGGGTCTCTGGGGGGGAGGAAGTGTGTACACAATACACTTTTAAGTTTGATTTGCATTATTAACATTTTCTCCATTATTATATGAAATCTAGACAATCAACAAAACCATAAATCAAACCGTGATTTGTAATGGGAATGGGAATTTGAAGATCTTCCCTTCCCCTTAATAGGTCGAAAGTAATCACATGGAGTCTGTGGTGAGAGGAGTTTGCTGAATGGGAAGAGAAGAAAGGGGTGGAGCAGAAAATGAGTCAGAGCCGTTAGTGCAGAGGGAGGGAGAGGATCCAGGCAAGAAGATAGTTTAGGATTGTGAGTGTTTGTCTGTGGGAAGGCCAGAGCAAGTGGAAGGCTTTGGACTGGTGTTGCTCTCTGCAGTGATAAGATGTATTAACTTCTTTGTTGCTATAATGGATTCCATTTTCTGCTGTTAGGATTTGGCTTTCTGGTGTCTGAATAAGTGGTTTGCTTCTGTCTTCTATGTGAAGAATCTGTTATATTTTGCAATTCAGAACTGTGCCAGCATATCCACAGTCTCCATTGGGACTGTGAATATTGCCTTGGCTATATAAGCATTCATCAGTTTCTGAGATGTAAATGCTCATACTGAAAATTTAACAATGCTTCCCACAAGATGGTTTGAACTGGCTTCCATGCCACTGAGTCAAGCAAAACAAATCAATATATTGGCTATTTTTTTGAAGGGAGGAAGGTAAGGCAATTGTGGTTAAGTAACTTGCTCAAGATCACACAGCTAGTAAGTGTCAAATGTCTGAGGCCGAATTTGAACTCAGGTCCTCCTGACTCCAGGGTCAGTGTTCTATTCATGGCCATTTCTGAAAATGCATGTCTTATTACTTTTAGTTCATCATTTCTCTGCCAAAGGTTGTGAAGTATGCTTTTGTTCAGTCTTCTGAAGTTATTATTCATCACTGAATTTCAAATTCCAAAACTTGTTTGTAAATATTTGAATTCTAATAATTATTTGTTGTTTCTTCCAAAATTGTTTCTAAAATAATAATTAGTGTCTGTCATTTTTTACCATGAGTTGCCCATTTTTAAAATTTATAATTCGATTTCTAATAATCATTGGACAAAAATTTAAAGTTGCAATAGCCATGTTAAAATTTTTGGATGGTTTTAAAATTTCATTATTCTAAGTACCCTCTGAAAACTAGAGTTCAAGCTCTACATCTAATGCAGACTGACTATGTGACCCAGGGGATACTTTGGAATCATCATTGCAGAAATAAAAGGAGGCCTCATAAAATAGATAGATGTTTTGTATTTTTCTTTATTTCTTGAGTTGCCATGGCCAAAGAATCCATCATTAAGAGACCAGTCTATATACAGTATGTCTCCCAATACTTAACTAATCTGGTCCTTGGGGGCACACTTTAAAGCATAGTACAATCTGCCAGAGTTCAAATTCCACTGGCTTCTCAGGGTCATCTCCAAGACATGATAAGTCATTGGAGAAGCACTCTGTGGAAACCATGTACAATATAGCAAAATATAATAAACCACAATTAATATATGAAACACAAGCAAAACACAAAGAATAAAAGGGTGACTTATTAACAATATCCTGCATAATGAGTTGGTCAAAGAATAAATCATAAAAATAATTAACAAAAATCTAAAAGAATGAAAACAATGTGATAGCATATCAAAATTTAGGGGATGCAGTCAAAAGTCCTCAGAAATTGTAGGCAACTCAATCCCAAAATGTGAAATTGAATAAATCATGAAAGAATTGATTGAAATGAAATTTTAAAAATGAATATGAAATGAAAAAATGATTGAAAATTAAAATTAAAAAATATTCCTGAGGGCGACCAGATGGCACAGTGCATAGAGTACTGGATCTGGAGTCAAGAAGACCAAAGTTCAGATAATTACTAACTGTATGACCCTGGACAAGTCTCTTAACCTCTGTTTCTCTAAGTTTCCTCATCTTTAAAATGGAGATAATAATAGTACCTATTTCCCACACTATAAAAACTATCTTATCAAGTAAATATGATTCACACACCTAAACTGTGGAAGGATAAAGAAAAAGAAAATAATTGAATCATCATTGATACAAACATTTTAAATAAAATCCTAGCAACGCGTATGCAGCAATATATCAAAAAGATTATTCAATATAGGGTTTTTTTTATTTTGGGACAGATTTTAATGTTCTATTTCTTGTAAAGTCAAATAATAAACTATATTTCTTCATGTCTCACCAGGCTGTACTACACACTTGTTCACCATGCTCCAGAAACTTCTTCATACTGAGACATCACTTCAACCCTGTAATTCATATGTCAGAAATACTCTTAGCCCAGCTTCTCCCAGAACCTCCATTTAAAGAAGACAGGTATCTCTTGAGTTGATAGAGATGAGAAAAAGGGAGCAAACAGTGGGAGGTAGAAAATGGGCCAGGTATCTCTTTATGAATACACCAGGCTGCATTCCAGACTTCTTCGTACCCCTGAAATCTCTTCATCCTGTAAGGTCACTTTGATCCTGGAATTTATTCCTTGGAAGTTCCTCAGCCCCGGTGGCCTCTTCCTTTGATTGAATGACTTCTCCCCCAGAAATAGTATTCATTTATGCTAAAAGATCCTTTAAAAACATAAGAAAGAAGGATAAATTTATGAATGTGTTTTTTAAACAGGATATCTCTTAAATCAAATGCAAACATGATTTACACTGGAGTAACTGGAGAAACTTTCCCAGTAAGGGCAAGGGTAACACAAGGGTGTCCCTATTCTCACTATTTTTGATATAATTCTAGAAATGCTCAGAATAGGAGTACAACAAGAGAAATAAAGGGTACAATATTAGTAATAAGGAAAGGAAATTATCCTTATTTACAGATAATTTGATTATTTACTTGGAAAACCCCAGAGAATTAGGAAAAACAAGCAAACACCTATCTCCTGGCCTGAGTTAACATGCCTCGGGGGAAGGAAAGAAATGCCATTCAATCAACTACCCACACTGGTTCTATTTCCTGAGTTACCTAAAGCTCTGAGAGGACTCCATCCTCAAATTAAATGCATAAATGTTGATAAACTAGTTTCATTCCTCAATAATATAACAAACTCATACCTGGTCATATCTTGACATACCAGTGATTCTGAACCCCCAGCTGTTAAAGTTCATACCTCATTTTGTACCTCCCACTGTTTGCTCCCTTATTCTCATCTCCATCCACTCAAATATCCCAATGCTCCATTTCTAAAACTACTTACCCCTTCCATGTGCTTTCTGGAATGCCTGTTCTCTGTAATACCCAACATGCTTGTTTTCATTTTAATTTTTTTCCTTTCCTGTTCTTTCCATCTTTTCACTCTCACTGAGTATTGGCTCCTTCCTAATGACACAGCCTCCTACTTCCCAGTTGTACTTTCAATGATTCCCTCTGACTCACTAGTCAAGGTGAGGGAGCCTTCATGCTCTTATAGGATATGCAAACTAATGTACTGGCTTGTGCTTGTACTAAGCACAATCAAAGTTTTACCTCCTGCCACATAGCATCTGCCACTACAACTTATCTCTTGCTCTTCCCCAACCACATTCCAACAAGCACAGGCTATTCTGCCTAGCAATGGAGAAAGAAGTATGAAAATTAGAAGGCAAAAATGAGTTTCCTCATACCTGGGGTGGCCCCTGGCTTGGGGAACACAAAGTCATAGAGATATTGCTCAGAACTGCCAAATTGTCCTTCATCAACTCTGAAAAAAAATGGCAAATCCTTTTTTTTCATTTAACCTAGAGAAGCTAGAGAAAGAAGAATAAGAGCCATAGACAGAACCCAGGGCTATCATACATGAGTCCTAAAAATAAATATTCTAAAATGCATCTGGATATTTTTTGTCCACTTTTAACCTGTTATTCATGTTTGTGTGTGTGCATATATAGGCATACCTGTCTTTCTTACAGTTATGGCTCCTCCAAAAGCTACTTGGAACAGGAATGAAAGATAGTAAAAGCTAAATGCCCAAACTGGGAGGGAAAAAAGGCAGTATTATAGGCTAAACCAATGGGTATACCCTCTATGGAAGGCAGAGGAGTCGTAAAATAAGTTCAATTTCAAAAGAAAGAAAATTGAATTGAGCATTTAGAGTTCAAACTGATAAATCTACAAAAAAGATACTGAAATCAGAAAAAAGTGAGTATTAAAACATCAAAAAGATTACATAAATTCCCTTACTGAATATTACAAGGCAAAGAATATTTAAATGATACCTAATGAAACATAGAACCCCATGGACTATCAATGTAAAATTATGTTCCAGAATCGTCTGAAAAAGAAATGAAAATGAAGAGAAGTTAAAGAGAACCAAATGTCAAAACTTATGGTTAATAGACATTCATGAAAAACAGTATATGCCAAAAATGCACAATGGCAATTTTCTAGTACCAAAGAAACAAAAACAAAATAATTAACCATCAATTGCATAATGAATGAAAAAACTGTGGCATAAGAATACAAAAGAAAATTGCTTCATTATAAGAAATTAGAAAAATTCAGAGAAATATAGAAAGGTTTATGTGAAAGGATGCAAAATAAATTCAGTAGACTCAGGGAAATAATATCTACAATAGATACAGCACTATAAACAAAAAAAGATAAAACAAATCAGAATACAGAATAGTTGTAATGACTATTCTTGTCTTAAGACAAGAGATGAGAAAATTTACCTCTCTCCATTCACACAATACATTTGGTTTTTCTCCATCTGAACAAGAATGTTTCATAGACTTTTGTCATAGTAATTTGAAGCAAGCTTTTGAACCTGAAAGCTTATCACGCTTTGGCTATGAGTGAATAAAGAGTTCTGAAGTTTATCAAAGGTTTTTAATAAAAAGATTTATCAAACAAAGCAATGTACATTTTTCTACCATTTGTAATATCTTATTTGTGTGAAACAGGGTTATTGCTGTATTGGAGTGGGAGCAGTTGGTAAGTAGTGATAATAATTTTAAAAAAACAAAGGAAAGAAAGTCAATACCATCAATGAAACATAAGTTTAAACACACTGAATAAGGCAGAAACAAGTTCAGAAGGGGACATAGATAGAATGTTTTCATTATTCAATAATTTTAAGTAAGGCAGGTTTGCTCACATGTGCACATATACATACATGCATAATAAATTAAAAGGGGATAAAAAACCTTCAATTACAAGTTACCTACTCTCAGTCTGCCACTTAACTCAATGTTATAAGGTTAATTTTGTCTTCCTAAAATTTATAGTGATATGGAGGTATGTTGTAGTAATTCACTTCTCATTATCAATTTTGTGATCTCTATCTCACTAATTAACAAGATTGAGTCCCACATTCCAATTCTTTAAATACAAATTACTTAATAAAGCAAAGAAACTTCTTTTTCCAATATTAATTACTCTTCTTTTTCCAAAATTAATAAACTTAGTGCCTTATATATACAATTCCTTAACAAATATAATAAATGGTAAACAAGTGACTGTGTAGCTATTTGCAATATTTTGACTAGGATCAATGTCACAGTCCGAGTCACTTCAAGCCCTCTATCTACCAGTCTGTATATCTTCACTTATCTCAAATCATTTAATTCACTCCTGTCAATGTTTTCAGTCTATTAAATATTTTCTTGATATTTTTCCTCAAGATTAGTCCTTTTTTTTCCCTTTATCTTCCTTTTTTTAAAAAAATGCTTGAAATCTATTTATTTTTATTTTTTTTTAAATTTTATTTTAGTTTGCATCATTCATTTCCACAAGATTTTGAGTTACATATTTTCTCCCCCTCTTTCTCCCACCCACCACCCCAAAACAGCCATCCCAGTGTGTCCCCCCTCTCCCAGTCTATTCTCTCCTATGTCACTTTTTGGTAGGACAGGATGGATCTCCCAACCACAGTGCCTGTGTATCTCAAGTTCCAGTTGGATGTAGTCAATAATAATAATAATAATAATAATAATAATAATAATAATAATTGCATATATAGATAGATAGATAGATAGATAGATGCACATTCATAACATTTGATTATCAAACTCCAGATTCCAGATTCTTTCTCCTCCTCCCTCGCCACCCACCCCCACTGGAAGGACAAGCAATCAAATACA
>CM053581.1:323323294-323339539 GCA_028627135.1 Pseudochirops cupreus | reverse complement strand
AAGACCCGACTGGTCGGCTTGGGGTGGTTTTTAGAAATTCTTGGTGAGCTCCTTCTAAGTTTGTTCAGAGTGTCAGAGAAGGGGCAAATCTGCCTGAGACCAACAGTACGAGGGACAAGCAGTCCCTTAAAGACATCTATAGGAGTCCAGAGAGCAGATATGCCCTGCTGCACCACGCCTTCAAACCATGAATATCCTGGTAACATTGTGTAATTCCGGATGAGTAATTGACCAAGCCCTATTATAGTATTACAAATAAGGGCCTAATAAAAACAAACCCTATTTAATATTAGTTCCCATTTCTGAAGCTATTTGTTACTTTAGAAATTATTTTCTCACCAGAACAGGTAAGTTAAGTAGCATGAATATTATTATTTCCGTTTTGCAGATGATGGACCAGAGGTTCCAGGAAAGGAAGCAACTTGTCCAAGGTCACATAGTAAGAAATCAGTAAAACCAAGACTCAAACCCAGGTTTCTTGATTCCGAGTCAAATATACTTCTATTATACCATACTGTCTCTCAAACAGAGATGGAGCACAAAGGTATATGACTTAGGATAATGCTTACTAGTTCAGAGAGAAACTCTGAGACAGTTCAGAGGCAAGGTTGGGGTTGAGGAATTAGCCAAACAAGCAGAAAAAAAATCACCAGATTTTGGAAGGTTTAAAATACTAGGCTGGGGAGTTCATATTTTACCATAAAGGCAGTAGGGAGCTAACGGAGTTTTTTGAGCAGGAGGGAGTTATGGTCAGTTCTGTACCTTAAGAAGATTGTTAAGGTAGCTATTGGGGGGGAGATGGCTAAGAGAGGAGAAAGACTGAAAGCGTGGAAAATCCCATTCCATTTGAATTCTTGAATTACATTGTGGTCATGTGAGTGAAGAGAAGGGAGGAGTGTGGGACAGTGGGAAGAATGCTGAATTTGGAGTCAGAAGGTGAGGTCATATCCCTTGTCTTCCCTTAGTAGCCTTTAAATCTTGGGAAAATCATTCGATCTATGTGGGCCTTTGTTTCCTCATGTATAAAAGGAACAGGTCAGACTTCTTGTTATTGTTATTCAGCTGTTGTGTCCCAGTTAGGGTTTTCTTGGCAAAGATACTGGAGGGATTTGCTGTTTTCTTGTTCAGATCATTTTACAGATGAGGAACTAAGGCAAATAGGGTTAAGTGACATAGCCAGGGTCATACAACTAATAAGGGCCTGAGGTCAGATTTGAACTCAGGAAGATGAGTCATCCTGACTCCAGGCCATGCGCTCTCTCCACTTCACCACCTAGCTGCCCTGAAGCTGGATTAGATGACTTTTATGATCCCTTTTAGCTTTAATTCTATGGTCCTATAGATAACTGACTATACATGGGAAATATGAGAAAGGAAAGAGTCCAGGGTGACTCAGAGGTTATAAACTGGGTGATTGGGAAGATGGTGGTGCCCTTGACAGATCAGAGAAATTTAGAAGAATAGGCATAAAGGGAGAAGATGAATCTGGGCTCTGTCATAGACCCTTCTCTTTTCTCCTTACACTTTTTTATTTGACCACTTGGTCAGTTCCCCTCAGTCTGATTATCAGCCATATGCAAATAAGTTCTAGATCTATAATCCAATGATAGTCTCTCTTCAGTCATAAATCTACAACTTCCTATTAGAGATTTTTAAATGGATGTTCAGTAGGTATCTCATATAGAACATGTCTAAAACTGGATTCATCATCTTTTTCTCCAAATATACTCCTTTTCCAAGTTTCCATTTTTCTGTTGAAGGTACTCCAACCCTTCCAATCATCCAGATTTGCAGCCTCAGTTTCATCTTTAATGCCTCATTTTCTCTTACTCCCATATCCCATCAGGTGTTACATTTCATAATTTCTAACTCCATAACAAGTATCACATCCATTGCCTTTTCTACTCACATAGCCACTATCCTAATATGCACCCTCTCATCTGGACAACTGCAATAGCTTCCTGCTTTGTGTCCATGTCTCTCAAATCTCTCCCCACTCATTTTTCAGGCAGTCAAAAATGTAGTTTTCCTAAAATGCAGGTCTGCCATCTTTCCCTACTATTTAATAAATTCTAGCTCCTTGCTCCCAACCCTCATTTCATATAGGATTAAATATAAATCCCTTTGTTTGGTCTTTAAATAATCTGGACACATCCTACTATTCCAGATATATTACACATTACTCTTCTCCACAAACTTGCCTTCTTGTTGTTCCTCATTTATGGCAATCCTTCCATCTTGGTCCCTTTCTGATAATTCAGATCTCTCAAAAAACCAGTTCAGGTTTCTTCTCAACAGTTCTTTCCATGTCTATCTCTTGGAATCCCCAATTTCTTTCAAGATTCAATTCAAGCTCTGCCTTCTACATAAGGTCTTTCCTGCTCTCTACAGCCAATACCTTCCCTTGCAAAGTTAGCTTGTATCTGTTTTTCATATGTTTATATAGAGATGTATATGTATATGTACATATGCACACAATACATACATATATGTACACATACATATGCATATACATATATGTATGTGTGTGTGTATATCTATATCTACATATCTATCTATCTACCTACACATGTTGGTTCCTCCACTCATGTAAGCTACTTGAGGAAAAGAGAAGTTTCAATTTTGTCTTTGTATCCCCAGTATCTGGAATATTACTAGGCAGAGCTGCTTAATGAATGTTTATTCATACTGGAGAGATTGGGTTTGAGATGCTGATAGAACATTAAGGAAGAGATGTGGCCATGAAGTGAGACTAGAGTTTAGGAGAGAGATTATGGAAGATCTTGGAATTATCTTCACAGAAATGATAAATGAATAATTGAAGTTACTCCCCTAGAGATAGATAAGTCTATCTCTCTCCCCCTCCTCATTAAAAAAAGAAAACTCCCCCAGCAAACTCCTTTATTCAGATACTGATGCTAATGAGGTCACTGAGAGTATAGAGAGAAAATAAAAGACCAAGAATAGAGCCTTGGGGGAAATTTATGCTAAGGAGACAGAACATGGATGGGGATCCAGTGAAGGAAACTAAGGAATGATCAGAAAAGTGGGAGAAAGAGGAGAGAATAGTTTTATAAAAGTCAAAGAATAAGAAAATCCAGCGAGAGTGGGATGCGTTGCAAGAGTATAATGAAACTCTCTGGAATGAGTCATGAGAGTTGATTGTTAAATTTTCAGTGTGAACATTTACATCTTGGAAACTGGCCAAAGCTACAAATCAATGCTTGATTTATTTTGATGATTGTCTAGACCTAAGAGAGTGATGGAGAAAATGTTAATAATGCAGATTAAATTTAAAAATGTTTCATGCACGCTTTCCCCCCACAGAGAGCTGGTTGGGAAATATTTACTATCATGCTTCTGGGTGCCTGATAGCATCACAAGTTGCAGAGCAGTCAAAGAGTTTGAGGACTGAAAAAAAAGTCATTAGATTGATCAATTAAGCTGTTCTTCATAACCTTGAAGCCAGCAATTTTAGTAGAAAGGCAGAATCGGAGAGGAAGAAGAGACAGCAAAAGTAGATCATTCTCATCTATTAGAAAAGGAGGAAAGATAGCTTAAGAGAATGGTAGAGTCAAGTGATTTCTTTTTTAAAATTGTTAATCATCTGGGCAGGTTTTAGGCAGCAAGAGAAGAAGCAGTAGATGAGGAATGATGAAGGAAAGGGAAAGATGAATGAGGGAAGTTCCCAGATGAGGTGGAAGGGAATGGGATCAAGAGCACTGATGGAGAGGATGACTTTGACAAGAAGAAGGGCCACCTCCTTCACAGGGACTAGATTAAAAAGAATCATGGGCGCAGGGTAGGCAAATATGCATTGGGGTTTGGAGGTGTGGAGTAGCAAAAAGTCTGCTGGTTCTTGGGGGTGACCTTTCTGAGCCTTCTATCATTTCCTGTGCTCCACCTTCCCTCCTAGTCAGCCAAGAAATATCAGAACTTTATTCTAAATCTTTGGATTTTATTAAAACTCTACCATATTCAGGTTTACCAGGATATCTGGATAAGAATGGATGTGATGGGCTAGACTGTTGGCAAAATCAGAAATGCTGAGCAAAAAAAATGCTGAGCTTGAATTGAATCTTGAAAGAAATTGGAGATTCCAAGAGATAGACATGAAAAGAACTGTTGAGAAGAATCCTGAACTGGTTTTTTGAGAGATCTGAATTATCAGAAATGGAACAAGATGGAAGGATTGTCATAAATGAGGAACAACAAGAAGGCAAATTTGTGGAGAAGAGTAATGTGTAATACCTCTGGAATAGTAGGATGTGTCCAGATTATTTAAAGGCCAAACAAAGGGATTTATATTTAATCCTATATGAAGTGAAGGTTGGGAGGGAGGAGCTGGAATTTATTAAATAGTAGGGAAAGATGGCAGACCTGCATTTTAGGAAAACTACATTCTTGACTGCCTGAAGAATGATATTCTGATATTCAAATTCTGTTTCTACTAATTGTTACCAATAGCTAGATTTTCCTTGAGTGGTGCATTAGATGAAACATGAGGTTGACTGTAAATATGGACACTGGACAATGAAAGAACATAAGGGTTTCCCATGTTAACTTTTAGACATGTAGTCATATACTGAAGTAAAGTGATATGTAACAAAGTGATTATAAGCATCCAATTCAGTTTAAATGCCATGCCCTTGTCATTCAGTATTTATTGGATTCTTAAAATTTTCACTTATGAACATGTGACAAATTCAGAAATTTATGATGTATCTGTTTTATACTTTATTATGTATGTGCATATATATTTTTAATATATAATTATATATAATGCATGATTTTAATAATATATTTTCAATGTTGTATACTTTATAATATATCTGTTAGATCAGCCATAATTAACTCTCATCTAAAGTGATTAAAATCTCTGGAATTATCTGATTTTTCTAAGTTCAGGAGAAGAGGGGAGAAAAAGAAAAATGAGGGATAGTCTTGATTTTTACAGGAATATAAGACATGAAGCAATATGATGAGAGAGGGAGGATGGGAGGTAACAAAGGAACCTTGAACAGAAAAGTTGGAATGGCAATTGGAAAATGTCCTCTAGAGATATGTGTGTCTCTGTCCCCCTTTCTCCTCTCTCTTTTTTTTTTTTTGCTTTTTGGAGGGGGGAAGGTAGGGCAGTTGGGGTTAAGTGTCTTGTCCAAGGTCACATGGCTAGTTTTTTGCGTTAAGTGTCTGAGGCCGAATTTGAACTCAGGTCCTCTTGACTCCAGGGCTGGTGCTCCATTAACTGTGCCACCTAGCCACCTAGCCACCTAGCCACCTAGCCATCCCTCCTAATTTTTTTTAAAAGTCCTTTATCCAGATGTTTCCAGTTACCTAGATGTTTGATGTTGTATATCAAAGATCAGCTCTTCAGATCCAGATGTTCCAAATTTTTCTTCTGATGGAGACAGACATGCCACCTAGCTGCCCCTCTTTCTGTGTAACTTTGACCAGCTGATGTAACTTCCCTGGACCTCTCTTTCCTCAGAGTCTTCCTGACCCTCCTGGCTGTAAACCCTATGTCTGGCATGTGGAAGATGTCACTTGCATAATTAGCACCTTACACGTAGTTTCTTAAGTGAGAAATTTTGTAAGTACTCATGAATATATTATAGTTCATATTTAGATAGAATCTTAAGATTTGACAGTTGGATTACTTATAACACCTCTGTGACTTAGATAATTCAAAGATTATTTTCCCCAACCTGATAATGGAGTGAATAAATCCCTAGCTTCCTTCCAAGCTCAGTTAAAGTGTCTTGCTATAGGAAGTTCATCTTGACGTCTTCCCTCTCTATTGGCTGGTGCCCTCTTGAATGAAATTACTTGCTGTTTCCTCTTCAATAGAATACAAGCTCCCTGAGCGCAAGAACCATTTCATTTTTGTTTTTGTATCCCCAGTAACTACTACAATGCACAGTATAGAGTAGTCACTTAATAAAACTGGTAATCCAGAGACTCTGTGATTTGTCCATGACCACATGGACACTGAGTGTCAGACCCAAGATAATACCCCAGATCTCCTGACTGTACACACAACATATTTTTTTACAATATCCCATTGCCTCGTCAAGCAAACCTCACTTCTGGGCTCTTTTCTTTTGATAGGTTTCATTAAAAGGGTCTTCACATGAGGGTCATAGATTCTTTTTATATTTATCATATTGTATCGTATCGTATCATATTGATTATTATATTATATTATGTTATGTTATATTATATTATATGTTCAATTTGCAAACCCTGGATTTTCCCATTGTTTGGGAATGGCATGTGAAAATTCCCCTCTGGAAGCTCTTAAATCTTCTTCAGGGTGACCAGGACCCATGGGAATGGGCAAGGCAGCACCGAGGGGTATGAAACCCAGAGCTGGGTAGCAGCTAGTGGACCAAGCTGAAAGGCAGCACTAAACATGAAACTCAGTCATGCTGTTCTAAAGCTTCAGCTGTGCCATTGGGAAAGACCATGGGTCAGCTATAGTAGTCTTCTCTGAATTCAGCCAGTTCTGAATTCAGAACACATGAATTTTTGTGCTCTGGTCCTAGACCCCAGACCAAGGCAACAATAACTGACTAACCCAAAGAGAATGTATGGTGGTGGTGGGGAGGAAGATTAGAGCAACAAGGAATGGAGAGAGTTGTCCAATTTGGGGATGGGATGAAGTGAAAGGAACTAATGAATGACTACTATCAGGGCTCCACAGCACTGAGGCATGGCAGGCTTCCAAGTTCTTTTCCTTACCTTTTTTTCTCTTAGATTAATAGAATTTATGGCACAGAAGACTTGTCCTGAGACTTAATCTACAGACCTGGAGTAAAACACATGCTTCCTGGAAGGATAATAGCAAGTAGACTGCTCTCTTGTGAGGCTCCTGTTGTTCCTACCTCATATTCCTCCTCCAATATGGTCAGGGTCACACCGACAGGGATATAGTGACTAGAAAGAAGCCTTAGAGTCAAGATAACTTGGCTTCAGGACCTACCTCTGACATACATTTCTCTGACCATCTCGTTGCCCAAGTCAGTTCTCTAAGGTTCTAAGTTATAGACAGTTGCTGACTTGTATTGATAGAGGGAGTTTGAATAGAGTTCTCTGCATGAAAGAAATCACAAATCTAGACCCTCATCTTTCCCTGTATCTAAAAAAAGAAAAATGAACAAAAAATCTTGCACTATCTACCTTAGAGGACAGTGGTAAGAATCATATGAGACCGTGAGTGTAAAAACGCTTCGTAACTAACTAAAAAGTAATGTATGTGTTTCAATTATTATCATCGTTATTTCTTGAAGTCCTACCTTCAGATTTTGCAATGGCAGAAAGGTGGCCCTGTGTTCTCGAAGGATAGGTTGCTAGAACTGAGTCTCTGGCAGGCTGAAAAGTATAGGCCCAGTGTTGGAATTAGTTGATGACCAATCTGACTAAGTCTGAAGAGCTCCATCACTACAAGGCTGAGAATTCTTTGAACCACAGATCTTCATGAAGGTTGTCTATCAGGCAGGGGTGTATAGGAGACAGTTTATACTAAGGGCCAATCATCAGTGTGAGCATTAACATCTCAGAAATCAGCAAAGGCTACAAATCAGGCCATGATTTATTGCTATGATGATTGTCTAGACTTAAGAAAAGTGAAGGAGGGGGCGGCTAGGTGGCATAGTGAATAGAACACTGGCCCTGGAGTCAGGAGGACCTGAGTTCAAATATGGCTTCAGACACTTAACACAATAACTAGCCGTGTGACCTTGGGCAAATCACTTAATCCCAACTGCCTTCCAAAAAGCAAAAAAAAAAAAAAAAAAAGAAAGGAAAGTGAAGGAGACAATGTTAATAATATGGAAATTAAACTTAAAAGTGGGTCATGTGTACATTTCTTTTTTCAGAGAGTCAGTTGTTAAACATTTATCTGCACATTCTTGCTGTTAAGGCACAGAGAGATATTCAGTCTGTGTGATTAATCATGAACCATAGATTCAGAGCTGGAAGGGAACTTAGTGACCATTCAATCCAATGCCTCAATTTATAGATGAAGACCTGAGTCCTGGACAGTTTAAGTGATTTGTCCAAAGTTCTGCACAGTCAAGTTTTAGCTTCTGTTCCTAAAAAGACAAAACAATTCTCTGTGCTAGTTTTGGGTACAGAGGCAGCAAGGAGATTTTTTTTCTTTTAGGTGGTGAGCAAATTCTGATCTAATTCCCTCTATTTTTCATAGAAAGCTATGAAGAGATACCTAAGGTCAGTAACATCCCCTTGAACTTTGCTTCTACTTCCTGTAACTGAAGTCAGCAAACTAGACAGAGGCTGTTGCATCAGGACATTTTTTTCAAATAATAAAAAGGTATCTCAGACTTCAGACAGTGTTGCCACAGTTTTGTACCATAGCCTTGGTTTCTTGCCAGGCTTCTGAGTTTCTGCACAGGTACATAAGGGCTGGTGGTTATTAAAATTTGATCCTGTAAAACAGGCTCCTAGTCGCTGAGTAGATGGTGAAATAGGTGAATTTTGTCAACCCCTTCTTGCTCCCTCTCCCACCATGTACCTGTGGGTCAACCTTTTTTTGATCTTAATGTTGGAATTAGAAGATCAGAGGTATAACCAGGGCAGAGAGAATGGGTCTTTGTCCTAGAGTGCCAAACTAGAAGTAAATAGAACAAGCTTCTTTCCTTTTATAGCCATGTCCCAGATGAACTCCTCCCCTGCACAGACCAGCCCAGTCCTCCCCAGCTCTGCTCCTTTCCCCAGAGGCAGAAGCTTCCAGAAATTGCCTTCCAGGAGGTGGGGCGAGGCACAATATCTTCTCTGACTCTTATCCATTGAGCAAGGGCCTGGAGTTTATCCTTCTATAGATCATTGCATCCTGACATTTCTAGGATTTCTCTCTGGACCTTTTCCATCCCTCCTTCCCCCACTTCTCCCTCACAAATAATGTCAAAAAATTTGAGGGCACCTTCTGGGCTCTTTGTCCATATAAGTTTTGTGCTGTTTGTACTGGGTGCCAGAATTGTTAATTATGGCTCTATGAGGAGACCTTCTCAGAATAATAATAGCACATATTTATACAGCATTTTAAAGATCATAAAGACCTTACCTCTCAATGACATTTTTGTTGTTGTGAGATGAGAACACAGAATGTTTTTGTTCAGTCAGACCCTGATTTGCCATTTTCTTCTCCAGTTCATTTTACAGATGAGGAAACTGAGGCAAACACGGTGAAGTGACTTGCCCAGGATCACACAACTAGTAAGTGTCTAAGGCCAGATTTGAATTTAGGAAGAAGAATGTTCCTGATACCAAGCCCAGTACTCTATCCACTGCTCTTGGAACATGCGACCTTAGAGTTGTTCAACATAGAACACTGTCACCAGAAGGGACAACAGGACACAGAACAGACACGGAGAGTCAGTCATGACTGAAATGACTCAGAAACAACCTGACACACTTTGCATTTGCATTTTAGGAAAATCACTGTAGCAACTCTGTGGAGGATGTATTGAAATGAGGAGAGACTTGAATGAAGCAGACCAGATAGGAAGCCGTTGAAATCCTGGTGGGAGATGACATGGGCCCAAAGTGGGGTGTACTAAGTAAAGAAGAGGGGATGAATATAACAGATGATGGGGAGGTATAAATGACAAGATTTGGCTACTGATTGGATATGTGGGATGAGGATGACTGAGGAGAGGGAGATAACAAGATGGCAAATTGGGTGACTAGAAGGATGATGATAGCCTAGATAGAAACAAGAAAGTTCAGAAGAAGATTTGAATTAAAGAGAAAACAAATACATTCTTTTAAAAGCATATTGAGTTTGAATTGCTCATAACATACCCAATTTGAAATATCCAATAATCACAGTGAAGTCATTTGAAGACCAATCACTTGAGCTCAACAGAGAGAATAGGGCTGGATATACATGTATGGGAGTCGATTATATAGAGATGGTAATTAAATCTGTGGGTGCTGATGAGGTCACCAAGTGAGAGAATGTAGATGCCCAGGGCCCCCATTCTGCCTCTCGGTTACATGGAGACATCCTGTGAGACAACCCACCCAGGCCTCTCCTCAGGGAAGTGTTTTATTCAAATTATCATAAGTTCATAATATGATTTAGATAGATCAGGAAAGGATCATAGAAGTCATTGAGTACAACCTCTTTGTTTGGCAGTTGATGAAATAAAGCATCAGAAGACAAATCCTAAGTCAGACGCCTACTGGTCCCTAGCCTTTCTGTGTCTCTGTTTGATCATCTGTAAAAGGAGGGAGTCAGACTCAATGACTCCTAAGGGGTGTGTGTGTGTGTGTGTGTGTGTGTGTGTGTGTGTGTGTGTGTGGTTATGTGGCACTCCCCTATGCTTGAAGGAAAAAGGCTAGTGAGTAGGCAAGGCTACTTCTAATTCTGTTATCCTGTCATTTCATCCAGCTGAGGCCCATAGATATAAAATAACTCTCCCATGGTCACGAGTGCTCTGACTCCAAAATCCATGTTCTTTCCTTTTAATAGGTCACCTCCTTTTTGCTTTACCCCCTCACCATAAAAATTCCATTCCCTTGATAAGTGGATGTAAGGTATATGTCAACACACCCAGGCACACCTAGTCAACCCTCTGCATGCCTATAATTTTCTTAGGATAACTTCTCTCTGCTTTCACAGAGGAAATACTTAAACTAATTTACATTAAGGTATCGATGACTAATACTTGATAAATGTAATTAATATTCTTGCTCTGCCATGGGGTTCTGATTTTAAATGAGGATAGATGCCTGGAGAGGGTGATATTTAACATTAACTAATCTTTAACAGTGTAATTTTGGTAACCATCTTAGGCTAATAGGGGTATTTTGAGGAGTAGACTGCCCTTTTTAATGTCTCTCAAATTACGTCTTAAAAGCTGGAGCCTATTCTTATGCACATAATAAGTCCTTCCTCTAAGCATTATTAAAAATTCAGAAACCAAATTATTTTTACCCAATAAAATAAAAGAAAATTTTCATCTTGGTCACATTATCATAGGTATATTATTCTTGAGGTCTTCCAATATAGAGTATAAATCTTGGAAGGCAAAATGTAATTGAAATTCTTTTGTTATCCAGAGATGATTCCAATAGCCACTCATACTAAATATCTGTAGTATGATCACTTCTTAAAGCTTCCTCCTTGAGTTTTCTTTTAAAATAAAAAAGTTCTCTAGTTTACATTATTGCTGGCTGGCTAAATTTTGCTTAAAAAATTAAGTCTTTTAGTTACAATATTAGAGGCTATAAGAAATGTTTAACATGTTCTTGTGGAAAACAAAATTCTGATATTCCCAGGATATTGAATGAAGACCTCAAGCATTCAAGAGGACTCTGAAATTACATCAGCCTCCTGTCCAATTAGCCACCTGCTTATCTTTTCAGGTTCATTATATGCTACGACTCTTTACATACTTTACGTTCCAGACAAAATGGCCCAAGCAACCAATCAACATTATTCAATAAGTCCCTACTGTATTTCAGTCACTCTGCCAAATGGTAGGGATGTGAAAATAAAAGTAAATCATTCTCTGCCCTTGTTCCAATAGGGGAGATAACATTTACATATATAACCAAGTAACTCTGTTGGGGCTGCTCTCCCAAACTTTTACTCAAGCTTCTGTTTTGGGGTCCTCGGAGAGGTAGTTGCTACTTACCACTCAGAGGTTAGGGGTGACTTAAGGGATGTATTTCTGGTACTGTTAATCATAAGACTCTACTGGTGTGCTTCCCTTTAATGAGAAGCCCATAGATGTTTAGTTTATGGTAAAGTACTCACTAAGGTGGTAGAGTAAGAAGGTTGGTAGAAAAACATTAGTTGGTACAAAACATCACCATACCCCCAGATTCTGGAGTGCGATTTCCTACAAATACACACTGGTCCATTGAAAGAGTGAATTCAGACTTAGAATATGATAGAAATGAGTCAATCAATCCATCAGTCAACATTTATTAAGCATCTTCTGTGTGCCAGGCATTGTGTTAAGTGCTGGGGATGCAAAAAGAGGCAGAAGATGTCCCTGCCCTCAAGGAGCTTACAATCCAATGGGGGAGACAACATGCAAACAAATACATATGAAGCAAGTTTTATACAGGATAAATGTTGTTCTTCAGCTGTGTCTGACTCTTTGTGATCTCATTTGGGGGTTTCTTGGCAAACATACCAGAGTGGTTTGCCATTTCCTTCTCTAACTCAGAATGGAAGCAAACAGGGTTAAATGACTTGCCCAGGGTTACACAACTAGTAAGTATTGGAAGCTGGATTTGAACTTAGGTCTTCCTGACTCCAGTCCAGGTGCTCTATCCACTGTACTACCTAGATGCCCATGGGATAAATAAGAAATAATTAATGGAAGGAAGGCACTGGAATTAAGAAGGATTGGGGAAGGCTTCCTGTAGAAGGTGGGGATTTTGATTTGGATCTAAAGGAAACCAGGGAGGCCAGCAATCAGAGTGGAGGAGGGAGAGCATTCCAAGCACAGGACACAGTCAGAGAAAATGCCTCGAGCTGAGAGATAGAGGGTCTTGTTGAGAAACAGCCAGGAGGCCAGTATCAGTGTGTGGCAAAGGAGTAATTCCCAACTCTCAGCATTTTATAGTCTAGAAGTTCTTTCCTGAGCCCATAGTCAGCATTCTTCCCTCGTACAAGGAGTCATGGCCCTCCCTGTTTGGGTGGTTGTCTTTCTGAATTCATTTGTCCTCAGTATGCCTGTCTGCTTCTGACTAGGTGCATTGTCTCTTCCTGATCCAGTATTCTGGATCCCAAACCATAGCATTGTCCGCTACTAGTGGAGTCTCTCCAATGACCTAGTTATGGTGAAGTGAGAGAGCGGGGAGATATTTTCTTTTTCTTAAGAGTGATTCTCACTCAGGGATCCCACTCCAAACTTGGAGTTCTACAGTCCTAGACTGTTCTACTTCTGGATTGACTGCTATTTGAATATACAAGCCCAGGTATGTCTGACTTTTTTTTTTTTTTAGCCAACTATATGTCATTTCCTGTGTGGTATGACTTGTTTTCATACAATGATCAAAATGCTATAATGCTCTCAGATTGATTAATAACTTTTTTCATACATTATGGTGGGATTGTAGGAAAATTCTATAGGACTTAGCTTACACTGTTGATTGATTCAACTGAAGTTTCTGAGTTTTCCGCGATTACATTAATTGAGGTGGAGGTGGGTTCTGCCCCTTTATATAAATATAAACAAGACATATACAAATCAAATACAAAGTCACAGGCTTGAAATTCAGTCTCCTGTGGCTGTGCCTTTGTAAGTCTGAGCCTATGATTGGGATTCACTCCTCTTATTCTCCACTTCTTACAATTCCTAGTTTCCCAGTTTTCTTCAAAACTCATCTCAAATTCTACTTTCAATAGGAAACCTTTTCTGATTCACCCTCAGTTTTCTCTGGGATTTCCTTCTGGCTCTAAAACCTATGTGTGGTGTATAAAAAGTTGGAAGGACATAGTTTCTGCACAATTAATAATTTTATTAGTAATGCTAGTATATTATTAATAAAAGGATGGCCTCTCTTAGACCAGATCATGGAACCTACTCAATACTTGTGGGTGTGTAATTTTTTGTTCTTGGTTCTTGAAGAGGACCATGACATCAGAGAGATGATTACATGTGATAGCAGCTAGTACTAAACATCTGTGCTATAATTACTCAATGCCTATATGCCCTTGGAAGAGTAGATGTTCCTGAGGATAGAAATAAGCTCCGATTGGTTAACAAGTAATGAGAAAATGAATATTATAATGAAAGGTGAACCTATTCTATTGGGGGGAACCCGACTGACTTTGACCATGTTATCTACTTCCAAACCACCCCCAGCCTTGGGAGAGCTAATCAAAGAATTTATCCCCATCCAAATCTGAGTAGAACACAATGAACTTCCCCAGCTGGGTAAGGTCTGAATGGTATTGAGGAGAAAGTTAATACAATCTCATTATCAGTAATGTCCTTCAGAGACTGGTTTGCCCTAACAAGGTTTCAGAAACTTAACACATTTTTAACAAAAATTAATTTATGGGATAAAACAAGCACTTCCATAACACAATACAATAAAAAGATGATTACATGGGAAACTGCAAATCTACTATGCATAACTTGCTATTCCTTTCAAATATATAACAAAAATTATCATACACATTTCTTTTTTTCTTTTTTCATCCCAAACCTCTCCTGTCCTAGAGATGGCTACCATTAGAAACACACACACACACACACACACATATGCATATATATATATATATATATATATATATTTATTTATATATATGTATGTTCATACATACTCCTATTTACCAGTTCTTTCTCTGGAGACAGATAGTGTCTTTCTTCATATGGCCTTTATAGTTAATTTGGGTATTTATAGTAGTCAAAATAACACATTCCCTCAAAGTTGTTCTTAAAACAATATTGTGGTTACTGTATACAGTGCTCTCCCGGCTCCACTCACTTCACTCTTCATTATTTTATGCAAATCTTTCCATGTTTTTCTAAAAATCATTGAGCTCAACATTTCTTTTTTCTTTTTCTTTTTCAACATATTTTTAATGAAATTGTCATGCTTTACCCTTGGGGGCACGTATATAAACTAATGGTATTATATCATTCTTTATGGTGCTTTAAAAAATACTGTAGTTTTACTGTTTATCTCTTTTTTGTTTGTTTTTTTTAATTAAATTTTTATGTTTATATTTTAGTTTATGTCATTCATTTCCATAAGATTTTGAGTTACAAATTTTCTTCCTGTCTTTCCCCTACCCACCACCTCAAAATAGCAATCCCACCATGTACCCCTTTCCCCAGTCTGCTCTCTCCTATATCCTTCCCCATCCCTCCTCCCACTTTCCAGGAGGGCAAGGTAGTTCTCCATACCCCAGTGCCTGTATATCTTATTTCCCAGTTGCATGTAAATAATAATAATAATTTTTTAAGCATTTGATTTTACAACTTTAAATTCCAGATTCTTTCCCATCCTCCCTTGTCACCCACCCTTACTGGAAAGATAAGCAATTCAATATAGGTTGTGCCTGTGTAGTTATGCAAA
The DNA here is from genome assembly GCA_028627135.1 of Pseudochirops cupreus. Classification (NCBI taxonomy): domain Eukaryota; kingdom Metazoa; phylum Chordata; class Mammalia; order Diprotodontia; family Pseudocheiridae; genus Pseudochirops; species Pseudochirops cupreus. The sequence continues at coordinate 323,324,467 of CM053581.1, read as the reverse complement.
ACATTTCCATAGTGGATATATTGTGAAAGACTGACTATATTTCCCTCCATCCTATCCCACCCCCCCTACTTGTTCTACTCTGTACTTTGACCCTGTCCCTTTTCAAAAGTATGGGCTTCTAACTACCCTCCCCCTCAACCTGCCCTTTCCTCCATCATCCCCCTCTCATTCCCTTCCCTCCTACTCTCCTGTAGGACAAGATACCCAATTTAGTGTGTATTTCATTCCCTCCCTAAGCCTAATTCAATGAGAGTAAGGTTGACCCATTCCCTTTTTCCTTCCTGTTCTTTCTCTCCATTGTAACAGTTATCCCTTGCCTCTTCTATATGAGATAATTTACCCCACTCTGTCTTTCCCCATCACCTCTCATTATATTCCTCTCTCACCTCTCAATTTCACCTTTAAAATATCATTCCTTCCTATTCAATTGATCCTGTGCCCTCAGTCTATGTATACCTGTACAGATATATACACACACTCACATATGTATTCATATGCACATATACTCTCCTATATAGACGTATCTATATCTGTATCTATATCTATATCTATATATATTCCCTTCAACTATCCTCATACTGAGAAAAATTTCATAAGTTACAATTATCATTTTTCCTTGTAGGCATGTAAATAGCTCAACTTTGATAAGTTCCTTATGATTTCTTTTCCCTGTTTACCTTCTCATGCTTTTCTTGCTTTCTTTTATTTGAGTGTCAAATTTTCTATTCAATTCTGTTTTTTTTTCATCAAGAATGCTTTAAAGTCCTCCACCTCATTGAATGACCATATTTTCCCCTGAAACATTATACTCTGTTTTGCTGGGTAAGTGATTCTTGGTTTTAATCCTAGCTCCTTTGACCTCTGGAATATCATATTCCAAGCCCTTCGATCCTTTAATGTAGACGCTGCTAGATCCTTTGTTATCCAGATAGTGTTTCCACAATATTCAAATTGTTTCTTCTTGGCTCCCTGTAATATTTTCTCCTTGATCTGGGAACTCTGGAACCTGGCTTTAATATTCCTAGGAGTTTTCTTTTTGGGATCTTTTTCAAGAGGTGATCAGTGAATTCTTTCAAGTTCTATTTTGCCCTCTGCTTCTAAAATATCAGGGCAATTTTCCTTGAGAATTTCTTGAAGGATGCTTTCTAGGTTCTTGTTTTGATCATGGCTTTC
>CM053581.1:323279456-323299510 GCA_028627135.1 Pseudochirops cupreus | reverse complement strand
TAAAAATGCATGGCCCTTTAAGCACTTAACCACTCCCAGACTCCTCCCTAATCCTACCTTTGCCCACCTATTTAGTATAATGAGCCTCTGACTGACAGTTTTATGCCTTTAAAATGACACCTCTATCCCCCAGCACCTTGCAGGTCTTTTTCTCTCCCCGCCCCCCCTTCCCTGCCTGCTGAAAAGTGTAACTTTATAACTCTGCCTTAAATCCCTATCAGCTTGCAGCCCTTGCCTCAGTGAAACAATAAACTTTTATGATTCTACCAAAGGACAGCTGGGTCCGGTAAATTCTTTTTCTGACAATGAACCTAGAATGGATTTCATTAGAAATCCCACACCCCTTCTCCTTCATCAGTGCCACAAGCCTTATATCAACCACATGGTGTGTGTCGTCAGTCAGGTGGTTCTGTATACTTTTGGCTATTGGGCCAATGAGGGGAGAAGACTTACACAGGAAAAACCCTGTCTATTTACACAAAGTCGGCTTCTCCAAAGCATGGATTCATCATTACAACTAGGCTGAGCATGGAAAATAGGACTGAATCCATCAGGTTGCCTCAGAAAACCAAAACACAGAATGTTATTCTGAGTGGGATAGCAATGTGGTGGTGCTCTGTGCTAAAACAAAGCTAAGCAAGAGAATTGAGAAACAGAAATGGAGGAAACCAGGGTAAGTCACCATTGTGTGTCAGGATGTTGCATTCCACCTTAGAGAAAGAGCCCAGAGTCCAGCTGAGTCAAATTCTGTCCTCACTTGGAATACAGACTGAGGCCGAGGAAACATGAATTATACAGAGTGGGAAGACTGAAACTACTTTGAGATACAGTAAGGGGAAGAACGCAGAAAATGAGAAATGGGAGAATTTAATGGAAAAAATACTGAAATTACCAAAATCCTCAAGAAAAAAAACTCAGTTGAAACTTGGAACATAAGCAGATAAACCAACGGGGAATATATTAATAACAGAAGAGCATATGGCCTCAATATTAACTAAAGAGTCCAGACATCTATGAGTAAATATTGTAAGAAAAAGAAAATGAATCAGCTCTTGATGAGTCTGGGGACCCTACAGATTCCCAAGAAGGCATAGAACCACAGCATAATGTTCTTGAATGACTTAAAAGAGAAATAAAAATTGTGGAAGTAGAATGTATGGCCTCCATGACAGATATAATTGACAGAATAAAAAAAGATGTTAGCAAGTCTCACCAAATAAACAAAAGAGAAACTAATTTGTTGTAAATGCCAATACATAAAAGTGAAGGACAGTCTGGAAGAAGAGAAGCAAAAAGCAGTAACGTGATTTCCACACAAGTGAAACCTATTGATATTGAAGACAGAATGCATAAGGGAGACCTAAGGATTGTAGGTCTCCTAGAAGAACATGAGATCAACTTGCCCATAAAAGAGAGAATAGAATGAAATGGAAATTATAATCCAAAATGTGTTGCTTACGAGAAAGATATTTGAAACATAAAGATTCATAAAGAATTAAAATGAGGGGTGCGTGAGAATTTATTATGCTACAAGTGAATTCAGAAAAGGAGAGATGAGAATCATGATCTTATGCAAGGCAACAGCAAAAAAAAAGTAATCGGTTAAAGTGGAAAATCAGGGAAACTACATTATTCTCAAAAACTTTACAGGTAATAATTTCCATACAAATATGCACACATCAAATAACAGGGCATCTAAGTTCTTGAAAATAAATCACAGGGAAGAATAGAAAGCAAAACTATTAGTTGGCTTCAAAGTATCTTTTTTAGACCTAGATTAAAATAGCAAGAAGAAAATGAAGAATTTAGGCAATGGAAGAGGATTTTGGAAAAGTTAGCTGTGTTAGAATTCTGATAATTACTGAAAAGGAATAAAAAGGAGATTACATATGTTTCAGTTGTATACAACATCTTGACAAAAGCTGACAGTGTATTTAAGCATAAAAAAAAATCATAAGTAAATACATCAAAGCAAAAAAAAAAGTCAAATACTCTCTTTACTTATCACAGCAATATAAAAGTGATTGTCACTAAAGGGCCTCTAAAGAAAGGCTCCAAGTTTAAGCAGAGATGAAAGAATTTAATCTTTAAATTTTGGTGTTTCAAAAAATGTCATAGAAAAAAATGAATAATTTCCTTAAAGAAAAATTGCAATAACTATACAACATACAAAACCATTTTGGATGCAACCAAAGTAGTTATTAAGGACAAATTCATATTGCTAAATAATATTGTAAATGAAAGAAAGAATCAATGAATCAGAAATACAACCAAAAAGAAATCAAATCTCACAACAAATGGAGAGAAAATAAAGGAAATTATTAGAAACTAATAAATAAAAAAGTCCAGGACCAAGTGATTCACAAGTCAATTCTATTAAACATTCAAAGAATAATTAACTCCAATATTAGCAAGATTGGGAAAGGAGAAATGCTAGTAATGATATATGCTTGATCAGTGAAACAAATTACTAATAAAGGATCCCATTCATAAGGTAAAATTTAAGTGACGTATTCCTACTTCTCTGCTTCTCTTCTATTCTCTAACCTCGGAGCCCAGTCTCTGATTCTCATACATTCTCTCTCTTTCTCATTAGTCACTTTATGATCAGGTCTTCAGATGATGTTACTTTTGCTTATGACTGTTCTTTCCATGAATCTACTCTCCCTCTTCTGTTTCCCCCTCCCTTATCTCTATCTCTGCTATATATCTTTACCCAAGTTTTTTGTGTGTTCTTCTTTCTGTTATGAATTTAAAATAAGAATGAGGTGCACAGAATATCTGCTTGTACCCCTCCCCCCCAACTTATTCCTTGATGTTTCTGTACTCCTCTTTTTAGGTTCTCCACTTATGTGAGATAGTCAATACCTTCCTCGCCTTCCTCATTTCTTTCCCAAGATATTCTTTTCCCTCTTTCTTTTCAATTTGTCTTATTGCAACTCACTTTTTGACTCTGGAAGTCATCAATTAGGAGTCTAAAGGAACACTTATCTCTTCATTCCCATTAGAATGGTAACACTCCATCCCCTTCCAAATGGAAAATACATTTTACTTTGTGAGGTTTCTCTTGATTCTAGTTTGTGGATTTCTACATTTCTACTCAGCTCTAGTCAATTCATCAAGAATGCTTAAAAGTTCTCTTTTCTATTAAAGTTCCATTCCTCTTACCCCAAGATTATTTTTAGTTTTTCAAAGTGAGTTATTCTTGTTATAACCCTTTACCTTTTGTCTTTTGGAATATCATATTCCAGAATATTTTCTCTCTATAGCAGTTGTGATCCTGAGAGCAGTTTCTTGACATTTGAGCTCTTTCTTTCCGTCTGCTTGTAATTTTCTGTTTTATTTTGCTATGACATTCCTGAATATTTTCAGTTTGTTGGGATTTTTCTTCAGGAGGTGACCAAAGGATTCTCCCTATTTGTGCTTTACTATCCAGTTCTCATAAATCTACACACTTACCTTCTAAAAGTTCTTGAAAAATAGTGTTCATATTTCAGTTTGGACATTGTTTTCAGGGAGTCTGATGATTATTAAATAATCTCCGCTCAACTTGTTTTCCAAGTCAATTATTTTGGTAGTAGATACCCTTTCTCTTTTTTCCCCCATAATTAATACTTTTTACATAATAGAAACCTTTCTTTTTATTATCAAAATTTTGTTCTAATATTTGTTATGTCTCATAAATTCATTAAGTCATTTGCTCCACATAAATTTTCAGCCAATACACTAATTAGATAATATTTTCCATCTTTCTAAACTATTTATTCTTTTTTACATTCTTTTTTCCAGAACAATTATTCCCCTTATAATTTCAGTCTTTTTTATCTCTTTATTCACCCTCAGAGTCATTATGAACATGCTTTTTTTTCAGATTCTGCTTGTACTTGTTGTGGACTTATGCTTCTTCTGGGTACATCTTAACCTATAAATAATTCCAACAACATTTATTTATTATGTCCTGTGTTTTCTTATATATAGTTCCTGGTTTAAGACATCATACAAGGATCAGACTCTTGACTGGTCAGACTCACTCTTCAATGGTATGGCCAGACCCTTTGTGGGGGGCTTTCCTTGATTTTAGGGGCTCCTGCAGCTGTTTTGCATTTCCTTTCATATATCTGGCCTCAGAGCACTAATAGGTTTCTGAATTCTTGGTCAGAGCTCTGAGGACTTCTGGCCCCTAGAATGTCACCCTTAATTGTGCTTTGGTCTTTGAGTGCCCCACATATTCCCAGTTCAAGTGCATCATTTTTCCATCCCCCTTCTACCTGCTATAAATAACTTTAAGGGTCTAATTGCATAGTATAATGAACTCTGTATTTATTCAGCAATAAACTAAAATATAACATTAAAGAAACTAAAGCACAACATTCACAACATAACATAGCAACTTATTACTAAGGTGGCCACATAGTCTTAAATGAAACATATCATTCAGTTTATCCTATAGTCATCTTTAAGGGGTAGCAGAAAATACAAAAACCATCCACCCCTAAGTCACAGTAATTTACAATCTCATCATCAATACAGAGTATCCAAGTAGAGTACTCTTTCATCTTAACTCGAGACTGACTTCCAAACCCCACAACTCCTTCTCCACAGGCTTACCACTTCCAACTCTTACCTGGATTCATGGCTAGGCAGCTCTCTGCTCCCACTCCACATCTCAGCTCATGGAGATTGCTCCACTCCAAGCTCTTCACAGTTCCTGTTTCTAGGAAAACAAAGCTTAACAGGGATGCAACATTTGCACACATTACCTGTGTTATCATCTCATTTCACTTTCTGTCTGAGAAACCAATACAGAACAACAGACAGGACTTCTGTCTGAGAAATCAACACAGAACAACAGACAGGACTTCTGTGTGAGAAATCAAAACAGACCAACAGACAAGACTTCTGTCTAAGAAATCATTACAGACCAACAGACAGCGTACCAACATCACAAAGATTCTCTCTCTCAGTTCTGTCTGTTCCCAGCTCTGCTCTTGCTCTTAACTACTCTTTCCTGTTCCACCCATTTTGCAAGCTTCTCCCACTGTGGGATCCCATGTGATTACATTCACCCTATTGAAGATCAGGGGAGATCTTCAAATTCTCTTAGGCCTATTAAGGGTAGGTAAAATCTTGTCTATTATTATCTTATCTATTAAGGGCAACACAATGTATTCCTTTTCCAATCAAAGACTCTTGATACAATCAAAGGCACTTGATTAGCTAAAACTCATTGCAGAAAAATAGCGAAAAACCCTATTTTGCTTGCCACCACACCAACCTCTACAGTATTCTGGCTGTTTTTTTCTGCAGTTCTGAAATAGATGAAGGCATTTACTTCAGTTTCTTTTGAGGATTTCTTTACTGTCAGTTCTCCGGGTTCTTTGTCAGATATATCTCTTCTTTAGGAGAGCTGGCCTTTTCTATTGCTTTCACAATGTCATTTTACCCCCAAATCTCCAGGTATAATTTTAATATGTACCAAGAAAAAAATAGAGCCTGGAGACTTTGAATCCAGAGGTCACATTGAACCAATGGCTAAAAGATGATACCTATAAATACTTCAGTCCTCTCCAGTTATGATAAATCAAGTGTAAAGATATCAGGGAGGTTATGGTTGAATACATTCAAAGATTTATTGGCATCCTGAAATAAAAGCTGAATAAGATAACTTTCAAAGTATTAAATGTCTACATAATGGTAATGTTTAAATATACTTTAACAACTGTAAAATGGACCAAAAAGATTTGGAAGGTAATTTAACAAAACTGTATAATTAATAAAGGTAGGACCCACCTCCCTTAAGTAGCTCACAAGATTAACGCCTTCCTGCCAGAAAAAGAAGACTAGGATTAACAAACATTCTACACATGATAAAGAGGTTAAAAAAACTATAGAAAAGTTTTTGGAACTTTCAGATCACTCCACCAAACAGTAAAGGATGTTAACAAGCACGTATTATTGAATTTGTCAATTGTAACACAAGTGATTGTCTCCAGATAAGACTCAATGAAGTTAAGTGACATGCAAAAGGAGTTAGTTTTAGTACAGAGGCAGGCCATCTCTCCTTTTGAATCTGGAAGGACAGAACATCCACAAAAGTCAATCTCTAATGGTCACTGGGATATAAACATGACTCCGGGGTTCTCTAAGGTTTTGAATATGATCCCAGTGAAGAACTATATGTCTATCACCTGAGGATCAGCCTAGATAAGAACAAAAATTCTTATCATCCTAAATTGGTTTTTAATTGATTAGTTCTTTGGCCATGGTTACTTACAAGAGGAATAGAAGAGTGGAGTTGAGGCAGGTCACAGGTTAAACAGTTTCCATCATTTCAGTAAAATAAGTGATTGGGTCATTTTATTTCATATTCTAATTCACATTTTATTTATCTGTGTCCATGATTTATTTCCTCCCACAAGATCACAAACTCTATAAGGATAACAAATCTATCTTTTGTTTTTTAGCTGCAGTCAAACTTTAGCTTTATTAATATTGTTGTATTTATATTACTTACAATGGGTGCAATGGAATTTTCTAAGTTTTTCAATGGAATGACTTGAGGCAGTTTGGAATAATATCATATAGTATTGATACTTGAGTAATACATTTTCAGAATATTCTGTAGTATAATATTACATTACAAATACTTCGCAGAAAACCAGTTTTAACAGGAATGGGATTTTTTGGCCAAGTGAGTTACTTCTAAGTGAACAAACGAATTCCTTCCCAGCTACATCTTCCTGGGTTGCTGAGACTCAGGTAAAAGGTCATTTCTAAGGGATGGCATCTATTTGGAACTGCCACTTGATTTTCATTTACAGATATCTCCCTTTGCCCTCTTCAAAACACTTTCTCTCCTCTTCTACCTCTACCAGCAGCCGAGGTACAGGGAGTGTCTTCCCCTCTTTGCTGAGGGACACATAGGTGACAAAGGTACTGGCAGTGCAGTAGATTTCAATCTCCATGGACTTATTGCTCATGAAGATCATGCATCCAGAAAAGGTGATGATATCTTATTGACTACTATAGGCTCCAAAGCTAACAGGGTATTGCCCATAGTACAGAACTTCTCTAATACTTCAATGTTAAGCCTTCTAAAGATCTGCCATGTTGTCAGTGTGGTGGGTACCACCACTGATGTAAATCAAAAACAGTTTTCATGAGTTGATGTAAGTAAAAAAAAAATCTCTACATCTGGGCAGCCAATCTTCTGGTGATTAATCTCTTTGAACACAGCTAAGCTGATCTTCTACTGCAAAGTATATCATGGGGCTCAACTTGGAGATTTGCCATGTTGGAGAAACAGGCCAGACTTTGTGCTGCATTACCATATCTTTCAAAAACTCCATCACTTGGACAACAGGAGGAGGCACAGGTGTACTGCTCGTTGTTTGGGTCTAGAGAAGAAATGTCAAAATTTGAATAAAAGCACACTAATGTCACAACACAACTGCATATGCCTCAAAGCTATTCTAAGTTAGTCTTGATTAGGCTTTCAAGCAGTGGACAAGATAATTCTTTTTTAACCACTGCCAATATAATGTCCTTCTTTTTCAACCTTAGGAAAGGAGCTTGCCTTTTCTACTCAAAGAAACAAGGAAGCCCCAAACTAACTTATTTTCATATATCCTCTTTAGTCTTGTCTATGGTACTTTCAGCAAAATGTAGTTTCTGGGTTTATCTCATTCACTTAGGTCTATTTTTGTTTTTGCTTTATCTGAGATCATAAGTGCTACCTCTGCTTTTTTTTAACTTCAGAGGAAGTAACAGATTCTTCTCCAGCCCCTTATTTTAACTCTGTAATATTTTTCTTTTTCAAGTGTCTTTCTTATAAACTACATATTGTTAGAGTCTGGTTTCTAATACGTTTTGCTATCATCTTCCATTTTATCAATCAGTTCATCCTGTTCACATTCACAGTTATGATTGTTAACTGTGTATTTCCCTCTGTTATATTTGGTTTTTGTTTGTTTTGTTTTTATTTTTACTCTTTCCCTCTTTAAGAGTCTGCTTGACTTCTGGTCTCTGCTTTACTTCCTTTCATCTTTCACCTACCCTTCCTCTTAACTATTTTCCCTTTCTCTAAATCCTTTCCGTCCTACCTTCTTGCTGGGTAAAATGAATTTCTGTAATCAAGTATTTATGTATTGAACTAGGTCAGATGAGAATGACATTCAAGTGTCATTTGCTCCCCTACTGCTTCTCCCATTGCATATATGCTTCCTTGCATGCCCCTTTCATGTGAGATAATACTCCCCATTTTTCCTCTCCATTCCCCATTTCCCAGTGCATACCTATTGTGCACTCTTCCATTCTTCTGAATTCATTTAAATCACACTCATATCTTCTGTTAGGCTTTTTCTAAGACCTCTGCTGATGATAAAGTTCTGAGGAGCTACATGTATTATTTCTCTATATAAGAATGTAAACAGTTTAATCTTATTAAATCCCTTATGATTTCATACTCATATTTCACTTTTTATACTTCTCTGGGGTCCTGTGTTTCAATGTCAAATTTTCTATTCAGCTCAGGTCTTTTCATTAGGAATGCTAGAAAGTACTCTATTTCATTAAAGATCTATTTTTCTCCCATAGGATTATATTCAGGAGGTTATTCTTGGCTATTATCTTAGATCCTTTTTCTTCTGGACTATCATATTCCAAGCTCTCCAGTTTTTTATAGTGGTGTCTGATAAATCTTGTGTGATCTTAACTGTGACTTCATGGTACTTGAATTCTTTCCTTCTGGTTACTTGTAGTATTTTCTTCATGAACTGGAGCTCTGGATTTGAGCTATAATAATCCTGAAGGTTTTCATTGAGAGTTTCTTTGAAAATGTGAGATTTTTTTCAGTTTCTATTTTGATATCTGATCCTAAGATATTTAGGCAGTTTTACTTATAACTTCTTGAAATGCAAAATCTAGGTTCATTTTGTTGTTGCTTATAGATTTCATATAGTCTAATGATAATCTCTCCTTGATCTATTTTCTAGTTCATTTGCTTTTCCTATGAGAAATATCATATTTTCCTTTTTTTTTTTTAGTCTTTTGGCCTTGACTTTGACATTTATTTTACTTGCATTAAGAGAAAAGGATTTGAAAGCTTGGAACTCTATTGTTGACAAGCAGTCCACTTATGGCACATAATTTTCAATGGTGGGGAGGAGGGGCAGTGTTGAGTGGGTATTCACTTTTACTGTCATTTCACTCAATTCTTATAGCAACCTTGGGAGAGAAACAGAGCAGAGAGTACAAACCATCATTTTAAAGATTAGTAAGCTACAGACCAGAAAAGTTGAGCAAACTACTTCAAGTCATATAAATTATAAATGCGAAATGGAGACTGAATCCCCAGAGAACCCAGGTCTCCTAATTGCCAGTTTAGTACTTCTACCATCTCACACTGTCATTATACACTATGATGCCAGGCCTCCCTTATCTTTCAGTAGACAAAACAATGGTCAAATTAATTTCATAGGATATATCCCTTCTACCTGTCATCTTCACACACATACACACACAATCCATCAATCAATCTTTGGAAATCCTTTGGGTGAGATAGGATTCTCTCTTCCCTACAGTTAACTAGACTGGTTGGTTTTTTTCACATACCAATTTTGAGGTGGAGCGATGGGACTGACTCACCTTGTCATTAAGGGAGTGGTGTTCATCTTGGCCTCCCACCTAATGCCTAATAGTAAACCTGCTATTAAGAATGAATTCCCTTCAGCCTTGCCAGTTCTCCTCAGGATTTGCGTGACTTTTGTCTTTAGTGAATGCTGGGTTCTGGGTTTTTATTATTGCTATCATCAACATATTATTATTTTATTTTGGCTGTTTCAGTTATCACCCTGAATCAAAGTGGTCTCCAGAAATCTCTTGCTCTGGACCTTACCAGCTTTTCACAAAGTGCTCACTCTAGGTCTCTTGGCAACTGTCTGAGGCATCCTTGATAAATCTTCCTTTCCACTGAAAAAAGAAGGTAAGCAAGAGCTCAGAGGCTTGCAATATTTTTCCTTTGTCTTTAAATGGGCCCTGAGGGCTAGTCCCCTGACCTTTCTCTTGTTTGTTATGTTGGGATCCAAAGGCATCTGTGCATGAGTGCATGGGGTCTGAAAGGTAATTCTCCCCACTCTTCAAGGATTCAATGGTTTGCCTTCAAATTTCAGCTTTAAAGAGTTAAATTTTGCTCATTGGCTAATCATAATGTCCAGGAAATTTTCCAAAGAAATCAACTTTACCAAGTGGCAAACACTTGGTAACAAAATACCTGTTACAGAATACTATTTAATAGTGGAGAAAATGTGGGTGGTTTTTCTGGTTAAGTCGTAAGAGCTCAAATATTACTAAAGAAAAGCATTTTAAAGTATATGTGTTTATATTATATATGTATACATGTATATAAACACATGTGTGTACACCTATATGTAGAGAGAAAGGGAGCAGAGGGGAGAGGAGAAGGAGAGGAAGAGAGAAAGAGAGAGAGAGACAGAGAGAGACAGAGAGAGACAATATGTAGTATACTTTACTCTACTCACTGTCCTCTTAGATCAATGGATATGGAAAGTCCCAAGTTATTTTATTAGGTTAATTGCAATCCACATGAAGGTGGGTTTCCAATACTCACCTCACTGATTCAGACACAGAATCATAGAATCTAAGCATTGGCAGCAGCCTCCTAGACAAGATTTTGACTCTGGCTTTCAGTTTCAGGGGTTGCACATCTACTAGCACTTACTTATAGGATCTTTGAATACTGACTTTGGCAAGCTGGGAAATATTTCTGAAAGATGCTAATGATTTTTCATTAGGGAAATTACAATTCAGTACCAGGTCAAATCTAATACAAACAAGATGTGTTCAGTGATGACCTGATCCAACCAGGAATGAGATGTACTGTGAATATGTTGGGTCATTGTTCTGTCTTCATTACTTCTTGATTCTTGAAGACCAATTTGGTTTAGTTGGCTTTTATTGAAAAATATTCCTTACTTTTCCAAGAGACTTTAGAGGTATAATCCTTTCCTCATTGTTCTGATGACTTTCCGATGGAGATTGTCGAGACAAGTGACTATGGCAGCCAAAGAGATATTTTGTCTAGAGTTCCCAAATGCTCATGACATTGTTGGTGAGAGAATCTGGGAAAGAGATGGGAAGCTATGACTCTACCTGGGTAGTGGTATGCAGGAGTATCCCTCCCTTACCAATTCTTCAGGGTGGCTGGAGTAGAATGAGTATAGATTAAGAGCAGAGGGGATGAGTTATAGACTGTGGGAAGCTGATGGTGTGTTGGGTGAAAGTGGACTGCTATGTAAAGCATCTTGGTTCCCTTCTGCCTGTTGGGGGCAGAGGTGAAAAGGCACAAGCTCAGTACAGATTATTGATTCCGAGTTAAAACCAGATAGTATCTAAGCTATTGTTTCCCTAAGTGCCATCTCTTTTCATTCCTATGCTATTCCAATTGTTTGATAAAATTGTTGAGGCATCAACCACAAGTGGCATGAAAGCAGTGTAGTTAAGAGAGGGAGAAATACTTTTTCCTTTAAAGAAACAGGAGACAGTTTTCCCTCAGCAGAAACTGGAATGGAAAGGAAAGATATTTTACAGAGGAAAAGCAAAAACAACATTTAAAGGGCATATTAATTTTATACAAGACAGCAATTAAAGAATTGTAGGTCTCCTGCAAGAACAAGACAAATCAAAAAATCTGAGTAAGATAATGTTTTTAACACTGCCCAGAACTTCCAAAAATGTACAAAAAGCATCAATTAAGAGAAAGGAAAGAATGCCTCATGGAAAACAAAGCAAACAGCAACAACAAAAAGCCAACAAACCCTGTGCATCAAACTCTAAAAAACAGTGGTTAAATATAACTATTACTACAAATTTTGCAAGTTGTCAGAAGAGCTTCAATATAAAAGGAAGGAAATCTAAATAACTTTTTCCAAAGTCATGAGAAATTCAAGAATGGAATGGGATATTCTGAAAAGCAAAGGAGTTATATTGGAACACAAAATGAAATATCCTACAAACCATCAATGGAGAAAGATGAACATTGAGGGATTCCTGAAACAAAAGTAGACATGAGGTCATTACATTTACTTTGAAAAAGCATAAAGAAAGGTAAATAAATACTACTTTAAAGGAAAACATAGGTTGTGCTTAGAGGTCATATTTAGAGGTTTCTCTCTAAAGAAGAGAAAGAAAAAAGTGAGACTTTCAAAAGAACATAGAGGGATCATCGAGAGACAGAAAGGACCCAGAGATATAGGGATTTAAACTGAACTTACATCTTTAACAAGAAAAACAAAGATGGAAAAACAAAACTGAGGATTCATAAGCTAAACTCCCTGAACCTCTCACAAGTGAATTAGTGTATTTTTTAGGATGAAATTTCAGAAAAAAAGGGAAACATAAATGGGAAGGTGTAGGGAACTAATCAACAGAGTGTGAGTGATGCTTCCATATGCAGTCTGCAGTGAACAACAAAAAGATGCTGATTGCTAAAGCCTTTCAGCTAGAGAGAGGAGAGAGGGAATGAAGAAAATAGGAAAGGGGATAGAAGAGAAAAACTGAGTCTGGGGATTGGAGTGGAGAGGTCTCACTACAGGTAGTGGGGAGAGGCCTCCATTAAAGGGTACTACCATGTGAGAAGAGACACACACCTGTGATGGGGCCTCATGATGTGTTTAGCCTGATGAGAGGTGTGAATGAATGGATATGTGAGTGCATGCATAAACATACATATGCATATATGCACAGCATACACATATTTGCTCATAATTTACTATGTGTCAAACAGTGTACTAATTTCTACATATACAAATATAAAAACAAAGACAGTTCCTTTACTTAAAGAGCTTATATTCAAATAGAGGTGTCAACATACATACATATGTACACACATATATGTGTGTGTGTGTGTGTGTGTGTGTGTGTGTGTTCATAGGGAACTGGTAGTCAGAAAGGACTAGTTAAACTAGGAAAATTACAGGAATAATGAGTAGAACCAGTGAGAATGAAGTTGAAGTGAATAAGGTTTCAGAACTGGGCATCTAAACATGTGTAGCAGGACAGGCTGGGTAGCATAGTTGACAGAGTGCTGGGCCTGGAATCAGAAGGAAGTACTTTAGTTAAAATCTGGCTTCGGACACTGGCTATGTGACCCTGGACAAGTGATTTCACGAGTCACTTAGCCCTGTTGTGTTTTTTTTTTTGTTTGTGTTTTTGGTTTTTTTGCAAGGGGAGGAAAGCAGGGCACTTGGGGTTAAGTGATTTGCCCAAGGTCACACAGCTAGTAAGTGTTAAGAGTCTGAGGTCAGATTTTAATTCAGATCCTCCTGATTCCAGGGCCAGTGCTCTATTTACTGTGCCACCTAGCTGCCCCCACTTAACCCTGTTTACTTCAGTTTCCTCATCTGTAAAATGAATTGAGAAGGAAATGGCAACCTACTTCAGTATCTTTGCCAAAAAAAGGGCAAATGGTGTCATGAAGATCAGACATGACTCAACAACAATAAAGAAAAAGGGTTGAGTCCTCTTGAACTCCATTTCTAGACAGAACAAATGACTAAGAAAAAGACTAAGAAATGAAGAAATGTGTTTGAAGTCTAGGCTCAGATGTAGTAGGTAACTGAGGAACCACCCAGAATCCCAAAGGGATTCCAGTACAGGAGGCACAGGCATGAAAAGGGTAAGCTTTCCAGTTTATGATTTCTGGACCAGACAGCATGACAGTTGGTAAACCAATGACTAGATAGTGAAGTGCCTCACTCTATCACCCTTCCAAATACGTTGGAGTTCGATCTTTTCCGTAAAAGTATGTCTCCATTGGCAACATCCTGACCCAGGAATCCATATGTGTGAGTCACTAGAACTAGGTGGCATTCAGAATGGAAGTAGTGATATCGGTAAGGGGGAGAGATGAGATAGAATGCGCTTTGGGGAAGAAAACTGATCGTGGTGAGAGAAAAGGGTAGGATTGAGAAATGGGAACAAAATTTATGGTAAATCCAAAAAAACAACAGCTGCACTCATGCTATCAAACAGAGCAAAGGTAAAACTTAAAATGTCAGTACAGATAAACTATGTTATTATTAAAGAAATCATAGAAAATGAAAGTATTGCCACTAAACATATGTGTCAAATGGCATAGGATCTAAATTCATAAAATAAATGTTAACTGAACTATCAAAAGATACAGACACAAAAAACTAATAGTAGAGATATTTCACAGTCCTTCTTTCAAATGTAGACAAATCTAACAGAAATATAAGCAAATGGTAAAATAAAGAACTGAAAAAACTGTTGGAAGATTTAGAGCTATAAGACTTATGAATGGAAATACTGAAGAATATCCATATTCTCAGTACTTCATGGCACTTTTACAAAAATAAATCATGTACTAGGGCAAAGAGAAATTATAAATAAAATCTTTAAAGCAATCTAACCAACTCCCATGGAAGGACTTCGTGAAGCTGAAAGGTCTAAAGCAGGTCTGCACAACTTGTGGTCTGGTTACAGCCCTCAGGTCACATTTGCAGCCTGCCAAAGGATTTCCTCTGCATGCAAAGGATGTTTTCCTCTATATCTTTCAAGGGCTGCCTGAAATCCTTTGGCATGCTGCTAGAGGCCAGAGGGTGGTAAGCAACCTGGAGGCTGCAAGTTATGCTGGTCTGGTCTAAAGGGACTGAAAAATAAAAATATTGAAATGTAAAGGGAAAAGATTTCAGAAGCAAAATAAGCAGTTAGATTTGCATATTAAGAGGACAGAAAAGAACAATTAGATTGCCTCTATTCCTGGCTTTGTCCTTAACCACTCATCTGCATAAGATTGCCAAAGTCTGATAAGCATAAATGACTAAATCATGACTGATCACCACAAGTGTAGAGAACCTTACTGAGAAAATAGGCCTCTAAGGAGGAAGGACTGGAAAATGGCATAAACTAGGTCTCTGATACCTCCTGTGTGGAGGCTCTGAGAGAATCAAAGGGGAAGACAATGCCAGACTAAGGGTCGTTGCCTTAGCTAAAAGAAAAAAGTAATGCTATAGCTGAAGAGAGAACTAGAACGGTTCAGCCAAGAAGAGTGTAGTATCTTCCAACTGAGTCAGTGGCTGAAGAAGGTGAAAGACTATAGCTAGCTTCCCATCAAAGTCAGCCTCAGTAGTCTAAGAGATAAACCCATCCCACAGAGATACTATTTCCTGAGAAGAGTCCATTATGTGAGAGACCTAACTGGCCCAGCCCTTTAGTAGCAGCCTAATTAAAAAGCAATCTTATTGGCCCAGTCCAACAGCAGTCCAGCAGCAGAATAGCATGCCCACACCAGTCCTGCTGCAGTCTAAAGGCCAAGAGACCTGCCAGGCCCATCCAATAGGCAACTGTGCCCAGTGCTCAAACAACAGCTAAGATGAGAGAGGAGCCAGCTCAGTCACCAAGTAAACAACCTGACAACCCAGCACCAGATTTATCAACCTAATTGAGACTACATGACCCGTGAGGGACCAGCCCAGAAAAACACAGCATAGTGGAGATTGTTGCTGTTGTTGTTTGTCCTTTCTTCTTGAAGAGGATCATGACATTGGGAAGGTGATGCCATGACTTACAAGTGAATTGGATTAAAGTGAGGTAGGGCTGTGCAAAGTAACCAGCCTCACTCTCTCCTCCTGAGCCATCTGGGCCCAGTGGCAATATATAGATCAAGATAACTGGATATGGCCCTGGATGCAGGGGAGACCTTGGCCTTTTAAAGCTAAGGTCCTTCACAGGTCTCAGTTTGTCTTAGACAATGTCCTTTCAGTCATTAGGGCTAGGTAAGAAATGAGGCCAAAAATGGCCTGTTATACCTACTCAAAAAAATCACTCTGGGAGGGAAAAACCCTCAGGATTTCTGGCCAAAACAGAAACAATTACTATTTATACTCACTCTGAGCCATCAGGGCCCAAACAAGGACTAAGGCAGGCTTGGGCTGGGACCTATTGTTGACCAATCAATGGCCATCAAAGTGATTTAGTTTTAAGGCATGGTCCTTAAAAAAGAAATCTAGCCAGCAAACCCCAAGATATCTTGTGAGGTTTCAGTGATCTAAATTTATATTCTTTTGGGCAGAGTACTTGAAGGTAAGGGTATGATTCCCTATGTGGACTGAGGGAGAAGAGAGAGGGAAGGGAGGAGTGGAGAAGAAGGAGAGGAAGGAGGGGAGGGAGAAAAAAAGGAAGGAAGGATGAAAGGAAGGATGGAAGGAAGCAAGGAAGGAAGGAAGGAAGGAAGGAAAGAAGGAAGGAAGGAAGGAAGGAAGGAAGGAAAAGGAAGGAAGGAAAGAAGGAAGGAAGGAAGGAAAGAAGGAAGGAAGGAAGGAAAGAAGGAAGGAAGGAAGGAAGGAAGGAACTTCACTGTCCAACTGGAGCTGTCCAGTTAGGTTCCCAGTAGGACAGCTACTACTACTCACAGATTGTTGTTTGTCCTTCCTTCTTTAAGAGGACTATGACATCAGGAAGGTGATGTCATGACTTGCAAATGAATTGGATTTAAGTGAGGAAGGGCTGTGCAAAGTCATTGGACTCACTCTCCTCCTAAGTCATCTGGGTCCAACAGCAAGATACAGATCAGGACAATAGGAGTTGGTCCCCAGTGGAATGAGCAGTAAAGTGATTCATGCATTACTGATACCATGCCCTACCATAAATTTTTAAAGGTCCCTCCAGAGAAAGAAAAACCCCCTAGGACCTACTGTTTCAGAGTTGTGAGTTGCCCAGGCAACTCCTTGTGTCAGTGTGTTCTTCATACATGTGCCTTATCACTGAGGTATAATGGTAAAAGTTTAACAGGTAGCTCAGAGAAAAAAAATATATATATATGGAAGCAGGATACACATTTATGTTTAATCTGTTCTGTTAAGATTTGCTCATCACTTTCTTAAGTCTATAAATCAGTAAAACAATAAATCAAGCTGTGATTTGGTTCTGAGGTAGAAACGCTTATACTCAAAATTTTATAATAGGCTTTTGCAAATTGGTTCAAGCTGGCTCCAGTACACCTCTGGAGCCATTGTAATCTAAATCCACGTCCACTCTTCCATCCTTCAGACTTTTTTTTTTTTGCATCTCTGGTTTGGGGGGGGAAATGTTTTATAACTATTGTTTTTGCTATGCAATTTGAGTAATTGTCTTTATTAAAGAGTCATCTTTACCAACTGATTGTTAGGGAGAAGCACTTAGGATGAATAAGTGCGGACTTAGCGTGATAGCCACCTACTGGGTTACACCTAGAAGCCTAGGAATGGTAGCAGTCCAGGGAACTCCCTCTGACCAACCATCTTCCATCTCCTCTGGCTTTGGGAAGGTATCCAGTTGCTCCAAACTGGCTTCCTCTGCACCCAGTAGTCTACCACTTCCTGCTGCACTACCTATGGGACTGGGACAACTCCCATCTGTGCCAGCACAAGATAAGGTCTACTTTCTGCTGCCAGTCTGGTCTCCCAACCATGATGTGAGTCACCTTGGGTATAAAGAAGAAGAGCCTTGAGGGCAGCTAGGTGGGGCAGTGAATAGAGCACCGACCCTGGAGTCAGAAGGACCTGAGTTCAAATCCGGTCTCAGTCACTTAACACTTAACTAGCCATGTGACCTTGGGCAAGTCACTTAACCCTAATAGTCCTGCCTTTTCCCCTCCAAAAAAAAAAAGGCAAAAAAAAAAAAAGAAGAGTAATCTTCCCTTTGACTTCAGGCCTTCCATCTCCTGCTGTGCTTTCCTGTTGAGAGAAGAGGAAGAGGAAAATCAGTGAGGAGTAAAGCTCTCTGATCCTGCTGTACATATTTGCCTTCCATCCCTTTTGCATCCTTTCCAGGCTAATCACCAGCCTTCAGAATAAAGAGCAGTAGTGAAGCAAGGCCTTCCATCTGACTTTCTGACCATGTGCTTCCCATGTTGCACTGCATTATCTCCAGACTAATCTCCATCTTCCTTTGGGAAGAAGAGTGGCACCTTCCATTCAGTGATGAACATTCATACTCTGCTACATTTCATACATTCCACTGATTCTGGAACCTGGTAGGTCATCATCCAAACCCCATTCTCTGTCTCCCACCACTTCATTCTTTATTCCCATCACTTCCAATCCTCTCCCTCCAAAGTTTTAACTAAATACCACCTACCCTTTCACCATGCCCTCTTGAATGCTTGTTCCGTAGGCAAAAAAATAAAATAAATTCCTTCATCCTAAATCCTAAATCTTTTCTCCCACTTCTTCCATCTATTAGTTGTTATTGAAACCTGGTTCCCCACAATGAAACAGCTTCTCTAGCCACCCACTTCTGTATTGGGTGCACCTTCACTCATTTCTCTCCACTCACTGGTCAACACATGGGAGTTGGACTATTCCTTGCTCTCTATTGGCACTTTCAAGCTCTGTCCTTATCTCCATCACTCAGTAACTTTTCCTCCTTTGAAGTTCATGCTATTCATTTCTACCATCCAATCAAAATCCTGATAATTATTTTCACTTACCTACCATACATATCTCTCCCTAAAAGAAACTCTGGAACCAACTCTTTGACAATCTCCACAATTCCTCCTCCAAACCTGCTCACGCCTCCTCAAACCTCCTGTGGCTTCTTCTCCCCCTACCTTCTCAACTAAGAACCTGGTCTCATATTTAACAGAAAAAAAATTGAAGTCATTCACTGTGAGCTCCCTCTTCTCTCTCTGTTCCTCATTTCATAGCATTGATATGGCTTCTACCACCATCTCTTCGTTCACTACTGTCTCATATGGCGAGGCTTTAACAAGACTAACTCCTGTAACTGCTCAATCAATCTCATTCCATTCCATCTCCTCCAAAAGATTGTCCCCTCTGTCATTCCCCACTTTATCACTTATGTTCCATCTCCTCTTATCTACTGGTTCATTCCCTATTGCCTACAAACAAGCTTATGTCTCTTTCATTCAGAATAATAAAACAGCCTTCACTTAATACTTCCACTCCCACTATTGTCCTGTATCTTTTCTGCCTTTCATGGCTAAGCTCCTTGAAAAGACCATCTACTATAGGTACCTCTGCTTTCTCTGCTCTCACTCTCTTCTAAACCCCGTACAATCAGGCTTCCAAACTTAGGATTCCACTGAAACTACTCTCTATCAAAATCACCAATCGTCCTCGGTTGACAAATCCAATGGCCTCTTCTCAGTCCTTGTCCTCCTTGACCTCTCTGCAGCCTTTGACATTATTCATCGCCCTCTCTTCCTTGATATTATCTTCTCGCTAGGTTTTTGGGACACTATTCTCTACTGGTTTTCCTCCTCCCTATCTGGTTGGTCTTTCTCTGTCTCTTTTGCTGAATCTTCTTTCAGATCATGCCCTCTAGGTATCCCCCAGGGTTCTTTCCTGGGCTCTTCTCCCTCTATACCAGTTGGTGATCTCATCAGCTCCCATGCATTTAATTAACCATCTCTGTGTTGACAATTCTCAAATCTATCTATCCTTCCCCAATCTCTCTGCTGACCTCCACTCTCAAATTTTCAAATGCCTTTCAGACATCTCAAACTTGATGTCTAGGAGACATCTAAAGCTCAACATGTCCAAAAGTGAACTCATTATCTTCTCCCCTAAACCATCTCCCTCCTACCTTCCCTATATCTATACAGGACAACCTCCTCTCAGTCTCTCAGGCTCTCAAGTCAGTTATCATCCTCCAATCCTCACTGTCTCTCACCCCACCATATCCAATCTGTTGCCAAGACCTGTTGATTTCACCTTTGCAAGATCTCTCAAATACACCCCCCATGCTTCTCTACTACTCTAGTATAGGCCCTTGTCACCGCACACTTAGAAGATTGCAACAGCCTGCTGGTGGGTCTGCCTTTCTCAAGTCTCTCTATAATCCATCCTCCTTTCAGTCACCAGTGATTTTCCTCAAGAAAGCAGGTCTGACCATGTCATTCCCCCTACTCAGTAAGCTCCAATTGGCTCTGTATTACATCCACTACCAAATACAAAATCCTCTGTTTGACATTCAAAGCATTTCATAGTCGACATCCAGAAAAGGATATCCAA
>CM053581.1:323262715-323278956 GCA_028627135.1 Pseudochirops cupreus | reverse complement strand
CTAATCCGCTCACCTGAAGCTTCTCAGCCCTTCCCGTCCAGCCGCCCCCGGGGCACAGCTGCAGGTTCAGGCCAGGCTGGTTTCGGTTTGCAGTGCTGATACGGTTCCTCGTAGCCGAGCTGACTTTAGTGGGAAGTATCTTTGTGTGCGTTTTGGAGTTCCAGGATTGGTTTAGAGTCCTATTTTATGGGTATTTTGGGGTGGCTCTGTGAGAGCTGCGATGTGTTGCTGCTTCTACGCCGCCATCTTGGCTCCGCCCCCCTCTAATACCATTGTTAAGAGTACTACAATCCTCCCACTCACCAGACTCGCAACCTGAGTCTTATCCTAGAATCTTCACACTCTCTCACTTCCCTATATCCACATGTTGCCAAGTCCTGTTGATTTTACCTTCACAGCATCTCTGGAATACCTCCCCTTTTCTCCTCTGACATTGTAACCACCCTGATACAGACCCTCATCACATCATACCTGTGGGCTATTGCAACAGCTTAGTGATTGGTCCTCTCACCTCAATTCTCTCCCCACTCTAATCCATCTTCCACTGAGCCACCAAATAGATCTTCCTAAAATGAAAATCTGACCATATCACTCCTCTATTTAATTAACTCCAGTTGCTCTCTATTACCTCTGCTTGGCTTTTAAAGCCCTTATAATCTGGCTCCTTCCTATCTTGCCAGCCTTCTTACTCTTTTCTCCCCTCTATATATTTTTAGATCCAGTGACACTGGCTCCTTACTGTTCCTCGCACAAAACACTCCATTTTCACTGGCTGCATCCCATACCTGCACTTCTCTCCCTCCTTGTCTCTAGGCTTTGCCTCTCCTGAGTCCTTCCAGCTGCCTCACGCTGCCTCCCAATTAGACCATTAGCTCCTTTGGAGCAGAAACTGTGTTTGACTTTTCTTTGCATTTTCAATGTTTAGCACATTGTCTGGCACTTAGTAATCTTGTACATTAATAAATGCTTGTGGACTGAGATTGACCAACTAACTAATGACAATTGACTTGGCAGTGCTATATAGGATGGACTGGAATAGTGATAGACTCAATGCAGGGAGACCAATTAAGAAGATGTTGCGATAATCTAGGTGAGAGGTGAGGAAGCATGAGCTAAAGGGGGGCTATGTGAGCTGAGGGAAGGGATAGGAAGCAAGAGATGTTGTGGTCCTAGTCTCGGATGTTGAGATGGTCCTCAGAAAAGCCAGCCCTTCTATCTGTAACCTTGACTCCATACCTTCCTGTCTCCTCTGGCACATGTCCCTTCAGTCATTCCCCTTCTCCCTCTAATCTTTAATCTCTCTCTCTCTATTAGTTCTTTCCCTGCTGCCTATAAACATCTACTGGAGGTGGGGAACATGTATCCTTGAGGCCACGTGTGGCCTTCTAGGACCTTGGGTGCAGCTTTTTGACTGATTTCAAGTTTTATGAGACAAATCCTTTTATTAAGGGGATTTGTTCTGTAAAGTTTGGATTCCATCAAAGGGCTGCACTTGAGGACCTAGAGGGCCACATATGGCCTTGAGGCCACAGGTTCCCTCTTCCATCTATACTTTACAAATTATTGAGTATGCTAAATGATTGTTAAGAGGAAACACATGGATGTGAGCTCATGAGCTGCTATTTGGAGGATGCAGACATACAGGTAACCTCTAGAATCCTGAGAGGAATAGCAGCCATGCCCCTGGGGAACTCACTTGCAGGGCCAATAGAAGAACTGAGCCTGGGTATAGGGATGGAGCAGTATCAAACTATCCTCCTATACCTCTCCTCCTTTTCACAACCAAATTCCTAGAAAAATCTTGTGACATTCATTATTTTTATTTGCTCTCCTGTCACTCATTCTTAACTTCTTGCTATCTAACTAACTTGCTATTCAACTAAAATTGTTTTTCCAAGTTACTAATAATCTTTTAATTGTCAAATCTAATGACCATTTTTCAGTCCTCATTCTTTTTGATCTTTCCAAAGCACTTGACATTGTTGTCCACTCTCTCCTTCTGGATCCTCTCTTCTCTGTGTTTACATGGCACTGTTCTCTTCATTCTTCATCTCTCTGACTTCTGAGTCTCCTTTGCTGGACTATCATTCATGTCCTAACCCCTAACCATAGATGTCCCTCAAGCCCCTAACCTGGGTCCTCTCCCTCTCTCTCTCTCTATTCTCTCCCTTACTGATCTCATCAACTTCCATCTGATCATCATCACTGTGTGTATGTCTCCCAGATCTACGTATCCAGCCCAGGTTGTCTCTCCTAAACTCAAATCCAGGGTCACCAACTACCTATTGAATATTCTGAAATGGATATCCCATAATCATCTCAAACTCAGCATGTCCTCAAGAGAAATAATTAAATTTCCCCTCATCCTAACCCTCTTACAAACTTGTTGATTTCTTTTGAAAGTACCACCATCCCAACATGTCATCCTTGATGTTTCACTCTCACTTCCTACCCCTGACTCCCATATGTGATCACATGCCAAGTCTTCTTGTCATTTTACCTTCAATGACATCTCTCACACCAGTCTACTTCACTTTCACAGCCACCATCCTCATTCAGGCTCTCATCACCTAAGACTCAATGCCAGGTCTCTTGCCCCTGAATACAATTCTCTTTCTACTACCCTCTGCTACCTGTCCGAACTATGGCAATAGCTTCCTAATTGGTCTCCCTGCCTCATGTTTCTCCTTCTCTCTAGTTTGTGTTGTTACTCAATCACGTCTGACTCTTTGTGACCTCATTTGAGATTTTCTTGGCAAAGATACTGGAGTAGTTTGCCAGTTCCTTCTCCAGCTGAGGAAACTGAGAAAAACAGGGTTAAGTGACTGGTTCTGGGTCACACAGCTAGTAGGAATAGCTTGTAAGTGCCTGAGGCCAGATTTAAATGCAGGAAGATGAGTTTTCGGGACTCCAGGCCAGGCATTCTGTCCACTGGGCCACCTAACTGCCCTCTCCCGTTTACTCTCCCTATAAACACCAAAGTGATTATTTAGGAATAAAGTCCATGTCTCAACACTTTACTCCTCTGTGTAGAAAAGTTCTAGTGATTCCCCATTGCCTCTATAATAAAAATAAACAAATAAAGGGAACAAGCATTTATTAAATACCTACTGTGTACCAGACACTGTTCTAAGCGTTTTACTCTCTCATGAGACTCAACAATCCTGGGAAGCAGGTGTCACTATGATATCAATTTTACAGGTGAGGACACTAAGGCAAACAGTGGTTAGATGACTTACCAAGGCTCACACTTCTAGGAAGTATCTGAGGTCAGATTTTCACTATTCTGATTAGTATTAAAAACCCCTCACAGCCTTGGTCCAGGCTGCTTTCGCAAGCTGAGTACACATAGTCTCTATCACATACTCCAAGATCTAACCGTACTGGCCTGTTTGCGATTCCTCATACAAGGCATTTCATTTAGTAAGCCCATATTTTTGCATCCCGTGTTTGTCTCTCATCCATGAAAAGAGGCTCCTTCCTCACCTCCTCCTCTGAGACTCCTGAGCTCATTTCTCAGATCAGTTCCCAGGCTGCCTTCCACACATGCTCCTTCCTCATCACTTCTGCCCCTAGTCCCCCTGGATTCTCTCTCATCTTGAAATGTCTCAGTTACTTTGTACATAGTTCATTTTTTCTTACTTATGTACATCTTGTTTCTCCCAAGAGAAGACACTTCCATTTTTGTCTTTGTATACAGTGCCTGGCAAACAGTAGGCACTTAATAAATGCTTGTTGAGTGACTGATTTGAGCTGGAAGGAACCTTCAAGGTCCTCTAGTCCAATGCTATCAAACTCAAAGATAAACAGGCACTACTAGATCATACATAAGGATCCCTGTTGGCCTCAACTTAGAAAAATACATACTAACATTATGTATGTTCTATTGTATGGGCAGCTAGGCAGCTCAGTGTGTAGAGTGCTAGAACTGGAGGCAGGAAGACTCTTTTTGGGGGGCAGGAGGAATGGGGAAAGCAAGGCAATTGGGGTTAAGTGACTTGCCCAAGGTCTCACAGCTAGAAAGTGTCAAGCATTTGAGGCTGGATTTGAACTCAGAACCTCCTGACTTCAGGTCCAGTGCTCTAGTCACTGCACCACCTCACTGCCCCTAGAAGGCTCATCTTTGTGAGTTCAAATCTGGCCTCAGACCCTTACTAGTTGTGTGACCCTGGGCAAGTCACTTCACACTGTTTATCTCAGTTTCCTCATCTATAAAATAAGCTGAAGAAGGAAATGGCAAGCCATTCCAGTATCTTTGCCAAGAAACCCTAAATGGGGTCACGAAGAGTCAGGCATGACTAAACAACAATGATTCTATCGTAATTTTTATTTATTTCATTAAATATTTCCCAATTACATATTTTAATCTGGTTAGGGCACTGGAGAGTGCGGAACACTGCTGCTGCTGGCTGAGCTTGTGACATGGCTAGTCTAGTCTGACTCCCTCATTTTAATTATGAGGAAACTGAAGGCCAGAGCAATGAGGTCACCTCACCAAAGCCCAGGTGACCGAGAGAGGATTTCAACCCTGGTCTTCTGACTCCAAATCCAGTGCCTTCCTCACTGTACCTTCCTTCTCCCAAAATGTACACAATTCACTGTGATAATATTTGGAAATGCTCAAAGACTAAAAGAGATCAAATAGAAAAGCCAAAGAGACTCAAGGGGAGACGGATCATTTCCAGCTGGGCAATCGGGAAAAGACTTTCAGTAAGCTCTTTGAAAGCAAGGCCCATTTTTGTATCTTCTTCATATCTCCCTCAACCTAGTATAGTAGATACTTGATATGAATTAAATGCAGAGAAACTCACAGAAGAAAAGAATCAAGTGTAAAACTCTGAGGTTACATAAACAGGCAACAAGGTGGCTCAGTGAATGGCATGCAGGACCTGGAATTGGGAAAACGAGTTCAAATCAATAAATCTAGTGACCCACCAGCAAGGTTTTGTTGAGCGTCTACTGAAACAATAATAATAAGTTATTATATTCATATAGTACTTATGATTATAAACTGCTCTGAATGTATAATCAGTCATATCCTTAACAAGTCAAAAGAGATATAAAAGTATCTTGGCCCAGGACACTCTCCATGACCCAATAAAAAGATGACCACCATCATCTCAACAAGGTGCCGAGTGAGTTTACCTATACCTTCTCTAGAAAGATGAAAACTATAAGCAAAATCCTTTGGACTTCTTCATTTATTCCAAACTGATACTTCACCTAGAAGGTAAAATGCTTTACCTAGGAAGTAAAATGAAATACTTTCTCACATAATCAAAGTCCCAAATATTCCTTTAATCTTCCTAAGTGGACCAGACTCTCCTAATCATCACTCTCATTTGATCTTAGTAGCAGTCCAGTGAGGTAAGCAGAGAAAATATAGCATCAATGACCTACAATGTCATTGCTTTGGGGCAGATTATTATAATTTTTCTAAAACTATATATGCAAATATTTCTATTATTCTGATTTTATATATGGGGTGGTGATGGTACAGTGGATAGAATACTGGGCCTAGAGTCAGGAAAACTCATTTTCCTGAGTTCAAATCTGGCCTCAGACACTTATTAGCTGTGTGACCCTGGACAAGTCACTTAGCCCTGTTTGCCTCAGTTTCCTCATCCGTAAAATGATCTGGAAAAAGAAATGACAAACCACTCCAATATTTTTTCCAAGTAAACCCCAAAGAGGGGTACAAAGAGTCAGACATGACTGAAAGTAATCAAACACAGAATTTCATGTGTTTTGCTTAGATCTCTTCTCTGTCTCTATCACTCCCACCCTATATTAATCTTGTTTATATGTTGTACTAGTTTTGGAGATCTGTCCTCAAAGGATTCAAAATTCCTTGGTGGTCATATGGTATAGAATAAAGAACACTAGATTTGGGATCAAAGGACCTAGGCTCAAATCCAGGTTCTGCCAATTATTACCTTGGACAAGTCACTTACTCTCAGTCTCCTCATCTGTAAAGGAAAGGGTTGATTTCAGATGAAGATTATGGTGTCAGAGAAAACTAGGAAGACTCATATGAACTGATACAGAATGAAGTGAATAGTAGCAGGATGACAATTAAGACAATAGCAGCAATATTGTAACTTGAAAAGATTTAGGAAGTGTGATCAATACAATGACCGATCACTATAAAGTATATGACACATATTAAATAAATATATTATTTATGTAATATAATTATATAACATGATTGTGTGTTATATAACATATTATAAACATATTATGCAAATATGTATGTATGTCTCAGTCCACACTCTGAGTCCATCACTCCTACGTTTCATCTTTAGTCCTCTGGGATTGTGGTCATTTTGTTGATTAGAGTTCCTAAGTCTTTCAAAGTTGTTTGTCTTTATAATATCACTGTCATTATAAAAATTGTTCTCCTGGATCTGCCTACTTCATTCTTTGTCAGTTCATATAGGATTTGAACATGTGCATATAAATGTACATATACGTGTACATATGTGTGCATGCACACACAAGCAATGTGGGAATTTGTTTTCATTGACTATGTACATTTGTCATGGGTTTGTTTTTTTTCTTGCTTTTTAACCTGGAGAAGGAGAGGATGTGGGAGAGAGAGAATCGAGATCTGAAAATAAAATAAATAGATCTGAAAATAAAATTTATTCTGCAAGATACATAAAATAAAATGAAGAATTTGGATTATGTTGCCTCTACCAATTGTAAATCTCTAATCCTATGGCTGTATCATTTCTAATTTTGGATTCCTAATGCCTAGTACAGTACTTTACAAGTAATATTTTTTTTGGCTGAATTGAGACTTCAGAATCAGAGGCAGTCATACTCAGGTCTTTTGACTCCAGACCTGTTCTCTTTCCACTGCACCAACCTGCCCCCAAAGAGATGCACCAAGCAGGATTCTAAAGCAAGGTTAGATGAGTTCAGCGCTTCATTGGGCACTCCCTGAAAATCCCTAGTTATAGTGTAGTGAGTACAAACTACCTTTGTACTGACCCTGAGACTCTAAATATATTTCTCCACTTGGGGAAGATGATAAGGCAGCAATGAGAGCAGTGGGTTTAAAAAGACTTGGTTCTACCCCTTTAATTGCAAGGCAATTAAACTCTCTACAAAATAAGGAAATTGAACTTCCAGGACTCTTCACCTATGTATAGTGAACACTTTTTAAAATTATTTTACATAAGGGTAGCTAGATGGCACAGTGGATTGACTACCAGACCTGGAGTCAAGGAGACCTGAATTCAAATTCCCACTTAGACACTTACTCACTATTTGATCCTGGGCAAGTCACTTAACCTCTGTTCATTTTCTCATCTTTAAAATGGAGATCATGATAGTCCCTACCCCTCCAATGTGGTTATGAGGATCGAATGAGATAATAATTATAAAGTACGGAAGTTTACTGCTTCTCCTGGCTCATAGTAGGTGCTATATAAACGTGAGCTATTTTTGTTATGATAATAACTATATTTCAATAAAATTGGTTTCTTCTGTAATCCTATGATTTCATTTTATACATTTAAAGGCATTATTTTGAAAAGGGGTTCATAGAACTCACTAGACTGCCAAGAGATCTATATGGTCTCTTGCCTGTCTTCCAGCATTCAAACACTTGGATCCAATGTCTTATTTCCCCTGCTGACTTTTTATTTGTCTTTCCCCAGAATAATTCTCAACGACAATGAAAAGCACCCTCATTCTGGGGTTGCTCTTTGCTGGATGCTTTTTAGCCATAAATGGTCTTCAGCAGCAAAAACCCCCTGACAGAAACCATCAAGGTACACACCAGGCCAGACACCTGTTCCAGGAGTCAGGGGAGAGACGAGCCCTGAAACACGTTGTCAGTCGAAATACTGAGTTTGCATTTAAGATGTACCAAGAGATAGCCAAGAAAAGTCAAGATAAGAACCTCTTCTTCTCCCCTCTGAGTGCTTCCACAGGCTTCTCCATGTTGACCCTAGGGGCAAAAGATCACACTCTGTCTCAACTAAGTGAAAGTCTCAACCTAAAGAATATGCCCATGAAGAGCATCTACCAAGGCTTCCATTACCTCATTCACAGTCTCAACAAACCTGAGAGAGATCTCAAGCTCCATTTGGGTAATACTCTATTCATCGGGGAAGAGCTGAAAGTCCAGAAAAGGTTCCTGAATGAGATCAAGAGTGTTTATGAAGCAGAAGCCATCACCACGGATTTCAAGGACCCTCAAAAAGCCATTACACAAATCAACGATCACGTCAGTCAGGAAACCCATGGGAAAATTAATAATTTGATAAAGAATTTGGATCCAGGCACGATGTTATTGCTGATTGGCCATATTTACTTTCGAGGTAAGCCCTTCTATATATAAAGACATTCTAAAAAAGCTTTGCCCACATTCTTTATTAGAAGCTCACCACAATCCTAAAGATACATGGTATTTGGTGTTATTATCCCCCTTTAACAATGAGGAAAGGGACTGACGCATGAGGTAGGTTAGAGGCAGCAGGTAGCACAGTGGATAGAGCACTGGGCCTGCAGTCAGGAAGATCTGAGTTCAAAATGCAACCTCAGTGACACTGGGCAAGTCACTTACCCTCTGCCTCAGCTTCCTCAACTGTAAAAGGGGATCATAATAGCACTTCCCTCCCAGGGTTATTGTAAGGATCAAAAGGGCTCAGCAGAGTATTTGGTGCATAGTAGGTATTTACTAAATGTTATTTCCTCCCATTCCATGAGATGATCTGTCCAAAGTTATGCATCTAGTAGCCATCAAATCAAGTCCTGACTCCAATCCTAGGGATATTTTCAGGAACACAGTCCCCTCTAATCAAACACTTGGTCATATAAGAGCTGGTAGATTCTCCAAACCTGAAAGCATAGGTCTCAAACACTTAGGGGTGTCATATTGTACTTTTTGGTTGTTTGTTTTTGTTATAGCACTGTTATAAATCAAACATCAAGCAGAGATTGAACTAGATAAGAGGTACATGACACATTGGAAGGATTGCTAGATTTGGAGTCCAGGGGACATGAGTTCAAATCCTGCCCCATGGCTCTTCCTGTCTATGTGAACTTAGTCAAGTCATTGAACCCTTTAGTGCCCTCATCTGGAAAATGAGGGGCATTGAAGTAGATGGTCTCTAAGATCCTTTCTCCATTTTAAGTTATGACTCTGTCTGTGTTCTTCAACATTTCTTCCAAGTTTTCAACTTATAACCTAGCTAGCTTTGCCACCATCAGGTAAACTTGGTGCCAATAATTTTATCCTTTTTTGGGTCTTGGACATCATCTGATCCAGATTTCTCATTGTATCAATGAGGAAACTGAGATCTCTTTTAGCTCTTACTCAATGATCATGTGATTAGAGAAGGGCCTCAAAGTTATGTCATGTGAAGATCAGTTAAAGGAAATGCTTGGGTTTAGCTTGGAAAGAGAAACTTTCATGGAGACATGAGAGCTATGTTTTAAGTATTTGCTTGACTGCCATGACCAAGAGCAATTTCGTGTGTCGTGGTTAGCCCTAGAAAGCATCAGTAGGCATAAAAGTGGCAGAAAGACAGATCTGGGCTTAATGTAAAGAAAAATTTCCTTATAATTAAGATTATCCAAAAAGGATTTAGGAAGTAATGAGTTCCCCATCCCTGGAGATCTTCAAGCGGAGGATGGATGATGTATGACAACTTGGCAGGGATGTTTGTTGTCAAGAGGATGACCTTGAGTATTTCTTTCAGCTCTGACAGTGCTTTATTTATTCCACAGCGATGAGGGGTAGGATTACCTACATTAGTAGATTGTCAGACCTGCTGTCTTAAATTTTCAAATCAGCTTTTCTAGATAATGAAATGAAAAAGGAAATTCAAAGCTAAGCAAAAATAAATACATAAAGGGAAGGGGAGGAGGAAGGGAGGAAGCAGTAGTAGAATTGATCACCATAGTTATACCAACTTGATGACTATGCCAAGAATTTGTCAACTCATCCCTGTCTTCACCACAGTAACCAGAGTGTAGTAGGAAGATGCATGAGGTCCTATGGGCCAGTCTAGGGCATCCATACTACCCTGTCTCTGTGCTTCTTTCCTGGGTCTCAAATAACTGGTGTTAAAGTGTTTTGGAAAAATACAAAGTATGACTATGCAGTCACATAGCAAAGGTATTGCTCTTCTGAAGCGACTAAAAACCATCCCTGTAACCAGAGTTTGTCAGCTTTCCACAGGATGTAAATATAAGATCTTCCAATGATTATTTTCCAGCTTGCTTTTCAGTGCTCTCTCTTTCTCTCTCTCTCTTTCTCTCTTTCTCCTTTCTCCTCTCTCTCACACCTTCTTTTCCTAATCTTTCTCTCTTCTCTCTCTTTCTCTTCTTTTCCTCCCTCTTTTCTTTCCTTTCTTCCTTCTTCCTTCCCTTCTTCCTCCTTTCTTCTTTCTCCTCTTCTCTTCTCCCCCTTGTCTCTTTTTCTCTGCCTCCCACCTTCTTTCCTTCTCTATCTCTTTGATTCCATGCTTCTTTCTGTGTTTCTCTGTCTGTATCTCTCTGATTCTCTGCCTCTATATGTGTCTGCCTCTCTCTTTCTTCCTCCCTCCCTTCCCCTTTCCTCATATTCTCCTTCTTTCTTTCTCTCTTCTTTCCTTCAGATTGCAGAAGTGTATATGTGAAAGAGGGAGATAAACAGACAGAGACAGAGACAGAGATAGAGAGACAGAGTGAGAGAGAGAAACAGAGAGATAGAAACAGAGACAAAGAGATTCAGAGAGAGAGACAGAGAGAGAGAGAGAGAAGCATATGTTTGTGAGTGTGTAAGTGATAGTCCACTAACAGGTACCTCTAATCCTGTGATCACCTCGTATGTCTCATTGAGGGGGGGTGACCTGGGTTCTTGAAGCCTATACCAATGCCTGACAATTTCTGACAATTCCTCCTAATCTCAAAAGGCTTTGAGTATAGGCCCAGCAATAAAGTATGAGTCTGTCATCTGAGAAGCAATCTAGGGGTTATCACTAGAAGGTTCAACACCAAATGATTAATCCTTTGGCCAGAACAATCCAGGAGGCCATCTACTAAGAAACAAAGGGGCTATAAACTGCATCAGTAGAGAGAGGAATGTCACCTAAGGAATCAAGAACCCTAAAAGTATTGAAGAAGTTCATATGGTCAAAGTCTGCCAGTGTACTAGGGCATCTGTCACATTCTTTATGATGTCCTCCACCCACAACCCAATGCCAACTCCAATGAGTCTTGCTGGGATTTAAAATTCAATGCCACCCCCCTTCCCTGCTTCAGATCCATGTGTCCTATGACTAAAAGTTCATCATGTCCATTAATCTCTACTTTCTCAGAATTATCTGTCCCTTTTTTTTTCTGTTTTCTCTCCCTAAGGTGAATGGGAAAAGAAGTTTAACCCAAAGGACACAAAAGAAGATGACTTCCTTCTGAGCAATGGGAAGTCGGTGAAAGTTCCCATGATGTACCGAGGCGGCAAGTACAAAACTGCTTATGATGAAGAGCTCTCCTGTAGAATTCTAGAAATGCCTTTCAAGGGAAATGTCACAGGACTTTTCATACTCCCAGACAAAGGGAAACTACAGAAAGTGGAAGAAGGGTTCCATATGAACAAGCTGACCCAATGGAGGCGATCACTGGAGTGCCGGTAATGAAGCTTGCTGGGTACAACTCTCCCTTTCAAGTTTCCCTTCTAAATTTGGTGTGCTAGGACCTTCATTTATTTGTTTGTTTGTTTACTTATTCATTCATTCATTCATTCATTGCTTTTTGGTGGAGGAAGGGAGGGCAATTGGGATTCAGTGACTTGCCCAAGGTCACAAGGCTAGTTTTTGTGTTGTGTCTGAGGTCAAATTTGAACTCGGGTCCTCCTGACTCCAGGGCCAGCACTCTATTTGCCGCACCACCTAGCCGCCCCTTGCCATGACCTTTAGAATCATGAGACTTGAGATTGAAAATCACCAGCCAATATTTATTAAGTACCTCCTATGTTCCAGGCACTCTGCTAAGCAGAGAGGTATACAAAAGAGGCAAAATACAATCCCTGCCCTCAAGGAGCTTACAATCTATCAATGCGAGAAATCATTTACTCTAAGCCCTTCATTTTACAGGGAAGAAAACCGAGTCTCAGAGAAAGGAATTGACTTGCCCATGGTCCCATAAGTAGGAAATAGCAGGGTAGGATTCAAAAATCTTCTAAAACCATATCCAATCTAATCCTCAAAGTATTAAATGCCAGCTACATGGGGCACCTAGGTGGTGCCATAGTGCACAGAGGGCTGAGCCTAGAGTCAGGAAGACTCATCTTCCTGAGTTCTAATCTGGCCTCAGTGACTTAATAGCTGTATAACCCCAGGACAAGTCACTTACTCCTATTCTCCCCGGTTTCCTCAAGTGACAAATGAAAAGTCTCAGAGACAAAGTTTCTAAGTAATTAACAATCAATTTATTAATTACGTGAGCAAATAATCAATAAGTTGATGGTCAGTGGTCCCTTGGTAACCAAAGACAAAATCATGGAGATCACTGAATGTTTAAATACCTTTGGAAAAAAAAGATAGCCCTCACAAGCGCAAATCAACCCTAACTGGAAATTCATGAGGAGCTGGGCTAAAGGTCTTTGGCTCCTCCTGTTGAGAACATGACTTGATGGCGAGACTCAGCTGCCTCCAGAAACCTGGACAAAGGAATCCATCTCTACCAAGACCATTTTATTTTCGTTTTCTCCTTCGTAATCTGGGTCACCCTAAATTCTCATGGAGGGGTACAAAGACATGGCCTTATTTCCTAAGGGCAAGAATTTACCTAGATTAGATTTTGTTTGTAAGGTCTTCTGGTTGGGTGTACCCAGAAGGATTTGGCCAATCTCATCTATCAGCAACTGACTGATCTACAGGGACTGGTCTCTGAATGAGGAAATAGAGAGGGGAAACCTCAATCTTAATTTAATAATTGGTTATTAATGTAATACTAAAATAATCATTTCTCTCACTCATCGGGAAAATGAGCTGGAGAAATAAATGGCAAACCACTCCAGTATCTTTGCCAAAAAAACCTAAATGGGGTCACAAAGAGCTGGACACACCAGAAAAGGACTGAATGGCAACAACACGTTCTAGACACTAAGAAATTTTAACCAACCTGTGATTTCATTGGTATAGAAAGCCCAGAGAAAACACCCTTTGTAGATTCTAAATTGTAACTGTCCTGCAACGTACAGTCTTCAAGCATTGCCTGGGAGATCCAGGGACTTATTGAGAGTCACGCAGCCTGTACGTATCACATGTGAGGCTCAAAACCAGGTCTTCCTGATGCCAAGGCCTGCCCTTTATACATTATGCCACATTGCCATCCTAGGCACTGAGGATATAAAGAAGAAAACAAAAGCCAGTTCTAATCTTTCTACAACTCTCCATTGCCTCTTTCAGTACCACCAGTCTCCAGGTGAGGTGGGAGGTGGGTGGTAACCCTCCCTGGTAGGTTCTAACTTCTACTTTGAGAGTTCTGATTTTGTTCATGTGAAACAGTAGATAACTTCCCATGGTTCTTCCCCCTGTCTTTCCCACTAGGCCCAAGTCATCATTTAACCAGTGTTTAATGAACCCCTGCTAAATGCAGGTAGTGAGACAGGATCCCACAGCATCCTTCTGTGTCCTGAAGGGCTTCCTGTCAAATTGGGCAGTAAAGATATAGAATGGAGGAGTCTAGAACAAGGCAAAAGTCAAATGATTCTGCAAGACAACATTCTAAGAAATGGTGGAGGCAGCATAAGAGAAGTGTCTAACAAATGATACAGGCAAAGCAATTAACAGTATCCAGAACGACAGCCCATCCTTGACACCCTCTACCCTAGTCAGATAATATGTATTCAGTCTTGGGCACTACATTTTAGGAGAGACATTACTGAGTTGGAACACGTCCAAAGGAGAGTAATCAAGACAGAGAAGAGACCCAAAACCAAATAATACGAAGAAAGGTTGAACAACTTGTGGGTGTTTAACCTGGAAAAGAAAAAAACTCAGTGAGTGAAGCTAGGGGAGATATGGTTGGGAGGTTAGTATATAGTAGCTACCTTCAAATATCTGAAGTTATAATATAGAAAAGATATCTAATATGTTGTAACTGGCTCCCAAGGATATATTTAGGACCAAGAGATGGAAGCTACAAGGTAGCACATTTCACCTGGACGTAAGAAAAAATTTCATAAGCTGTCCCCACAGTGTAATACCCCCTTTTATGAAGGCTAGAGAGAATGCAGATGGGGAGACCTAGTAGTGAGTTATTAAAACTGCTCGGGAGGTCTGTATTGAGGTGGCTATGCCAAGATGGTAGCAATAGGATGAAGAAGAGGGACCTTAGACCTCCAGCAAAGAGGAAGAGGACTTCTCCTGCTCCCTCTGTGGCTATGGCTACAACCACAAGGCAAGAACATGGGCTTACTTAGGCAGGCTGGAATCCTTGATCACCTTCCACTTTCTGTTTTCTTCTCTGATTATCAGCTGAAACCCAGCCATCTGGAAACACAGATGTTTTCAACTGTGCTCATTACTTAATGAGTTCTATAGATGAGAAATTTCTGACCCAGTGGTGCTGGTAACCCACAGGAAGATGATTTCAAAATAGCACTGCTTCTTGGAGGAGAAGGATGCCATCGTCAAGGGCATTCTATGAGAGGACTAAAACATAAGCCCAAGACATGCCCTGGTCAGTTAGGAGTTCCAGACCCCTTGAGTTGCTTGAACAGGGCAGTAGATCTGAGATGAATGCTAATTATCTGTTCAGCAGTCCCACAAAGTTATCTTTACCTCTCAGAAGAGTACAATGAGTGTGAAGGGTTATTTGTTTTATGTTTTTCTATGTTTGTTAATGAACGATTTTGAGTTCATGGGTGTCTTAAGTATATTCTGTGGTGGAGGAAATTAACCTTTAAATCTAGGCCTGATATTCATATTATTAACCTGAATTTCTCTTTCTGAAGAAGACCCTGTTTATAATACAACAGGACGCAAAGAAGTGTGTTAACAAATACAGGAAAACATAAAATAATAGCCTTCTAGGAGGTAAAGACAACTTGGTATAATAGTGAAAGTGATTTTTTAGATTCACCTCAGGTTTGCACTGTCCAAGCAATTCTCAAGGTCCAGATATCCTAGTCAATCAGATCATGCCCTGCACTTTCTCTGGCTGTAGAATCCTTCTGACAGTGAGGCTTTTCTCCTTGGAGAAATACTCTAATTGCAAACATCACTCGATAGCCAGCACCTAAGAGGAGAAAATTTCCAACATCTGTGACTGATGAGGCTTCTATAAAGGTCCATTTCTCAGGATCACTGTTTACTTCCCAAGGGAATAAAAAAGGAAGGTGAAGGAAATAACCAAACACTCAAGGTCTGGTCTCAGGTCGGCATAGTGCTCCGTCAGTTGTCAGTCCTGTCTGACTTTTTGTGACCCCGTTTGGAGTTTTCTTAGCAAAGATACTGGAGAGGTTTACCATTTTCTCCTCCAGCTCATTTTACAGATGAGAAAACTAAGGCAAACAGGGTTAAGTGACTGGCCCAGGGTCACACAACTAGTAAACATCTGAGGCCACATTTGAACTCAAGATGAGTCTTCCTGACTCCAGTCCTGGTGGTCTATCCACTGCACCACCTAACTCTGTATAGGCTGATTATCACGGTTATATGTTCAAGCTACAGACCAACATTAATGCTGGAGAGAGGGAAGCAAGGAGGGGATAAAGAGACAATAGGGAGGAATATACAAATACTCTTCCTCCTCTTGCCAAAAGTCTAAGGGAGAAAAGGTTCCCAAAGGAAAGAGCTGGCTATTTCTCTTTAGTTCCTCTTACAACATATGGAGTAGGGAGCTTCTTCTGATGCCGACCAATCATCTTCCACAAAACCCCTGAGTTATGAGGACAGACCAATAAAGAACTACTGGGTCATTTCAGCAAAGGATAATGTTCACTCAGCAAAAGTATATATTATACCCAAAGTACAGGGGATTGCCCCATTGCACTTTCATTTCCATTTTTGTAGGCAGTGCTCTTTCCCACCTTGTTCTGCTTAATTCATTTTGCAACAGTTTGTATAAGTCTTCCCCAACTTCCCTGAATTCTTTATATATGTCACACATCTCTAAAGCTCTTTCCCCATAACAACTCTGCAATGTGGGCAATATAAGCACTATTCTCTCTCTCTCTCTCTCTCTCTCTCTCTCTCTCTCTCTCTCTCTCTCTCTCTCTCTCTCTCTCTCTCTCT
>CM053581.1:323242625-323262615 GCA_028627135.1 Pseudochirops cupreus | reverse complement strand
ACATAGCAGGTGCAGAACTTACAATCACATCTTCCTGACCCTCAGGCAAGGTATCTATCCATTACAAATAATGCCTCTTTGTACACCTGTTTTGCAGAGCTGGAGGGTCAGAGAGTGACTTTCCCAGGGGTTACACAGGTCTCTTCTGATTCAAAGTCACAGGTTCATTCCATTGGACCACATCATTCTCATTCAGAGAATGAACACAGGATGCCAGGCCTGGAAGAGAATTTAGATAAAATGAGCAAATGATAATCTAGTCTAGTGGTGTCATACTCAAATAGAAACAATGTCCTTAGGGATGCATACTGACTCAGAAAACCACAAATTAACATGATCTATGTTGTATTATATTTTTTTAATTTTGTTAAAATTTCCCAATTACATTTTAATTTGGTTCCAGGGCACTGGAAAGTTTTGTAGGTTGCAAGCTGCAACTGGCTGCATGTTTGTCACATCTAATAGTCTACCTTCCTATCTCCCAGAGGAGAAAACTAAGACCCAGAGAGGGGAAATTATTTGCACATGATCACAAAACATAATTAGTCAAAAGGCAGAGTCAAGAGCAGAACCCAGATCTGCTGACTCCCAACCAAATGCTCCTGACTCCTTGCTATGATGTGATGCTACAAAAGAAATCTACACAGGCAGCTGTGCCCAGCTGTTTGGCCTTTGATGGTGGTTCAGTCCTACTTGTTCAGGCCATGTGATCTATGAAAGGGCATCTTGTCTACGGTTAGCATAAAGTCTCCATCTGGTAGGGAATAAATGTTCCTAACTGTTGCAGATGTTCTCAGATAAAATCACAATTATGTGAAAAATATGTAATACACCCAAAGGATAGGCCACCTCATTCACAAAGGTAGCCCAACAGGTTTGCATTCAGGTCACCAGAAAAGCAGCACAGAGCCAAGTCTGAATGGAGCTATTCCCCAACCTCTTGGCAATCATACAATGGCAATAAGAGTGCTGGGCTCTCTCTTTAGAAAGTCTAAAAAAAAAGTTTTTTTAAGGGTTATTGATATCTTTTGTTTTTTACATTGCCATCATTTCCAAATATATCTACCCCCCTCTTCTCTGTCCCCATCCAACCTTAACCATCTTTTATGACAAAGAATAAAAAAGGGGGAAAAATTTCTTTAAGTTCAGCAAAGTCAATATATCAGCTGGGTCTGATAATACACGAGATGTTTCGTACTTACGATCTCCCACTTTTACAAAAAAAAAAAGGAAAAGATTTTATTTCTCTCTCCTACAGAGAGAGTTTTATTTATGGTTGTTGTTGCTGCTGATGCTGCTCCTTATC
Organism: Pseudochirops cupreus; assembly: GCA_028627135.1. Taxonomy (NCBI): domain Eukaryota; kingdom Metazoa; phylum Chordata; class Mammalia; order Diprotodontia; family Pseudocheiridae; genus Pseudochirops; species Pseudochirops cupreus. The sequence goes on along the minus strand of CM053581.1, from coordinate 323,261,309 downwards.
TTTCTTCATTAGGGGTGCTTCGTTAATATGGATGTTCCATTTGGAAGGTCACCCTTGAGGGTTTGAGACTAGACAGGATTTCTAAGGTTCTTTCAAGCTCTGACATTCTCTAATGCTCTGGTTCTAGGCCTATGCTTTTCTCCTCAGAGTCCCTACTATGTCTGGCAGCTACATTCCACCACGACCTTTTGTCAATCCTGAGATTCCAAGGAATAAAATGGTCAGGTCACATTCTGCATCTCTAAAGGATTTCATCTCACCCATAGAATTATTTGAAGGTCCTATACAGGTCTTACGTAGCTGAGTTGAGATACACTTGGGGAGGGAGGGAGAAATAGGCGAATTTCTGTTTTGGACTCTTTATTGAACATCTCAAATTATCGTGTGATATTTGTTACATGTGGCTTTACCGTATCCTCCCTCCCTTCAAAGGTTGATGGAAATTCCCATCAGGGAAAAGACCTCTGGTGGCAAGTTCTTCCTCCCCCCAAACCCCAAGAACTTTTATTGTGAGTGCTCTTTGTTCTGGGACCCTTTTCTTCTCTCACTACACTGTTTCACTTGGTGACTGAGCAGCTCCCATGGGTTTAATTATCATCCCTATGCAGATGACTCCCAGATCTATATCTAATTCTGGTCTATCTCCTGATTTTATTACCAATTGCTGGGCAGCTAGGTGGTCCAGTGGGTAAAATGCTAGGCCTGGAGTCAGGAAGACTCTTCTTCCTGAGTTCAAATTCAGCCTCACATACACATTTCACTTTTCAATCATTGTAAAGAGAAAGTTTTTGAGCAGTGGGAGTGGAAAATAGGAGAGTCTCAACCTTCCTAATAAGGCAAAGGATAATGTTATCTGCTGAGAGAAAGCAGGATGAGGCATGGGGAAGAATCAATGCATATCAATGGAGACAAAAGATGGAATTCTATGTGTATAGAACAGAAGAGATGGCCAGGTTGGCTGGATCACACAGTGTAGGAGGAGGTGTGGTATATGATGATGCTCAAAATATATACTGAAAATTTTTAGAAGCTAAAATAAGGGGCTTTGTATTTTAATCTAGAGGCAAAGGAAGTCACTGGAGCTGACTAAGGAGGGAAGTGACATGGTTAGAAATGCACTCAAGAAATCACTGTGGCAGCAGTGTAGATGATGGACTGAAGTGGGGAGAGACTTGAGGAAAGCAGTATTGGGGGCTTGAGGAAAATGAAAAAGCCATTGTGGGGAGTGTGATAGGAAATTGAACAGAGATGTAAAGGACTGAGGTACAATGGGGGCACAAGATCAGACAGAATGAATGTCTATAGCAGGCCCAGTCAACATGATTTATTGCTATATTCTGGCAGCATTTTTTGACTCTAGAGTAGAAGCCAAAAAAAATTTGAACAGAAAACTGGAAGGACAAGAGGGTATGATCAGAGGGGAAATTTCAGAGTTTAGGGAGTTAGTCATAGTGCAGTTTGGGTCAAAGGTCTGTGTCTATGTGTCTGTCTCTCTGTCTTTCTGCCTCTGTCTCTGTCACATGCACACACACACACGCACACGCACACACACACACACACACACACACACACACACATCCATATTCATCCTTGCAATGAGTGGGTGACGTAGAGAAAAACTATTAGCCTTTACTTAGCTTCAGGCTTTGCTCATTAAATGAAAAACCCTCCAAGAGTGTAAAAATATGAAGCTCTTCTCAAGGCAAGATGAATGAATGAATCTCAAGACGAATGAATGTTCTTCACAGGATCATAAATGTAGGGCTGACACAGATCTTAGAGAAGACTGAATCTCATCCTTAATTTTACTGATGAGGAAACTGAGGCCCAGAAAAGTGAAATCATTTATCCAAAGATGTGCAGATAATAAAGTGGCAGAACCAGGATTTTGATTACAGTTTTTTTTTTAAGAGAAAAGAAGGACCTGAACAGGTGACTACCCCAAAAAATCAGTGAATTGAAAATCAGAGACGCTAAAGACAAATCCTGCCTATTTCACAAAATTATTCAGGGTTAGCTTTGCTCCCAAGGCACTGTAAAGGTATTATTTAAACCATCGAATATACATGCTTTAAAATCCGGATTGGAACTTTTCTCTTATGATTCTATTTCCCCAGTTCTGTTCATGTGAGTTTACCCAAGTTTTCCATCTCTGGTACCTATGACATGAAAAACTGTCTCTCTGCGCTTGGTGTCACCCGAATCTTTGATGGAAGTGCTGACCTCACCAGAATCAGTCCCCAGAAGACCCTGAAAGTTAGCCAGGTAAGACAATCAGACATGAACTTTGAACCGCAGGTATCCTTCCTTTGTATCCTATCAAGGATGTGGTACATCCTCCAAAATGACGGCCATTTTTCAAACATCGCATCGCACTTTGTTGGGGTTTTTGTGTCAGGTGGTTGGAAGACAAGTTCACTTATTAGGAACCCCCATCTCTAGTAGCCAAAGAACAACATCAATCATTACAATACAGCTGCAGGCATCATCATTTTTGTCCCCACAGAGACTGACATGTTACTTTGCACAGAGTAGGGCCTCTATAAATATTGCTTTAATGAATGAATGAATAATAAATTGAACTTGACATGAGAAATATATTTTAATTATCTAATATGTTTTAATTGTTTTCAAAGTCTTAGCTGTGCAGCTCTCCTTATATGCTACAGGCTTGGGGAAAATGTGGAATGTTCATTACAGAGAAGAGGCCATGTCTTGGCTATTATCTCAAGGAGCTTATGGGAAGTATGGTCTAATGGAAATAGCACCGAGAAAATCCCAAAGTTGTCAAGTCAAGAAACATCCTGAATCCAGGACCAACACTGTACCACTTAGCTGCCCTGATCTCAAAGAGATAAATTTTTTAAGTCCCTTCTTCTCTTCCAGAGAGTCTCATCATTACCAGTGTGACCTATCCCCTCAATCCACCTATGGGTGGAATTAGTCATCAAATAAGTATTTTTAACCATCTACTATAAGCCAAGCATTGTGCTAGGAACCGAGAATACAAATATAATTAATAAAACAAAACCTACACACAAGTAGCTTACATTCTAGCAGGGGAGACAACAAAGACATAGAGAGATATATAGATACACCTATATGTATGTATAAAAATATATACACAATACATGTAAAGAAAATAAATACTAAATAATTAAATACAACCTAGTTTGAGAGGGAGTATACTAGCAGTTGAGACTTGGGACTCAGGAAACTCAGGAGAAAGTATTGAAACAAGAGAGGGATTCTATGATCTGAGGTATGGAAAGAGTGCATTCTAGGCATGGGGAAGAATCAATGCATATCAATGGAGACAAAAGATGGAATTCTATGTGTATAGAACAGAAGAGATGGCCAGGTTGGCTGGATCACACAGTGTAGGAGGAGGTGTGGTATATGATGATGCTCAAAATATATACTGAAAATTTTTAGAAGCTAAAATAAGGGGCTTTGTATTTTAATCTAGAGGCAAAGGAAGTCACTGGAGCTGACTAAGGAGGGAAGTGACATGGTTAGAAATGCACTCAAGAAATCACTGTGGCAGCAGTGTAGATGATGGACTGAAGTGGGGAGAGACTTGAGGAAGGGACCAGTCAGAAAATGACTACAATAATCTAGGTAAGAGGTTATAAGGGCTTGAACTAGAGTAGAGAGAGGGTGATAGATGTGAAGTATATGGTGGGCCAGTCTGTGATGTAGTATTAAAACTTAGGAGAGAGATTAGGGCTAGAGATAAAGATCTGGGAGTCCTCAACATATAGGTGACAATCAAATTTCTGGGAGCCAATGAGATCACCAAGAGAGTTTATAGAGAGAGAAAGATAGAGGTAGAATAGTGTTGGAGATGATGTCAGCTCACTAGAAGGAAGAAATTCTTTAAAACTACAAGCATGTGACAATATAGCAGGACCTTACAAGGTCAAGAATTCTCTGTTACTGAAAGCATTCAGATATAGACTGTGCATATAGAAAATTCAAGGTTCAGGTTACAGGTTCTAAGTTCTCTTCAAGAATCAGAGAATTTTGGAGTTTAAAGTGACCTCAAATATCATCTAATCACACAACACACACACACACACACACACACACACACACACACACACACACATACACACACACACACCTGAACAGAAATCCCATCTCATCTATCCCTGACAAGGATGCTGAATACAAACCACGAGAAGAGTTGGACAGGTACCAAGTTACAGTCATCTAGTGGAATTCTATAGTTCTGAACTGAGGGCATAGGATACATTGGTAATGATGAAATCAGTGGCATGAGATCAATAGCTGTAGGGGACTGGGTTGGAGTTGGGGCTTGTTTAAGGGGACATCTGCATCTATATTGAAATCCTCAAATATAGGGACATGGATAAGGAGTAGAGATGAAAACAGGGAAGCAGTACTGAGAAAGACGTGAAAATGATAACTGTCACCAGGATCTGAAGAAGGCTGCCTATCTGAATGCAGCAAACCATAAAGAAAGAAAGAAAGAAAGATCACTGAGTGTTGATAGCAAGAGATAGGTCTAAAAGTGGCAGGTCAGAGCAGGAAGTACACCTAAAGTCCTTTCAGGCCTAATGTCTAGTGACCTACGATCCTCAATGGTTTTCATAACCATTCTGATAAACTAGCCTTCTGCTCCACGAGTTTATCAGCTATAATGCCAAAGGTTAACTCCCATGAAAACAAATACAGTATCATAACCATAAAATCTGTATAAGAAAAAAGATTTCCAAGTTCCAGACCCCGGCCCATTTCTTTTGAGCAATATTTGATATGACAAAATTCTAAAATTAAGGGGACATCTGCATCTATATTGAAATCCTCAAATATAGGGACATGGATAAGGAGTAGAGATGAAAACAGGGAAGCAGTACTGAGAAAGACATGAAAATGATAACTGTCACCAGGATCTGAAGAAGGCTGCCTATCTGAATGCAGCAAGCCATAAAGAACAACAAAAGAACTTGGAAATATCCTTGGAGTTGGGGAAACTGGGATTTGGCCCTTCCTCAGTCATCTTATTTATTCAATACCTCTATCTTAAAGGAAACAATCTGTAATTATATGGTATAACGTGAAAAAAAATCATTAGTAGAGGTCTGGGTCACGTAACCATCAACACAGCAGATTTTCTTTCTCCAAACACCTTTTATTCAAAAGAAGAGAGACTGGGCTTTGATTTCATCAGTTATAAGGAACTCTTAGACAAGTAAATTTCTTAAATCAATGCCAGTGGCTTTTCCAAAACAATATTAAAGAAACAAATGGGAAAATAAATACCCTAACTCATAACTTTAAATATTAACAGACTAAACAATGTAATCAAATGAAAACAGCAGAATAGATAAGGAAGCAAAACTTCACAATTTTTTGCTACCCCCTCAAAAAAAGAAAACTCATCTAAAAAAATAAAGACACATAAAGAATTAAACCATTGGCTAGAATACAGCTTACTATATACATCAGGTGAATCAGAAACAAACCAAAAAAACACAGGCGTTGTAAACATCCATCATAACAAAACTAATTAAAGTTACAAGGGTATACTTTATCGAGCTAGACAAAAATAATAGCAGAACATATTTGGAGGAAAAAAATATAGAATATTAAGGGGAATAATGGGGGAAAAGTAAGACTAAAGAAGGATTGGGGCTTCCAGACTGCCAACAATATTATAAGGCAAGAATAATCAAAACAATTTGCTTCTGATTAAAAAAAATAAAGAAGGAAATCAGTGGAATCACTAGACAAATAAGAATCAGAAATAAATGAGCTAGCAATAAAATATTTGACGAACCTCAAACATAAATTACCTAGGAAAAAACTCCCTATTTGATAAGAATTGCTGGGAAAACTGAAATGTAGTCTGGCATAAATTAGGTTTAATCCCACATTTTACACTGGACCAGAGTTACAAAGATTTAAGTTTGAATCCAGTCTTAGGTACTTACTAGTGGCAAGTCACATAACCTCTGTTGGCCTCAGTTTCCTCAACTACAAAATAAGAATAATAATAGCACCAACTTTCCAAAGCTAGGTTATTGTGAGAATCAAATGAAGTAATATTTGTAAAATGCACAGCACAGAGTCTGGCACATAGGTGATGTTTAACAAATACTCATTTCCTTTCTTCCCCCATCTCTATCTGTTAAAATTCCATTCATCTTTCTTTTTTTTTTTTTGCAGGGGGAAGATAGGGCAATTGGGGTTAAATGACTTGCCCAAGGTCACACGGCTAGTTTTGTGTCAAGTGTATGAGGTCAGATTTGAACTCAGGTCCTCCTGACTCCAGGGGCGGTGCTCTATTCACTACACCACCTGGCCGCCCCCCTATTCATCTTTCTAACCCCAACTCAAATGCTCCCTGCTTCATGAAGCCTTCCCTTATCCACAAAAAGATCCTAAGATTCAGAACTCTCTCATTTCATAAAGGAGAAAGCTGAGTCCTAGTGAGGTTTAATGATTTACCTAAAGTAACAAACAGAGGTAACAAACAGAACCTGGATTCAAAACCAGGGCCTCAAACTCAAAACCCAGTCTTTTCATCACTGTGCTGTCAATTGGTCTCCTACCTGAAACGAATCTCTCCTGCATCAGATTTCACAGCATTTTTTACTTCTCATAAATTTATTCAAATACATGGATTTTTTAATATTAGATTATAAACTCCTGGAGGAGAAGGGACAGAGTCCTAATAATCCTTAGATATCTCACAGTTCTGGGCATAGACCTATGTACATTATGGGGTGGGGTTTGTTTGTTTATTTGTTTTGGAAAGAGACATTTTGAGAATCCAGCTGGATTCACTCCCTTAACCCAGAGGTTGTCAATTCCTCTGTAACTTTCATTCTTAGAGCTGACTAATTAAGAAGCTGAGTCAAGGCAAGTCTTCTATCCCTTATCCTACTGCCTCCCATTTTATAGATAAATATATGCATACTGGAGATGCTTAATAAAAGATTGTTGACTAACTAGAACTAGATGAATGAAATCAACTCAAACACAATTTATTGTTCCATCCTAGACTGAGTTGTTGCATGTGAGGAAATGGAGTGCCTTTCAAAGAATTTGACCAGCTGACCCTTTTGTGTCTCCTCTTCTAGGCTATTCAGAAAGCTGTGTTGAAGATGGATGAAAAAGGAGCAGAAGCTGCCGGAGGAACTAGCATTGAGACCCTGCCAATGAGTGTTCCCCTAATCATTAAATTCAATCAGTCCTTCATGTTGTCAATGATAGATACGGAGTTAGAGTCAGTTCTCTTCATGGGAAGAGTAGTCAACCCTAAATGAAACTCAAAAAGCAAGCATCTCTGAGGCTGCCTAAGATTTCTTGCTGCTGTCTCTGAATAAACATTGTGACTTGAAATTGTTGAACTCCTTTATCACAAAAATGATCATAGTATTAACTCACATTTGTTGTTCTCCATAACAATCCAGACTCACTACTTTCTATTGGTTGATGGATGATTTAATATGAATCAAAGCACAGTGGAGCAAAATGTATGTTGAATTTGAAGTTAGAGGGCCTGGGTTCATAGAATCATAAATTTTGAGTTAGAAGGGACCTTAAAAACTTAAATATCCTCATTCTAAAAATGAGAAACTAGACTCAGATGTTAAGTAATTTACCAACCCAATGTCAGTAATAGAAGTAGAGAGTAATAGAGCCAGGAATTAAGCAGAATTCCTTTGATTCTTACTCTATCACACTTTCCATAATCTGTCCTGGTTTTTGTATGAAATCTGCACCTCAGTTTCCTCATATGAAAAATGAGGAATGTGGAATGGGTGACCTGTAAAGTCCCTCTCACAGGTACATCTTGCATAGCTAAGCTACACAATGAATTTTCCAGCTGTCTTACCAATTGTCAATAAACAGCCATACACACACAAAAACTTACCATGTCCTCTTTTAACTAATGCGGCCCATTTTTGTGAGGAGGAACAATAGATAGTTGCCTCTTCAAATGGGTGTCAGGAGCACTTTTCCTTCCACCAGCAGTTCAAAATCCAACATTTGAGTTTCATTCCATTGGGTGAAAAAATAAAACCTATTCACCCACACAACAGAAATTTCTGGGAGAGAAAATATACTAAACCTTGTTGGTCATCTGTACCTCAGTAAAAATGGGTTTATTGGAGCCTTTTTTGAAAGCCAGTTTGGATAATAGAAGGAAGAATGAGGAGGCCAGTGGAGAGAAAGTAGGGATGGGGAAGAAGTAATGTGGGGGGAGAGACATAGAAAATAGAGACTGGGAGAACTGAAAACAAGCTTCTGGTTTACCAAGCATGAGCCTGGCAGCTAGTCCCTAAAGTAGGCTTATGACAGCCAGAATCACCAGAATCTCCCAGGGTACAACCCAAAATGTAACTGGTACATCATTTCCACCAGAGGGTGCATTGTGGGCAGCCTTCAAATCCTCCCAGGCTCCAGAGCTTACTCCTCCTATACTCCAAGTTTATAGAATCTCTTCCTCATACTGACCTTGCAACCATTTCTGCCTCAGCACTCTCATAGAATAGTCATTACATCTCCCCTAAGTAGCTAGGAAGAAATTGAGCCAGCCTCTCAAGATACAGCTTAAAAAATTTAAACTCTGATACATTGGGGGAACAGGGGTAGAGCCAAGATGGCAGAGTAAAATCAGGGACTCATCTGAGCTCTCCCACAAACCCCTTCAAATACCTCTAAAAAGTGAATCTGAACAAATTCTAGAGTGGCAGAATCCACAAAGAGACAGAGTGTGGCAGATTTCCAGCCCAAGACAACCTGGAAGGTCGACAGGAAGGATCTGTTGCACCAGGCTGGGAGAGGAGTGCAGTCTAGTGTGTAGGTGACCCCAGCACAGATTCAACCATAGCAAAGTCTGAGCATATCCCAGGGGACTGAATTACTGACAGCAGTGGTGATTAACAGACCTCTCACAGAAGAAGGTGGGGATCTGTCAGAACTGGGTGAGAGAGTAGTACAGTCCTGCACAAGCCTTGTGGCAGCAGTTGTTCCCATAAACTAAATATTTGAAAGTCACATATTTAAATTTCCAGGAGCTAAGATGGTGGAGTAAGCAGCAAGTTGATCTCACCCTTCCTTATAGACTTTGAAAAAGCCAGAGAATATTGCCCCAGGAAAAATCCTAGAATAACAAAGCCAGTAGAAAGATGGAGTACAGCAGTCTTTTAGTTCAGGAGGCTTGGAGGATTAATGGGAAAGGTCCCTCGTGCTGTGGCTGAAGGGAACCAGTACAGAACAAGAGGTATCCCAGCAAGCCAGCAGCAAACCCCACCTCAGAGGACCAGTAGAAGATCCTGAACCCCAGGGAGAAGAAGCCCACAAGAGCCAACACTGAGTATACAACAGTCACCACCACCAGCTACAACATGGCGCCAGGTAAACTACCAGACCACTACAACATCCAGCTCCTAGCACGTGAGGCCCCAGCACAGAAAACCAGTGACCAGCCCCCTAGCTGCCAGCACAAGAAATCTGGGACAGTTACCCCAGAGATCAAATTTAAAAGCCAGAAAAAAAAAAGGCCAAACAACATGAGCAAGAAGAATCAAAAAAATCAGTGACCATATAGAAATATCTTGGTGACAGAGAAGATCAAAACACAAATTCAGGAGAGGACAACATGGCTGATATACCCACATCTGAAACCTCAAAAGGGAATATGAATTGATCTCAAGACCAAAAAACCTTCTTGGAAGAGTTCAAGAAGGATTTCAAAAGTCAAATAAGAGAAGTAGAAGAAAAATTGAACAATTCCTTTAAAAATACAATTGACAAAATGGAAACAAGTACACTGAAGAAAACAATTCCTTAAAAAGTAGAATTGGCCAAATGGAAAAGGATGTACAAGAGCTGACTGAAAAAAAAATCATTGAAAATTAGAATTGGGCAAGTGAAAAGCTAATCACTCTATGAGACATCAAAAATCAGTCGAACAAAATAGAAAGAATGAAAAAATTGAAGAAAACATAAAACATCACATTGGAAAAACAACTGACCTGGAAAATAGATCCTGGAGAAATAATTTTAAAATTATTGGTCTACCTGAGAACCATGATGAAAAAAAGACCCTAGACAGTATCTTTCAAGAAATCATCAAGGAAAACTGCCCTAAGGTCCTAGAACCAGAGGGTAAATAGTCACTGAAAAAATCCACCAAACACCTCCTGAAAGAGATCCCAATTTGAAAATACCAAGGAATATTGTAGCCAGATTCCAGAATTATTAGATCAAGGAGGAAATACTGCAAGCAGCTGGAAAGATACAATTCAAATATCATGGAACCACAGTCAGTATTACACAGGACCTTGCTGCTTCTACATTAAAAGACTTGATGGCTTGGAATATGATGTTCCATAAGGGAACACAGCTTGGATTACAACCAAGGATCAACTACCCATTGAAACTGAGCATAATCTTTCAGGAGAGGAGATAGATATTCAATGAACAAGGGGACTTCCAGACATTTATTGTCAAATAAAAGACTCAAGAGAGGTATAAAAAGATACAAGAAAGGGAAAAATAAAACAAAACAAAACATATTATTCAATAAGGACAAACTGCTTATATTCCTACATGGGAAGATGACAGCTACAATTCTTGAGAACTGTATCTTTAATATACCATATACAATATGGCCTCAGACACTTAACACTTACTAGCCATGTGATCTTTGGCAAGTCACTTAACACTAATTGCCCTGCCCTCCCCCCTCCAAAGGAAAAGCAAAAAAAACAAACAGATGGCAATCAAATTACAAAAATCAAAAAAATGAAAAAGGTAAAATCCCAAGAAATATGGAAGAAACAAAAAAGTTTTGGGGTGGCAAGGTGGCACAGTGTATAGAGCACCAGCCCTGGAGTCAGCAGGACCTAAGTTCAAATACAGCCTCAGACCCTTCACACACACACACACGCACACACACACACACACACACACACACACACAAAACTAAATCTAAAACAGATCCAAACAAATGAAAAAATAGAAGGCAATGTGAAATATCTCATTGAAAAAACTACTGACCTGTAAAACAGATCCAGGAGAGATAATTTTAAAATTATTGAACTACCTGAAAGCCATGATCAAAAAAAGAGCCTAGAAATCATCCTTCAAGAAAGTCTCAGGGAAAATTGCCCTGATATTCAAGAACCAGAGGGCAAGATAGAAATTGAAAGAATTCACTGATACCTCATTGAAAAAAATCCCAAAAAAAACCTCTTAGGAATATTATAGCCAAATTCCAGAGTTCCCAGATCGAGGAGAAAATATTATAAGCAGTAAGAAAGAAACAATTTGAGCATTCTGGAAGCACAATCAGGATAACACAAGATCTAGCAGCTTCTACATTAAGGGATTAAAGGGCTTGGAATATGATATTCTGGAGGTCAAAGAAGCTAGGATTAAAACCAAAAATCACCTACACAGCAAAACTGAGTATAATACTTCAGGGGGAAATATGGACATTCAATGAAATAGAGGACTTTCAAGTATTCTTGATGAAAAGACCAGAGCTGAACAGAAAATTTGACTTTCAAATACAAGAAGCAATAGAAGCATGAGAAGGTAACCAGGAAAAAGAAATCATAAGGAACTTATTAAAGATGAACTATTTACATTCCTACATGGAAAAATGATAATTGCGGCTCTTAAGACTTTTCTCAGTATGAAGACAGTTGAAGGGAAAATATTTGTATATATGTGTATACATACATGTATGTTATGTATAAGAGGGTATATGTGTGTATATATATGTATGTGCGTATATGTATATGTGTGTACATGTATACATAGAGCACACAGGATGAGTTGAATATGAAGGGGTGATATCTAAAAAATAAAATAAAATTAAGAGGTGAGAGAAGAATATAATGGGAGAAGGAAAAAGGGAGAATAGGGTAAATTATCTCACATAAAAGAGGTTAAGAGAAAATTGTTACAATAGAGGGGAAGAGCAGAAAGGTGAAAGGGAATAAGTCAACCTTAGTCTCACTGGATTTGGCTTAAGGAGGGAATAACATATGCACTCAATTGGGTATTTTATCCTACAGGAAAGTAGGGGGGAAATCATAAGAAGGGCAATGATAGAAGGGAGGGCAGATTGGGGGAAAGGGTAGGTAGAAACAAATATGTGTGAGAAGGGATAGGGTCAAAGGAGAAAATAGAATAAGTGGGGGGCAGTAGAGGAAGAGGGAAATATAGTTAGTCTTTCACAATATAACTACTTTGGAAATAATTTGGGTAACTACACATGTACAACCTATATTGAATTGTTTGTCTTTCCAGTAGCAGCAGGTGAGGAGGGAAGAAAGAAAAAACCTGAAAATCAAAGTTTTAAAAATGAAAGTTAAAAGTTGTTTTTTACATGCAACTGGGAAATAAGATATACAGGCAATGGGGTATAGAAATCCATCTTGCCCTACAAGAAAGTAAGGGGGGGGATGGGGAAGGACATAAGAGAAAACAGATTGGAGGAAGGGTTGTTCTGTATGCTTGCTATATTGGGGTGGGGAGTAGGGGAGAGATGGGGAGAAAATTTGTAACTCAAAATCTTGTGGAAGTGAATGTTGAAAACTGAAACAAATAAATAAATTTATTTATTTAAAAAGCAAAATAATATGAAAATTTTAAAAAATGAAAAAAAAGAAAGAAAAAAGCTAAATTACCAGTGTCAAAAATGAAAATGGTGAATTCACTACCAATGAAGAGGAAATTAAAACAATAATTAGGAACTATTTTGTCCAACTGCATGCCTATAGATTTGACAATCTTAGTGAAATGGATGAATATTTACAAAAATATAATTGCCCAGATTAACAGAACAGGAAATAAAATACTTTTTAAAAACCCATCTCAGAAAAATAAATTAAACAACCACCAGATGCATTTAAAAATGAATTCTATCAAACATTTAAAGAACATTTAGTTTCAATATTATATAGACTACTTGGGAAATTAGATGAAGAACTAATCCTACAAAATTCTTTTTATGATACAAATATGGTGCTGATACCTAAACAGGGAAGAGTTAAAACAAAGGAAAAAAAATTATAGACCAATTTTCTTAATGAATATAGATGCAAAAATTTTTTTAAATATTAGTAAAAAGATTACAGCAACTTATCATAAAAATAATACACTATGACCAGGTAGGATTTATACCAGGAATGCAGGGCTGTTTCAATATTAGGAAAACTATCAACATAATTGATCATATCAACAACAAAACTAACAGAAATCGTATGATTATCTCAATAGATGCAGAAACACCTTTTGACAAAATGCAACTCCCATTCCCATCAAAAACACTTGAGAGCATTGGAATAAATGTATTCTCACTTAAAATGATAAGTAGCATCTACCTAAAACTATCAGCAAGCATTACATGTAATGGGGATAAACTAGAAGCATTTCCAATAAAATTGAGGGTGAAAGAAGGATATCTATTATCACCCTGGTTATTCAACATGGTACTAGAAATGCTAGCTTTAGCAATAAGAGAAGAAAAAGAACTTGAAGGAATTAGGCAAAGAAGAAACAAAGTTATCACTTTTTTGCAGATGATATGATGATAAACTTAGATAATCAAGCAAAAAAACTACTTGAAATAAAAAATAACTTTAGCAAAGTTGTAGGATATAAAATAAATGCACATAAATCATTGGAATTTCTATATATTACTAACAAATTCCAACAGCAAGAGATAGAAAGAGAAATTCCATTTAAAATTACTGTAGACATTATAAAATATTTGGGAGTCTACCTGTCAGAATAAACCCAGGATCTATATGAACACAATTACAAAAGACTTTTCACACAAATAAAGTCAGATCTAAATAATTGGAAAAACATCAGTTATTCATTGGGAAGCCAAGCTAATATAATAAAAATGACAATTCTACCTAAATTAGGTTATTTATTCAGTGCCATGCCAATTGAACTACCAAAAAATTATTTTATAGAGATAGAAAAAACAATAACAAAATTCATCTGGAATGGCAAAGTGTCCAGAATATCAAGGAAATGAATGAAATGGTAGGGAAGGTAGTCTAGCCATATCAGATCTTAAATTGTATTATAAAGCAGCAATCATCAAAACTACTTGGTACTGGCTAAGAAATAAGAGTGTTAGATCAGTGGAATTGATTAGGTACACAAGACACAGTAGTCAAAGACTATAGTAACCTACTATTTGATAAACCCAAAGACTCTAGCTTCTGGGATAAGAATTCACTATTTGACAAAAACTGCTGGGAAAACTGTAAAATAGTATGGTAGAAACTGAGCAAAGAGCAATATCTTACACTGTATACCAATATAAAGTCCAAATGGGTACATGATTTAGATATAAAGGCTGATACTTTGAATAAACTGGGAGAGCAAGGAATAGTTTACCTGTAAGATTTATGGAAAATGTAAGAATTTATGGCCAAACAAGAGATAGAGAACATTATGAAATGTAAAGTGGATAATTTTTATTATCTTAAATTGAAAAGTTTTTGTACAAACAAAGCTAATGCAACCAAGATTAGGAGGGATGCAAAAAAATGAGAAAGAATTTTTACAACCAGTGTCTCTAATAAAGGCCTCATTTCTAAAATATGTAGAGAACTGAGTCAAATTTATGAGAATACAAGTCATTCCCCAGTTGTTAAATGGTCAAAGTATATAAATAGGCAGTTTTCAGAGAAAGAAATTAAAGCTATCTATAGTCATATGTAAAAAATGCTCTAAATCACTAATGATTAGAGAAATGCAAACCAAAACAACTCTGAGGTATACCACATCTCACCGGTCAGATTGGCTAACACGACAAAACAGGAAAATTATAAATGCTGGAGAAGATGTGGGAAAATTGAAACACTAATGCATTCTTGGTGGAGTTGTGAACTGATTCAATGATTTTGGAGAGCGACTTGGAATTATGTCCAAAGGACTATAAAAATGTGCATACCTTTTGACCCAGAAATACCACTTCTAGAGCTATATCCCAAAGGGATCACAAAAATGAGAAAAGGACCCACATGTACAAAAATATTTATAGCAGCTCTTTTTGTGATGGCAAAGTTAAAAATTAAGGGGATGCCCATCAATTGGAGAATGGTTGAACCAGTTGTAGTATATGAACGTAATGGAATACTATTGTGCTATAAGAAATGATGAGCAGGCAGACTTCAGAAAAACCTGGAAATACTTAAATGAACTGATGTTGAGTGAGGGGAGCAGGACCAGGAGAACATTGTACACAATTGTAGCTACATTGTTCAATGACTAACTTTGATAGACTTAGCTCTTCTCAGCAATGCAAGGTTCTAAGACAGCTCCAAAAGGTTCATGTTGGAAAATATTATCCATATCCAGAGAAAGAACTATGGAGTCTGAATGCAGAATGCAGGTTGAAGCATACTATCTGTTCTCTCTCTTTGTTTTGTTTTATTTTGTTTCTTCTTTCTTGTGGTTCATTCCATTGGTTCTAATTTTTCTTTACAACATGACCAACATGAAAATATGTTTAATATGAATGTATATGTAGAGCCTATATCAGATTGCATGCTGTCTCGGGGAGGGGGGAGGAGAAGGAGGCAGAGAAAATTTAAAACTCAAAAACTGGTGGAATGGAATCTTGAAAAGTAAAGATTAATTAATTGATTTTAAAAATAAATAACCTGGAGATAAAAAAGGAGGATGTGGGTATAAGTTGATTTTGATGTGATGATATAAAAATATTAAGGGGTGAAAAAAAGGATTGTACTGTGAGAAAAGGTAGAGTCTGAATAGGGTAAATTACATCATGTGCAAAAGACCTATTACAGTAGAGGGAAAGGAAAGGGCGAGCATTTTTTTAACCTTATTCACATCAGAATTGGTTCAAAGAGGGAATAACATACACACTCAGCTGGATATAGACATTTATCTTACCCTAAAGGGAAGTAAGGGAGGAAAGCGGAAAGAAAAGGGAAGGAGGTGTTGATAGAAGGAAGGTAGATTGAGAGATGTGGTGATCAGAAGCAAAACACTGGGGAGGAGGGACAGGGTGAAAGGAGAGAGAAAAGTATAAATAAGGGGAAATAGGATGGAGAGAAATACACAGTTAATAATCATAACTGTTAATGTGAATGGAATGAACTCCTCCATGAAACAGAACCAGATAGCAGAGTAGATTAAAAACCAGAATCCTACAATTTTTGCTTACAAGAAACACATTTGAAGCAGAGAGATAGGCACAGAGTAAAGCTTGGAGGCTGGAGCAAAACCTATTATGCTTCAGCTGAAGTAAAAAAAAAAAAAGCAGGGGTAGCAATCCTGATCTCAGGTAAAACAAAAGCAAAACTAGATCTGATTAAAAGAGAAAAGGAAGGAAACTGCATCTTGCTAAAAAACAAAAAGTATCATAAATAATGAAATAATATCCATACTAAACATATAATCACCAAATAGTATAGCATCCAAATTCTTAGAGGAGAAATGAAGTGGGTTCCAGGAAGAAATAAACAGCAAAACTACACTAGTGGGAGACCTAAACCTCCCCCTCTCAGAACTAGATAAATCTAAGCACAAAATAAACAAGAAAGTAGTTAAGGAGATGAACAGAATTTTAGAAAAGTTAGATATGATAAACCTCTGGAGAAAATTGAATGGGGACAGAAAGGAATATACCTTTTTCTCAGTGGTACATGGCACCTACACAAAAATCAATGATGTATTAGGGCATAGAAAATTCACAATCAAATGCAGAAAAATAGAAATATTGAATGTGTCCTTTTCAGATCACAATTCAATAAAAATTACATGTAATAAAGCACCATGGAAAGATAGATTAAAAATTAATTGTGAACCAAATAATCTAATCCTAAAGAATAAGTGAATCAAATAACAAATGAGAAAAAAATCAATAATTTCATCAAAGAGAATGACAACAATGAGACAACATACCAAAAATGTATTGGATGTTGTCAAAAGCAATTCTTAGAGTAGATTTTATATCTCTAAATGCTCACATGAATAAAATAGAGAAAGAGCAAATCAGTGAATTGGGCATACAACTAAAAAGGCTAAGAAAAAGAACAAATTTAAAATCCCCAATTAAATTTAGAAATTCTGAAAATCAAGGGAGAGATTAATAAAATTGAAAGAAAACTTTAAAACAGGGACAGAGTCAAGATGGCAGCAAAGAAGCAGGAGAATTCTGCAGCTCCCACCATAACCACCTCAAATATCTATAAAATGTGACTTTAAACAAATTTTAGAGCTCCAGAACCCACAAAAGTACAGAAAAACATATCTCCCACCAGGGGCAGCCCAGCAGGCAGGACAGGAAGGGCTCATCGCAGATTGCTGGAAGCTGAGCCCAGCTCAGCCTGAAACCACAGCTTAGCCCCAGGGCAGTCAGGACAAGCCTTAGCTAGAGCACTCCAGAGAGTGGATCACCGGCAGCTGTGGCAGTTTCCAAAATTATCAACCAATTAGAAACAAGGACAAAGTGAAAGTTCAGTGGAACTCAGACAAATTTGGGGTAAAAAAGCAGGTCTGGCTGTCTACCTCCAGGGCAAGAAAGCAGCAGAAGCAGCAGCCCTGCAGCTGCCTCCATGTGGCTGCTTCAGAGCTCTTGGCCCACAGATTGCAGGGGGGCCAAGCAGTCATTCAGAGGCTAAGCACTCTTACCTTGAGCTGCCTGGATTGGGATTGCAGTCTTGGGTGGTGGCCCAGAGGTGCATTTTCAGTGAGCCAAAGCTGGTGGGGGCTGCAGAAATGGTGGCCTCCTAATAGCTCTGGCAGCTGTGAAAACTCCAGCAATTAGGGACAAAGCTCTCCCCTCTGGAAGCAGAGTTCTGCTGTGTCTCAAAAATCAAATTGACTGGCAAAGGAAGCAAACCAAGCTCAGCAATCCAACTTTAGATTCCTCTTTTGGGGACAAAAAGGATCACAGGATGGAATGGGAGGAAGACAACACAGTCAGAACTCCCGCACCAAAAGCTTCCAAGAAAAATGTAAGCTGGTTACAGGCCATAGAGGAGCTTAAGAAGGATTCTGAACACTAAATAAGAGAAGTGGAGGAAAAATTGGGAAGAGAAATGAGAATGATGCAAGAAAATCATGAAAAGAGAGTCAACAACCTGCCTGAAGAAAATAACATCTTAAAAAATAGATTAACTCAAATGGCAAAAGAGGCCCAAAAAGCCAAGAGGGAAAGAATGCCTTAAAAAGTCGAATTTGCAAAATGGAAAAAGAATCTCAAAAGCTCACTGAGGAAAATAATTCCTTCAGAGTTAGAGTGGAGCAAATGGAAGCAAATGACTTATGAGAAATGAAGATACTATTAAACGGATCCAAACAAATGAAAAAATAGAAAGCAATGTTAAATATCTCCTTGAAAAAACCACTGACCTGGAAAATAGATCCAGGAGAGACAATTTAAAAATTGTTGGACTACCTTAAGGCCATGATCAGAAAAAGAACCTAGAAATCATCCTTCAAGAAATTCTCAAGAAAAATTGCCCTGATATTTTAGAACCAGAGGGCAAAATAGGACTTGAAAGAATTTACCAATCACCTTTTGAAAAAGATCCTCAAAAGAAAACTCCTAGGAATGTTATAGCCAGGTTCTGGTGTTCCCAGATCAAGGAAAAAAATATGACAAGCTGCCAAGAAGAAACAATTTGAATACTG